>CM035220.1:7263841-7342025 GCA_020233015.1 Callinectes sapidus | reverse complement strand
GTATTGTTCATATTTTTAATTAAAACATGGAATTTCAAAAAAAATTATTGAAAAACTCAATTTTGGATGTAAAAACATACTTTTATTTTCTAAGGGAAGATGGATTTGACTTATTGTAAAACCCTTAAAAAAGTTTGAAAAATTGATAATTCAAAACGCATATGTTATACTATTAAAAGAGGGTTTTATGTGAAATGCCGTTAATACTCTTAAAAACTGAAAAAAAAAAACGTAATTTATGGAATTTTACATAGAAAAAGTATATTGTAACATGAAAAAGTTGTTTTCTACAAAATGTGTTTAACCCTTAGCGTACAGCTAGCTAATTTATTTTCGATTCCCATCTCCGGGTAACTTTTGGAATATAGGAAAATGTTTGCATATGATTTTATTGATAAAAATCCATTTGTCTGTTTAATTCTGCGTACAATGATGTACTGTCAAGCATGCTATGACATCTGAGAGCAAAATTACAGCCCATAAAAGATTTCTGTCAGATAGTGCATTGTAACCCGCTGACCAGAAAGGCCCAGCACCGTGACGAAATGGTCCGCGAAACTCTCTCTCTCTCTCTCTTTCTCTCTCTCTCTCTCTCTCTCTCTCATGATGTAGAGTGAGTTTATTTTTGGCTACACACACACACACACACACACACACACACACACACACAGAGAGAGAGAGAGAGAGAGAGAGAGAGGGCTTATCACGCGGTATTTGACACCTAGGACGGTAAACAGACCTGAGATATCTTCCTACAGTCTCTTGGCCGAAGATTCTCTATGTGTGTGTGTGTGTGTGTGTGTGTGTGTGTGTTTGTAAAATGGGAGATGGAGGGGTAAAGGAAAATGAACCCAATTCCTTCCTTTGTTAGGCAGGGAAATCGTCTCTCCGATGTCTGTCATCGGCCTCAAAACAAAAATCACTATCGTCACTCTCATCAGTTATGTCAAAATCAGAATCATATGCAACATGTATTTCCGCATCCATGCTGCTTTCTTCAAGCGGAGGGGGGGAACTACCCGCCGGGTCCCGGGGGTTGCCAGATGTTACCTCCAGGAAGGAGAAAATCTAACTGAATAGTACGTGAAAACAGTCAAAGTGGCAACTCAGCAAGTGGGAAGTGTTGCCAGATGCTCAGGCTCCCCTTGTGAGTCGAGAGAACGGCGCGACAATACGAATGTGTGGCGGGAAAATTCTTGATTACATGAACGATCACCGTCCCACCGGCCGCGGCGCTATGATCGTTCATGTACGATCACCGTACGCTAAGGGTTAAACGTCCAAAAAGGTTAAAAATGGATACTTTGTATAGTTTCAGAGAAAGAATATGTATATAGTGTTTATTTTCTTGTTTTTAATCAAAACATTGAAATCAATAGAAAATTATTAAAAAAGTGACTTTTGGTGTAAAATCATATTTTTTTTCGTAAAAGAGATGGTTCTCCTTTAAAAGTAGTAAATCTCAAAAAACAAACAATGAAAGAAGGGTCATTTATGCGGTTTTAGAGAAAAATAAATATATTGTCGTAAAATAAGGATAAAAGCATAAAAATAGGTAATTTGTGCAATTTTAGAGAAAAAAAATATTGTCGAGGTAAAGAATGTATTTTTTTGGTTTTCTTACACCAAGAAATGAAAATATAAAAAAAACCTTGAAAAAGTCACTTTTTAGTCAGAATTTTCTTCTTTATTCAAATTCGTTATATTATAGTTGTAAAAAAGGGTTTTGTTTAAAATGCCGTTAATACTCCTAAAAACGTTGAAATACACGTCATTTATTATTGTTTTCAGAAAAAAAGTATATTGTGGCAATATTCAGTGTTTTTTGTTTATTGTTTGATGAAAACAATGAAATAAGCAGAAAATCAACAAAAAATTGACTTTTTCGGTGAAAAGAAACTTTTCGTGAAATTGCATATATTCCTTTTTTTCTGAACTAAAATAAAGATGGTCTTTCTTAGATAAGATGTTAATTCTCCAGGAAACGCTGGAAACGGGACAATTTATGCAATTTTGAGAGAAAAAATTGAATTGCCCTGAAAAGTTAATATATTTCTTGATTTTTCCTTCATTTTCATTCAAAACATGGAAATGAAAGGAAAAAACACTTGAAAAATGCTTGTGCACTGAAAAAATGCTTGTATTGTGAACTGACTCAATTAAATGGTCTTCTCAAACTCACTTAGTAAATTTTCAACTAGTTTTTTTACAAATATTTTTTATATTAATTAAATTTTCAACTGATAGATTGATGTCAGTATAGCAGGCAGGTATTTGTGCTACTTCAGAGCTGAAGAAATCAGAAACATTTGACTTTGATTGATTTCTACTATTTGAATATTAATTTTCATTAAAATTGCCAGTGTATTTTAATTTAGAGCCATTAATTGTAAAATGCAAATCTATGAGATTTAATATTCTGGTGAAACCTATTTTTGACTACTTGATGCTTAGGATTTTAAATAAGATTATGGTATCAATTTTATTAGAACTTGCACTCAGTATTGGTAGATTCTTCTTGTTTTTATCTATGATTGAGAATATTTTTTCACAGTCTTCATTATCATTTTCAACAATAATGACAAGGATTTCAAAACTGACTAGATATTATTATTTACTATACTTTAACCTTTGTAATTTGCAATTATACAGTTAAAAAATTTTTAATTGGTTGCCTTAAATAACCCCCTTTTATCTGGAAAAAACCCAACAAATATATCCTAGATGATAGCCATGATGCCCTTTAGTTTGATTATTTCATCTTATTATTTTAAATTATATTTAATCTCCAATTATCAAAAAAATATTAATACTTTCTGATCCTGGAGGAGTGATCAAAATTCGAGGAATATCACCAGATCTGCCCTGTTCTAAAAGAATTAGGTGAATGTTTGCAGAAATATTCAATATATAAACCTTTAAAACTTACTTTTAGTCACTGGACTCAATTTGTTAAAAAGAGAAAATCCTTGAACAGATAAACGTTCTTAATTAAATGTGATATAAACCACTTAAATATTTTGTAATATCATTAATTGAAATTTTAACTAAATCGTTTCAATTATTTCCTTCGAAAAGGAGAATTTCAATTTTTAATTGATTCAAATAATAAAACCTGATGGCAGAGGATATAAGATAGAATAATAATTAGCTTGATTTACACTCTCAAATAAGAAAATTTTAAATTATCGACAAATATATTACATTAAATCCAATCATTTGCAGCTTTTTTTGATAATAAAATCGCATTTCGATTTTATTGCCTCCACCGTTGCAGATTAAATTGGCAAATCTTACAATTTTGTTGATTAGACTAGAGTCATTTATTGTTTCACTGTGGTTCAGATGTATATTTAAAACTTTGAGTTTTGGATGAGCTTTGAAAAGTTCACCTACTTTCGAAAACGCTATTAGACAATTAGTTTGTCCTTCCTTGACCAAGCAGACTGCTGATAGGTAGTCATAAATTTCGTGTAAATATCTTGAAAAAAATAATTGATAAAGAAATAAAATACTTTTGAACGTCAAAACCAATTAGAACAACAATACATACAAGAGAGTTAACTATTTTGGCCAAATACTTCAAATTAACAGAGTCTTTTTGTCTTAGATAATTTAGAAGTTCGAAGTAAGATTCACAGATAGAATTGATTTTTTCTGGCGTCAACGAAATCTAAAAATCAGTTTTATTTAGAAATATTTGTAATTTTTTACACTGCATTTAAATATTAAATACACGTTTAAATCTATTAAAAATAATTAAAATTAAGAATAAACCGTTATCAAATAAAATGAATCTATAAATTTCACTAATGTACAGAAAAATATCCAATCAAACAACTTGATAATGTTGCTGCGACAATTGGATATGCTTGTTTTGATTAATTTTACAAAAGCCATTTAAATTATTATCAATTTTTTACAAAAAACTCCTAAAACAAAAAAATAGTATTGGTTTGTATAATTTTTTATTTCTAAATATTCAACTTTTTATCCAAGATTTTGAAAATTTACCTTTAGTCTATAAATATAGATTGAAAGAAACTTTGAACTCAAAATAAATTCAGCGTAATGTATATATTTTTTTTTGCTCATTCATTAAAATAAACCATACACAGTCAACCCTCGTTAATCCGAAATATTAAATTCCTAAAGGCTTTATGATTGTTAAGTTTTTTCCGATTATTGAAGTTTATATTATTGAGCGTTGATTATACTTATTTAATATAAAGGAAGGTTTTGATCTTTAATGAGAACACATTTCAATTTTAGATTATTTTTTCATCAATAAATTATAATGACTCCACAATAACTAAGAATTCCGGATGTTTAAAAAAAAAAAAACTAAAAAAAGATAAGTCGATTAATTTGAAAACTTCCTGCTAATATTCGGGAATAATTTTGGATATCTATATAAAAATGCAATAAAAATATTTCTTAAATTTTGAAGATAATTTCTCTCAACCCTTAATTTTCGATTTAATATTTTTTTCAATTCTATTCTATTGCTCTAAGTTTATAGACCTTAAAAAATAACAAGCCGTTAGTATTTTATTCTTTTTTTAAATTTTAATGATTTTATTAATTCAGTTTAAGACTAAAATAAATTTTAGACATGTTAACTCTCTTGAGTTATCGATAAAAATATTAGTCTCGAAATTCAAAATATAAAAAGCTACAAAATGAACCTAAAAATAAAGTGCAAATTATTAAATTTTAACAAAATAGAAATTTGGTAGGGATGAAAAATTATTTGAAAATTAAATTAGTATTAAATTTTAAAATAATAAGATATTTTTATATTTCCGACTGTTCAGATTTATCTATAGAATTAATAAATTTTTCGTGAAGATTTGACTTAATCATAGACGAGTTAGATATCTTTGAATCAAAATAAAAAAATTTCGCCCCTTAAAGTTCAACAATGAATTATAGAAACTGATAAATATAAGGGTAGAGCTAAACTTAATACTAAATATCTTTTTAGATTTTCGGTTTCGATTTTTTATTAACTCTTTTATTTAAGGAAGTTGTAATATTTTCTCAAAACTGATTAAAAACCTTTTTTTATAGAGTGGGATTTAAGCTAATAACATAATTTTTTAATCTTAATCCCTCAAATTCATAAAATATCCCTGTAAAATAGAATCGTCTAAACCATGAGGAGCTTGTGTTTTCTAAGAATAATTGTGACGAAGCCCATCGAAACCTTGTTTTTTACTTCCGAAGATTTCCTCACTTTGTTATATGATACATAAAAGATAAACTATGTACAAAAACTAGCTTAAAACTAATGATAATGATTCCATCATAATTAAAATTGGTGTCGAAAATAGATTGATTTAGATAAAAATTATGCCACCATGTATTTTTATTTTTTTGTTAAGGCCTCGATCAATTAAATTTATTGGCAAAAATATGAATAATATCTTTAACTTTTCGAAGGTAGCCATTTTCGATTGAAGTTAGTTATATCTCAGTTAATGAAAATTGTCTAGAAGACTGCTTTGATGGAAATTTTTTATTGAAAAAAAGCTCAAAAAAATAAAATAAAAACTTAGCTGATCGAATATTTTAAATAAAGGCAAAGTTTTTTGTTAATTTAGAATACAAAATTAAAAATATACAATAATTTCGAGCATGATTGTTAAATTTAAAAAATTCAAATAACCAATTTTTATATATCCAAAATTGATCAATTAAAAGCCCAAAATTTAAGGTTAGTGACAGCCGAGAATCTTCTTTTACAAAAAATAAGTCTTGCACACTGTTATTTAGGTTTTAAGTCTAATTTTTAGAGTATATATGCAACCTCATCAGTGCAAATTTATTTTATTTTTAATTTTATTTACTTCCAATATTAAGATATCATATGAAAATATTATATTTTCAATATAATTGAAGCTATTTTTCTATCAATTAAATTTCTTGAAGAATAGTTTTCACAAAGACGAATTTGAAATGATAAGCATTTAAATCTGAACTTTATTAGAGAATAGAGCTATCTTATAACTTAAAATTAAAGAAACTTTGTAAATTTTAAATTAATTTAATCCCGAAAATTGGATAATTTTGAAAATAAAATTATCAAAATGTTAATGCAATTATTGAATATTTTTATCAAAATTGACACTTCTTCTGAATTGATGTATGGAGCTATCGGTTAAAGAAAAAATCAGAGAGATAAATTAATTTAATATTAAAATAAAATGACCATTAATTCAAGTCAATATCATGAGAATTATCTTTTTTTTATATGTATTTTTTACAGGTTTCTCAATAAATGCGACAAATAATAATAACAAACAGTTTCCTGATTGCTATTTAATTCAAATCGTTCAGAAATAAGCTAGACGAAGAAAGTTTTCGATGTTCGAAAAGTTACATTATCGTTTATAAATTCTTAATAGGTCAAATATTGATATATAAATTGGAAATAAAGAAAATATAGTTTTGAAATAATCAAATATCGATAGAAAAAAAACTTGATGATTTAAAACTTTAATTGTTAATGCTTGTAAAAAATAAATTAGTCAGAAATATAATGTTTTCAAAGTAATGAAAAATCTTCGAATTAAACTATTATAATTCCGTTCTACAAAATAAATAATTTATAAAGTGAATTAAAGGTCAAGAAAACATTCCGGTCTATTTTTGGCATAAAACTTTCAAATGTCAAAACCAAAATCAATTTGTCTTGACACTACTTAATTAGACTATCATAAGAATATTTAAAATTTAAATTTATAATTGATAAGAAGAGGAATACTTGTAAAATTTTCATTTCGACTTCTAAAAATATCCATTCCAGAATAAAAATTATTCAAATTCAAATAGGATTTTTAGTGGCAATGTTTGAACCAAATACCGATACCTTCGTATTTTTCAAAAATCTTTATTCGAATAATAATAAGAATACATAAATCTAGAATTTAAAGCACCAAATAAGCTTTAAGCGATAAATTGCAAACTATTTAACTTTTTTCAAGATTATTTTTTAAAGATGCTTATCGTACAAGCAATTGAAGGTCGTTATAAATTATACTCCCAAATATTGATAAAATATCTAAATCTATCAATCCTACAACCTCCTAGAGAAAAGAAGCAATATTTATAAAAATCTAAATTTTAGCCCCAGTTATTATCTATTACATTTAGAAATATCCAAAAACAAACCTCAAGCTATAATCTTAAAGTATGACACTGGATTACCGCGATATTTTGATTAGATTAAATTTGACTCTATCCGTAAATGCACTTTTTCAAATCTGATCAAGGATAAAAATTAAAAAATCACCTTAGATAAAACCTTCGATTTTTTTTTCTTAGAATCTTTTCGTTGTTTTGTATCCATTTTGCTCATTGTTAGCTTATCTAATTTTTTAATTGTTTGATTTCCGGTCGAAAGAGTTAAGAAAGCCGTAGAATTGGTCATGGTTCCGTTGATTGTTTTGTCATTATTCGTTGAGCCCGCGTCAGATCGGATTTGATCTATGTCCAATGTAAAAAGATCTATTATAGTTTTTGATAGTCTGGAAAGCTCGTCTAAATAGTCTCCATCGGCAATATTATCAACATTCTTGCATTTTTCTATAAAGATATTGATTTGATCAATTGGGTCAGTCAAAGACATTGTTCTCAGATGCTAGCCGAGTCGTTCTAACTAAGGCTATAAAAGGAATTCTTATGAGTCATCAATAAAAAATAGGACCATGAAATAAAAAACAAAAGAATTTTTATAGTCATACTTATCATGCCGATTTTATTTACAAAAAATTCCATTCAAAAATTTATATTGATAGATCTCATTAAACTTTTATATCAATCAAATCATCAATGGAGTTTAATAAATATCAAAAAAAGTACAGTTTTTATTATATAAAAGAGAAATATAACATTCTAAAAATCCTGAAATCTAATAAAATTTCCATGAGTTACTTCCTGTGCTTAAGTAAGCCTTCAAAGTAAATTATAATCAATAATGGGGTCAATTTAGAGATAAGAATTTTATGATCTTAATATCAAAATCCAACTAATGTTTCTTGTTGAGCAATGGATCAAAATGAGAATACGCATTAAGCTCTTCTTAATTTAGGAATTATTTTCGGTTAATGAAAATTCAATAAGCCTAAATTATAGATATATATAGATAATTTACCACTTTTTATTACTCAAATAATAATAAAATAATTCCTGATGAATAGCGACTATAACTCAATAATTACTATTTTTCATCCCTACCAATAATTTACTGGAAGTTTTCATATTTAAGTTAAATTGAAATTAAATAAACACTTCAATATTCTATATTTAATATGGTCATAATTTCTGTGAAATAAAAAGTCGGCCAGAATATTTCGATGCCTGAATTGATTCCGATTGGATTAAAATTGTAAAAAAAATAGTGCCTTAAGAATATATTTTGGAAATTTTTATACAAAAATGACTAATTAAATCGAAATTACTTTTATTTACTCTTGATTCGGGACTATTGCTATATCTATAATTTGTTTCTTTTATTAAAAAAATTTGAAATAAAGTTAGACTTTGTTTTGTCCTTGAAATTCTTCCAAATCCTACTGATCGATTCAAAGAAATATCAACAAGAGTAAAAGAAAGATAGGAAATTTAACATAAAATCCGATTTTGAACTAATTTCTTGAAATCTCTTTCAAGAAATTTTATAATTTAATCAATTTTTTTAATAAATATTTTAAATTTAAACACGTAAATTTTTGCTTTTTTGATCTTTTTGAAATTTATTATAAAATTTTTTTATGATGACCTTTTTGATTACTGTTTTAAAATAAAGTTTTCCAAACTCTATAGAATTAAAAAAAATCACAAATCTTGAACGAAACAAAAATTATGAAATATTTTGTTTTAAAATTTTTATTTAAAAATTTTAAATTATTGGACAAAATTCATTATTCAAAAATTTTCTTTCATATAGCAATTAATTTAGAATAGATTTTGTTTGAGTTTATTAATTCTCAATTCAAAAATTAAGAATTAAAAAACTGATAGATATAAAATTATTATTTTTACAACACTAAGTTCTAAGCAAAGAGGGTTCTAAAATATTTTTATTCTAATTAATTATAGCGGTTTATCCTTAAGTGGTAAGGGTTAAAACTCGAAAAGCTTTCATCTAAAAAAATTCCATATAGTGACAAATAAGCTTGGATTATCTCTATAAGCACAAAATAATATAGCTAAAAAAATTAAAAGTCTTCGGTAAATTTAGTTGCATGCTCTCAATGATATTTTAACTTTCCCGAACGAGGAGAAATTAATATAGTCTAAGATACGAAAATTAAGCCTGTTCTCTATTTTGCCTAAAAATTGAGCGGAAATTGATTATATAAATGAAATATCTTAAATCTAAAGCTTCAAAAGGCTAATATCTTGTATTATACTATTATAAAAAATTAATATTCAAAGCTTTAGCTACTGATAAGAGCTAAACAATTTTATGAATATATATTCCTAGCTATTTTATAGATCTGAACCAGAAATTTTATATTAAAAGTTAACAGAATTGAGGTAAATAGTGTATGATTTTAAAATAAAGCAGAAAATGTATTAGATTCAATACAGGAATTATTAAAAGTTTGGACTTCAAGATATGAAACAATTTTGATTTAAATGTAGATATACAGCGCCTTAAAAATGACGATTTTAGGTACATCCGTCTTCATCCTGCATATCAAAATGAGGATAATGGGAAGAGCTATATAAAAAAGAAGAGAATTAGGTCTATTTAATAATAATCAACAACAAAACCTCAGAAATTTTAATACTCTTACTGGTAGTGAACTTTTTGGGAATTAAGTGAATTAATAGGTACGCATTAGGGTTCTCAGGTGAGAAATAAGGAACCAGGTATCCCCGTTTTCTGTTTTCTAAGAATTCGCGAAATTTGTGATTGATTTATTGTAAGCATTTTGATGCCGTTTTGTTGGGAATTCGTTCGAAAGACAAACAAGAGAAAAGCAACGTGCAACAGAGAGGGATGTGAATAGTTTTTCGATTTCATAACGTAATTTCGTACTAATACGTAAATTCATTCAATCCTAAATTACGAATTACGAAACTAGAATACGACCGTAATTTCATAATTAATTTTTTGATCTCAAAACTACTTCTCACGTCTGACACTTTGCTAAAAAACAGAAGAATGAGGCCGGAAAAGAAGAGGCAGAATGTGATTTATGTAAGAAATCATTCTCCTTTGGGTCTGGAGGATCAAATGGTGGTTTATCTAGATACCTTAGCTGGAAACATGGTATAATTCAAATAATTATAAAAACCATCATCATTTTCATTTACATACTTTATTAAATATAGTGATGTTTTTTTCTCTTAAGCCATAGGCCACAGTCAAATCAAAGTAAAAAATAGTGGATGCTATTAGTTTTTTGATGTCCAAATCTAATATGAAATAAATCAAATGGTAAAGTACAATTTTCTTAATGAGGTTTTTGAAATGTATGGTTGAGATATGCCAAAAAGCCCTACACAGGCAAAAGATTTAATAGGTCTAAAACCAAAAGAAAAAGTTGATCTAATTGCACTTGAACTATCTAAACTTCCCCCAATTTCTTTATAAATCTATGAATGGACAAACAGATTTAAAAGAAGATTTTTATTTGTCATTGCCCCTAAGTTAAATTTTTTTCAAACTAGGATTCATTGAAATAACTAGCAAGGCAGCTTCGCCCGATATATAGCGATTTTTGCTTTCAAAACTCGAAGATTACAAATTGATTAATCAAAAGTGATGGCTATAGTATCCGATGGTGCTAGTGTGATGACCTGGCTACAATACAATATGGGCAAAGTAAATCAAACATGTTATTGCGATACATTTGGCTTCAGTTGATTTCTTGATAAAAAAATCTTCAAGACAAATAATCGAAATGAAATTCTTGAAATAGATGATGATAACCGTGAAGAGGCAGAAGCAATCATTGTCACATTATTAAAAAAAAATTTCAAAAGAATTATTTCTAAAATGACTGGTATAATCAACTTTTTTTCGTATAGTGGTTTGTTATCTAATAGCTTGAAAAATTATTAGGTTTAAGATAATGTGGATGTCTTAAGCCTTATAATATTTATAAAAACGCGATGGAATTCACTCTATGAGTCAGTTGAGAGATTTTTCAAAATTTAACCACAAGTGTTGAAGGCTAATATTAACCATAATCAAAAGAGCAATAGTATACTTTATACATTTTATTCTAACGTCAATACAGTTTAAAATTGTTTTTTTTTATTCGAATGATATTGAGAAACTAAAGATTTTGGTTAAGACACTAGGTTTTTTTGTTTTGCTACCAATTTTTTGACAAAAAACTTAGTTGATCTTTAAAAGGCAGAGAATATTTTATATTTTTTGTTTACAAGCCTAGCTCAAAATGAATGTATAGTTGAAATAGATTTATTGCAAAATTTGAAAAGAATAATTGATGATAAGAGAAATGAAATAGTTGTCTAAACTTTAAAATATTTCTCATCAACTAACTGGAATCAAATTTTTCAAAGCTCAACTTGAGATGATATTATCAATTTTACCAACAATTTTTTTAGATCTCACTTTAGCAATGAAATTAACGAGAATTATGACGAAATATAAAGGGATATATGCCTGTCAAATGATGGAGACTATGAGAGCAAATATAAAAGATTTATCTCACAAGCCATAAAAAAAATATAAAGAAAGCTTTGATTTTCATCAAAGCTTTTGAATATTTGATCAATCAGATATCATATATGAAAAGATAGCTTGTGTTTTAGAAGCTTTGAGAACAATAGCACAACATCAATATTATGTGCGAGAACATTCTCGATCTGCAATGATCTAAATAGGTCAAGAGGAAATCATATGCCACCTGAATTCCTATCTTTGCTAGTTGTTTTAAAATATTTTGAATAAATTTCTCCTACTGGACTAAAACAACAATAATAAATAAAAATTTGTGGAACCAAATATTAATTATTTAGTAAATATTACAGTATAAATATATTTACTAAATGCTATAATTCTGTTAAGAATTATGAAATATTATTAAATAAATTACGAATGAAAACACTAAAAATATTTGGTGTAATAGCCTAAAGAGGTGCTTTAAAATGTCTTGAATATTTCGTGATCTAGTGCATATATTATTAAAAAGAAATATTTCTTTAAATTATTAGTTTAAAACTGCAAATAAATGTTGTTTATCCAAACAAATATAATATAATTGATAAGAATTTCATCTGTTTGACAAAAAAAATCATTATTCTGAGTAAAAAAATTAAAAGTGAAAATACATATAGATGCCATTTAATGTCCAGATAAATTGTTTTAAAAAGAGAATGGTTTGAAAGAAACAATTAAACATTTGAACATCGATAATTGTTAGATATGAAGAATTACATAAACTTATTGATTATTTTTTAGAATTTTATTGCACTTTATTGGGGTCAATACGGACTCAACTTACAGTGAATATATGTAAATTTATATTTTTTCTATTATTCTGATACAAAATTAGTAGACTTCAAATATATTATCGAATATTGCTTATACTCTCTAACTTAGTATTAGATTTGACCTATTTCATTTTTATATCAAATTAATATAATTAAAGAAATCTTCTGGTAAACATACTCTGGGGTTATATGGACTCTACTGATGCTCTAAGAGTCAAATGAAAAAGCTAAAGAATTTGTCCATGCACCATTTTTTACTGGTCTCAAGCTTAAAAATGTATTGTTTTACAACTTTTAAATAGATTTAGAAAAGTGCTAAAGCTGATAATAAGTTGAAACAAAAACATTTATCTAAAAGCAAGAAAATATATTAAAAAAAAGATAAAAGAGAATTAAAAAAAAGTTTGACCTATTTATGAATTCAATAAATTTAGACAGATTTTTTATTATCCAATTTCAGTAGGACTTAAATAATAAAATCTAAATTCTATGTATAAAAAAATCGAGATATTAAATAATCTATACATACTGCTGTATTGGTACCGAATAAATAAAACTTTAGTCAATTATAACATATAAATCAAAAAAGCTTTAGGATTCTTAATTTTACCCTAAATTCAGTCTGAAAATTTTTATATTTTTGCAATAAGAAAATATCTACATATATTGAAGCTATTCAAATTGAAGTAGATAAGATATATGCAAGTATAGCTAATTTTTATAGTAAAGAAAATGAGTTTTTTGTTCATAATTATTATAAAAAAAATAAGTTTATATTGAGCTCGATCATTTGCGAAGCGGTTATACACTCACAATATAAATCAACTATTTTTAAAGAAATTCTGAGTTGATAATCGTTATTTGAATTTTTGAATTTTAAAAAGTAAATAAAAAACTTAAAAATATCAAAAATAAAATCAAATTGAGTCAAAAGAAACAAATTTTATTTAATTTAAAAAATGCATTCCGAATTCTTTTTACTCTAATCTTAAATTGGTCAAAATATATAGAAAATATTACTAGATTTTATAAATAAATTAGATCAAGAGAATTTTGAAAATAGAATAAACCTAATAAAATTATCAAATAAAACTCTTTACCGAATTAAAAAATTAAAATAAATATTTTTCCAAATAATATATTCTTAGACTTTTAATAAAGGTAGGAATTTTCAATAATTATTTTTTTCTATTATTTTAATTTTTTCTGACGTTTTTTTAACTTTTCTAGCTTAAGTATCTTTTTTTGAACAAGAATATTTTATAATATTTATTCATTTAGCAAAAGCTTTTCAGTCATGATTTATTTGTTTTCGGAACAAAATTTTAAAAAATTCTGATGAGAAGAACAATTTGAATAGCTATTTTTTTAGCTGCAAGAAATATCAACAAGTAAATTTTGACTATTTTTTTTTAATATTAAAAAATATTTTAACATAGAGAATAAATCGGAATAAAGAAACAAATTTAAAAAATAAATACAAAAGTGTAATATTATTCATTACAATTTACAAAATCTCCTTAGCGTTCAATGATTGTGAATTTTCAAACTAAATTTAGACATATTTATGCAATAATTGAGTGAATTTTTTTATTCATTTTTAGAATAAAGGAACTTTTTAAATTGCAGATATTCATCAGAATAAGACTAATGCGCAGAGAGAGCTCGAATAATTTCATAATGTAACTAAATCTTATATTTTTATCAAAAGCAATATCTAGAATTTGAAGTTTATTTAGGCTTTCAGAGAAAAGTGTGTTTAGATTTTTTCCTTTAAGGATTGTGGAACAGATTTTGGAACAGAATTAGTTCTATGATGTTTTAAAACTTTACACATCCATTTGGGCTCTTAATCATTTAGAAATAATGACAATAATGATAATAAGTTTTCCTTAAATATGGTTAAAAAAATTCTAGTTTTAATGTCTTTAGAAAATTATTCATACTCAAATGTACATAATTTCGAACACCTGATTTAATGCCTCTACCTGTTTTTTACATATCAAATTTTTAATATAAATTATTGATAAAAAAAAAGTAACAATTTTTACACTTTTGCTATTATTTTATTGCAAATCATCGATTCAATTTTTTATTTTTCCGGACAATTAAATGAGGCTTTTTGAATTACATGACTTAATTGACTTAAATTAGGAGGGCCACACTTAATCATTGACACCTAAATGACAGTTAGAAGCATTATTAATACTGATTGGGATTTTTTTGAAATATTTCTTATCGTTTGCTATCTTCTATTCTTACAAAAATTCATAGGAAAAAATATTGAATAAAAATAGCCTGTTATTTAAATGTTCAAAGAGTCGATTAACTTTAAGAAATATATTCAAATTTTTGGGCCCACCGAAGTTCTTTATCTAATTAGCTTGCAGGAGTTAATTAATTATTTTTAGTGATTTCGGCCAAGAAATGTTTAAATAGACTGATAGATCATTTGTTGAGCATTTTTAATAGGGTTTTCAGTATTGCTGAATTGGAGCTTCAATGTGTATCTTTATCTTCAATATATGATTAAAGCTGCTGCTTAAATTCACTAAAAAAGAACCTTGCTTTTTATAATAATGAGAATTAACGATCAACAAAAATAAGAAATTTCCAGCTATTAACTTTTGGCTTAACTAATGGTTTCCTTTTTTTATTTGTAATATTAATTAAATTAATTTTAATTCTAAATGTTCAATGAACCCTTTTTTTAAATTAACAATTGATAGATTAGATAAAAATTTCATTAAAAAAATTAACAACTTTTTACTTCATCAGGTTTATGGAAGCTACCACAAGATTTTTCTTAAATTAAGGCATTTATTTATAAATTAAAAAATTACAGAATCATTTATTAATTGATCTATATCGCTGCTTGTTGGAAGAAGACAAGGGGACTTAACAACAAAATTTCCAAGCTCTATATCTCCAGAAATCAAAACATAATCACTTCCAGATGTCCAATGGCTTGCCAAGTAAATAAGAATATTTTTATCATCATATTTACCAAATATCTTCTTTATTTCACATTTTATTCCAAGGCTTTTGATTACATTTTGAGTAAAAGAGTACCATATTTTCGCCTTCATCTTTTTATCAGCCCCTATCAGGTCTTGCAGAGTTATATTATCGATAACTAACACTTTATTTTTGAAAGAGTTTGCCAAACTGGAAGCATTCGAATCCTTGGATAATAGAAAATTATCTTCGTTAAATGTTATTCCACTTTTTATTTTTTGAATAACTCTATTTGGATAATTCAACTATATAAAGAATGATATAGCCTACTAAAATTTACTAATGATGTGCCAGAGAATTGAAGTAAAATTGAATTTTCTTAGCGATCAGACGATAGAATATTATCACCAAAATTAAACTCTTTCACTAAACTAACGGCCTGATGGAATTGGTATACTTCTGGTTCAAAATTACAGCTATGGTCTCAAGAGATTTTGAGTCCAGGTTTGATAGTCATGGAACATTTAAAATTACTTGAAGTTTGTCCCTTTCTAAGTTTTCGTCAACTTTAAATCGGACTTTGAGTTTTCTCGACGTTTTCTCTTTTTAAAATTTTAAGTTCAGAGTTCCAAATTTTTTTTCTTAATATTTTGTCAATACCTTCGTGGTGTGTATAATCTAATTTCCTAAGATAGATATGCATTTCTGATTGAAGGCTTTCAAGCTCATTGATTTCTAAATAGAATCTATAAGGTTATTCTATAACTTTATTTTTTTTATTTTGAATATATTTTTTATTAATTTAAAGGACATTTTATATGAAAAATAATTATTTTTTTTATTTTAAGTTTCATTAAAAAAAGAAGATGGTTTTTAATAATACATCTAGCTTTTAGCACATATTTCTTTAAGATCTATGCTTTAAATTATTAAATTTAATTCCTAATATTTTAACATTTCTAGAAATTATTTCAATTTTAGAACGATTCACAAAATAATTCCAGAATTAAGAAATTGATACAGAGACAAAGAGATCTGATAAGCTCTAATCAGAGTTGTTTATTAATAAAGTACTTTTTGAAAACTGATTTAAAATATTAATGATTTTTTATTGTATTTCATTCTTAAAACTAATGGAATTATCTGAAGACTTATAAAAATGAAACTTTTGATTAACTTTTTGCATCAGTTCAATGAATACTTTAATTAAAATTTGTTTGATTTTTTATTGAAATTTGCAAATAAAATGCCAAAACTAATAAATCTAATTATTTTTTGAGAAATATATCCATAAATTCAAAGAAAATTTATGATGAATTCGAATATCTTCATAAAAAGTAGCAAAACAAAAGATATTTTATTATGATTGAATAAGCTCTACGAGCTGAAATAGAATAATATAAACAATCGATAATGTTATAGACACTTGGTCATTAAAATACAATAATTTAAAATTCTAAAGCCATAGCTATGGTGCTTGATCATATTATTAGTTTTAATTATTATAGTTTAATAATTTTTTTCAGTCAAAGCTTGACGAAATAAATTTTATGCCTCCTTTTTAATTCTAAATATAAATAAACCTATCATATAAATTAAACATGTTAGCAATTTTTAATTTTATTCATTAGAAATTTGATTCTTAAATACAGCCAAAAGTATTGAAGTTTCATAAATAATTTAAATATTCGAAACTAAAATAGAGCTATCATACTAAATATTAAACCCTTGCAAAAGTTAAAATAAATCTTTATATTTTTCAATTAAGATTTTTGAATTTTGATAATATTTGAATTTAATTTCAAGAATTATTGATAAATTTTTAATGAGATAAATAGATATAGAGATACAGATGATATATTTTTAGAAAAAGAGTTATACAAATTTTTATCCTATTTTAAAAATTTTCTAAATATTAATGCAGAAATTGAATATTGTTGATATTTTTTAGATATCTTTTATTTAAACAAATCACAAATCAATGATCACAAAACGAGAAATATACAAAAATATATAAAATTTTAAGCTGAAAATAATATTACCATAACCTATTAAAATTCTCAAAAATTATAAGATTAGATTGAGTATACTAAAATCTTATCTTATCGAATAAGTATTTCTAATTGCAAGAAAGTAAAAGGAAATATTAAAAAAAATTAGAAATAAAATAAAAAGTAATTCGCGGAGAAAATATAACCTTTCAAACTTTTCTGAACGAATAAGATTATTTAGATCAATTATTTATCCAATAATTTACCTATTCGAACCAATTAAAACTTGATTTAAGTTTATAAAAGCTTCACTTAAAAAAAAAGAGAGAAAATAAATTTAAAATAAATACCTGCTATTCTATCATTATTTCTATTATAATTTGTAATTTGGTTTTTATAATACGAAAATAAGATTTTCGTATTTCTTATGTCTATATCGGAGCCATTTTAGCACTAAAATCTGATAAAATTAAGAAAAATATTTTAATCACTATTAGAAGGAATATTAAAGTGATAAATTTAGGAATAAGAATGAGAGAAATAATCAGCTTATCTTGAAATGATTTCGGAGCATACTCCTTCTCTACGAATAAATCCACTGCTGAAATTACTCCCATTGCAAAATAGAGAAGTGTCTCTAAAATCTGGATTTTGCTGTTGTAAATCAAAACCTTATTTTTTTACTAAAAATGCCAGTTATTACACTTTTGAAGAACTTTAAGAAATAATAAAGAGTAAATAAAGCTCTAAATATTGCAATAATGGCAATAATCTGCTTGTTTACAATCCAAAAAATAAAGAATTCGAGTAAGAGAAGTGAAATAGATATTTTTATCAAGAATGAATTGAAATTTCTCGCTTTGTATTTGCCATTTTTAGATATATTGACTATGTTTTCCAAATTTTGGTTCTTTTTGAAGAGATCTGAAGATTTAAATCAAGTAATACATTTGTAATATTAACAAAAAAAACAAGTATAACTATAATTTTAAAATGCAATTTAGATAGATTTGCAGATATTACTCCACATTGAATATAACTGGATACGAATAATTTTGTAATTATAAAATATGTATATTTGGCCTTCATCTCAATTCCAAATTAGATTATTTATACCATTTTACTTGCTGAAATTCTAATCATAAATTTTTCTGGAAATTTAGCAGATATAAATCAATTTTAAAGCATCTAAATATTAATATGCAATACCTATATATTTCTTACTTTCCTATCTAATCCTTGTACTTATTGATTCTTTTAAATATATATTCAAATGCTTAACTTTTTATTATTAATTGCTTAAAAAGGTATCGTTGATCTCTTTTCAAAAATTTCGAATAATACATTAATTAATGATTTCGCGATTAAGTAAAAAATGAAACATAATTAGAAATTTATCAACAAATATTAACTCATTAAGTTAATATTACCAACATAATATTTGGCGAAATTCCGTATAATAGATCTTTTTATCCCCTTAGCGGTTTGTTCATATCCAATTGACAGGGGCAATAGTATTATTACATTATAACATAGCCTTTTGTTTGTAATTGTTAATAAAATGATAATATCTAAATATTTGTTGAAAACTAATTAAATAAAACTTTTACAGAAGAATCTTATTATTTAAATATTTTTCAAAATTGCTGTTTAGTGCATGCAGGTCGTACGCTTATTGTCTATAATTTCACTCGTAAAATTTTTATGTTGGTAGTAATCTATTTTTAATATGGTATTAATGATATTATGGTAGTCTTTTAATTAAAATAAGCTATCTTTCTTTATTATTCCAGTACTTTCTAAGTTATTTTTTTCCTTAAAATTATTGCTCTTTCAAATTCTCAAATGAGAGACTAATTTCTTGTATTTCAATTTAATCATTGGACATAAATAAATAAAGTCTTTATATTTTATTAAGAAATAAATTATCTCAATATACGAATTTATTTGGATTTAATAAATTTCTAATTCTAACAAACTTAGAAAAATTATACTTTTTGCATTAAAATGATAATTTAAGTCAAAAATGTGTAACCGGCCTAAGGTTACATTTTGACTTGTATAGTAGCCTTGGCATTACTATTTTCGGATTTAAATAATCAGGGTAAGAATATAATATTAAAGAAGTATTTGAATCATCAGACAAAGAATAGATGGAGAAAAAAATATTTTGCTTTAGCTAAATAGTTTTATAATACTAAATTTAAAATTTTTTCATGGACGAGTTTAACCCGATTAAAAGCATCAATATAAATCTCTATTTTTATACGCTGTAAAAAAACCTTTTTAAATTTATCCTGAGATTGGATTGATTAAAAATTTTATTATTTATTTTTTTTTTATTCACCGAGATTAGATAGAGATTTGAATTAAACAAATTTAAATCAATATTTTCTTTAGTATTCAAATTGCTGAAATTTTCCAAATTTAATAAAATTAATAGGTTCTATCAAGATACCATTTATATTAGTGAACGATATGATACTAAATTGATAAGATAATTTTTAATTTCAAAATATAGATAAAATTATAATATCATTAATATTAAAATATTTTGATTCTAATAATACTTTTTTGCCTATAACTTTATTCAAGCTATCCATAAAATTCTCGTTAAGGCTTCTAAATCTTAACAGGGAGAGGTTTTCACAGAATCTATGAATAATAGCTACTGCTTCTTCTGTAACCATTTTCTTTCTCTTTTGTTTATCAATGAAATTTTCCAAATTAAAAAGAAATGTATAAACTGACTCAGCGTTAACCTGCCAGTTTTCTGCATAGACAGAATTAAAATCGGTACAACTTTCTAATTGATTCGCTATAGAATATAAGCACCAATCTATGTTATTGAATTACAATATATTTCCTTCAACCGTTTATTAGTTTTTATTCCGGCTTTGGAGTTTCTATCGCTATCATAAGGAAATAAATATTGCTCATATAGGGAGTTTTTCATCAATTTGCTAATAATTTCACAACTTGATACAGATTATATTGTATCGAAAAATAATAAATACTCAAAATCTTTACTTAAAGTGAAATAAACTTTTGTCTTGATACTTTGAAAAAGAGTTTCAATATTGTTATTTTTTTCCTTGGAATAAGTAGCCTTTAATATATTGTTGGATCTCCAGAATTCGTGTGATACTTTGGCCAAATTAAATAAGATTTTGTTTACTACATAAAAACCAAAAATCAGTCTATAAATCTTGAATTTATATTAAAAAATGATCGATTACAAACAAAAAATAGCTGTTGCAGTTTATTGAAACGAGCCGCATCATTAAAAGCAAGCCATAAATAGAATAAGATTTATTTGAGATGCTTTTTAAATTTAAAATTTCATCGATCTTTAGTCCGTTCCTTTTTACCATAAAACATTTGATAGTATATCGTAATAAGAAAAAACATATAACTTCACTCGAAATAGATATAAGACATATAATTATTAACGATGCTGCATACTCTTTATTAATTATATAATTCAGAAATAAGAAACTTGATAAATAGCCTATATAACCATGTATTCCAATATCGATCAAGAGCTTGACTGTATTTATCATTCTTTTAGAATTTTATTAAATAAATTATCGAAAACTTTTTTAAGATTATAGCATCTTCGTTTATCTTCAGCTCTTTAGTTATGAATATAAGGCACAAATTAAATAAAACAAGTCCAAATATTTCTGGTAAAGCATAAAACTCTGAACCTGAAGTTTTTTAGTTAAAATTAGGCTAATTAGTAAGTTCTCAATGTAATTTCAAAAATATTACTTATGTAATAGAGAGAAATTGAAGGAGCAACGATTCCACAGAGCTGTAAATATTTATCTTTTCTTGAAGAGCTGGATATGAATTTAGTAGTGAAAAGAAAAACTTGGCAAGTCAAAAATAATGAAATCAAATTGACGCTTTTAATGTCTGAAATAAATTGAATTAAATATAAAAATACTTTCAAACGAAACAATGGATTCTATTATTATGAATGGGGAGATAATATGGATTATTAAAGAAAATATAGTGGTATTCATAGATTTCCTATTAAATCTGGATTTTTCTCTAAACTTTTGTTGAATAAATAGCCCCGAAAAGATTATAGAAATAGATATCATCTGGTCTACAGAAATATTGTATTTTTTTTTGCTGATGTGCTTACTGAAATCATCATATAAAGCAAACTTGATTTGAGAAAAAAATGTTATTAATTTCAATATTCCATTCATTGAACTACTACTAAATTTAGGATATAAAAAAAAATGATAAGAATTTTTTAGTGAAAAATTAAAAAAATTACAAAGTTAATATTTTAGGTAGGCTATATTTAGAACCAGAAACGGCACTGTTTCTATGATTAAATAGCTCTTTTGTCATCAAACAACTTAATGATAAAATAATTAGTAAATCTGATGCTTCTTTGTAATTCTCTAAGAACCTTTGCTGATTCTCATCATTTTTAGACCCATTTCTTAGATAGATTGAAACAATAAAGGATATCATCAAAGGCATTAGATTACACTGATATTTGAATGGCAATAGACACTTTTGCAGAGGAATCTCTTTCAAATGACTGGTACATGTAGATTTTTCTATACTACATCTCATAAGGTGGAGATCTTGTTGGGTCTAAAAATTCAGATTGACGAGCTATATTTAAACCTATTTCATTAGAACTAATTTTGAAACCAATGGCAACAGAAACAATTTAAAAGCTAATTGAAACTGACCATTATAATAAAAATATGTGTTGTCTCTATTTAAGCCATCATAAAAATTATCAAATATTTTTTAAAAAATATCGTAGTTTATTTGGAGGTATATATGAACTATTATTAGGTATTTTATGGTTAATTCTTCTATTATGTTCAAAGCATCTTACTATTATGTTATTACAAATAGTATAATGACTGAGCACAGAAAATAATATTTCAGCAATATTCTGAATATCATCTATCATTACAAAAAGAATTTACACCCTTTTTATATTTTAAATTTTATGGTTATATATTTTAAATTATACTCCTTTTTTTACAAAATAGCAATAACTTTTGATAGTATTAAAATTTTTTGAGACTATTTAACTCAAAATCAAATATCTTTTAATTTTTCCTTAATCAACTGAATAGCTATATCAATTTTTAGCCATAAAATATTTATTTTTTATACACAAAGTAGATAAATTAATAATAAATTGTATAAAAATAAAAAAAATATTATTTTCAATGAAATTTTTATAAGAAATTTAGAAGGTAAAAAGGCTTATAAAAATCTATTAAGCTGAATACCTGTTCATAAAATTATAATCAACATCTATTTGCAAAAATAGAAAGGCAAAATTATGATCAAAATAAAAAAAAACTTGAGTGAGACGAAATAATAATCTATGATTTAGTAGCAAACTTATAAGAGATTGTAATTAGTTTTCAAATCGAAGAAAGAAATTAGCATATAAACTTTCATAGAATAATTTCAGCTCTGTAAAGGAATTTAGAGAGTTGATTATTAATTTATTCTAAGGTTCTCAGAAGGGAAATAAGGAACCAGAAATTCCTGCTTCTCGTAATAATATAAATTCAGGAAATTCGGAAAAATTTTTTTGAACTTTTGAGTACAGTTGCAATCTCAATACTATTTGGTTTGGGTTCGACCCTGATAATCACTGGGCAATCAAAGGAAAAATTATAGATTTCTTATTGACTAAAATTTATTGTATTTTCATGTGTTTCTTCAAATAAATTATTTTTTAAGGCTTTGTTGAGAAATTTGTCAATAGTTCATTCTTAATAAAACTTTCAGAATTATAACTTTATTTAGATTCTCCAAATGCAAAATAAATAAATAAATATGTTTGCCTCTAATCACAGAATGAAGAATTTTTTATTGCTAGGATTCAGAAAATTAACTGATTTAAATTGATTTTTTTACTTAAATGAAACTATTATTATTAAATCATTTTAGAACGAATGGATACCTTACTAATATTTAGTCTGAGATCATTTTTTACACATTATTGTAAAATTTTATTGCTAATTAACTGAATTTCCATAATATTCCCTTGTGCAAACTCGTTTAAAACTTTAGAAGTAAGATCATTGCTACTTTAGATTATTTCTTAATCATAAAAGTTTAATAAAAATTATCTTGAGCTAAAGCTCAGAATATTCCCCAAAATATAGGAAAATCTTTGAATTAGTATGCAATTCAAATATAAATATAAAATATTTTTTTCTGAAAAGATAATATATAGGATTGATAATTTTGCCTATTATTTTTAAATTTTACCTCTTTTCAAAATACGTACCCAGGAATTTAAAAAACCTACTTCTTTACAACGATTGTTTTGATTTAAAAACTTAATAGTTTCCTCTAGTAAACTTTTATTATTTCAAATATAATATGTAAAATACATTAGCTAATAAACTCATTAAAAGATATTGAACAGTGTTGAAGCTATTGCTGCTGAAACGCTATTAGTTAGATAAATCCAACTTGAGAAACACAACGATTAGTCATTTAATACGCCACTAAGTAAAGAATATAGTTTAATTTTCAATTACATTCTAAGAAACGAATAATTTTCGAAAGATTTATACTATTTTTTAGAACTATAAATAGCTCATAATATTTTATCGAATAGTTTACAAATTTTGTTGGCTAGTTTCATTATAATAAAAAGAACATAAATATTCAGCTCATGCTGATCAAGACATTTAAAATTTTAATAGTTTCTTTAAAGATGTATTGGCAAAACTTTTTCTTTTCTAAATATTTTTTTATAATTAAAAAAAAAGAAAAATATATTTAATATCCACCAAGCCCATCAGACCTAAAATATTAGATTTTATAAAATATTTCATTTTACAAATACAGACATTTTCTTCGAGCTCGCTCACTTCGAATGGCTTAGAGAACGAGTAATGAATAATATACCGGTTGAATTTAGCACTCTTTTTGCAATGATGAGTCATTTATTATAAAACTTTGGATTTAGATTAGCGGGTTTTTAGTTCTGATAATAAGCTATCAACGTTTTCAGTTCTTTCATTGTTGTTAAATATTTTCTTTAAATTGCAATCTGCAAATTTTTGGCATTCTCTTTGTAGCGTCATCCGTCAATTGATTTTTTTTAGGATTTAAAACGAACTCAAGAATAAATAAATTTATCTGGGAATTCCTATAGTTTTTATAAGAAAGTATATTGTTTTTAATCTCAATTTTCTCCCGATTTTATTGCTAATTTGTAGAATTTTATAGTTAACAATGTACAGAAGTATTGACTAATCGTTTGTTTTTACGGAAATAAATTACCGAAAGTAATAATTTTAAATCTCTAACAAGAATTCTTAACCTTCTTTGTATAAATCAATTGAATACTGGAAGTATCAAAATAAATTAAATAAAAAATTATAGAAAAATATTTTTCTTTTATAATGATCCTTTAGTTTGTTGGCTATACCATAAATTTATAATAATAAATAAAACACTGTAATTAATCTCACAAAAATTTTATAAGAATAATAGAATAAATATTGTCCAATTGCTTTAAAATATCAGAGATCTGCTAAAATATCGAATTATTTCAATTTTTATTTACATTTCCAATCAATGATCTACTACATGGTCCAAGATAAATTTTATATTTTAATGATTAAATTCTTATTTTCTATGATCTTTAGGTTTTCTTTGAAGCTAAATTATATACTGCTTGTTTTTGTTTCATATTTTTTTGAAATAATTTTTCTAATATATATGAGAATTGTGAAAAGCCTGCTTTTAAGCAATCAGAATTATTGTTACTTACTCATGAATTTGCTTCTTTTCAATTTAGCATTTTGGAAATAATTTTTAAGGTCAAATATTTTTTGTAATTTTTATTAAACACTTAATCATAGATTGATAGTTTCATGAACTTATTTACAATGTGAGCTACATTCTTTAAGCCTGAAAATATATTCTCTAAAATAGAGTAAAATCAGAGTTTTCAGAATCTGTAATGTTTGAATAAAGGATTAGAAAATCCTGTGATCTAATAAGTGGTATTGAATCCAAGAATATTTGAAAGAAAGATGAATGATTTTATAGTTGTTTAGAAACACCTGTAATTAGATAATATTGCTCAGGTTGAGTGAAGAATCCAATATATTTCTATTTTGAAACTTTGCCTGCTCTTAGTTCAAATAATGATGCTATTCTTTTCTTTAAAATTTAGGTTTTGATACTTTCAGCCTTGTGATATTTTCTATAATTTGAATAGAGTTTAATTCATCACAATGTTACATCACATGCTTTTCATAAATAAATTGAATCCTTTAGTGGAAATATAGAGCTTTTTTTTCTGTATAACTTTAAAATTCATTTACCAATTCTAGATTTATTTTACCCACACCATATTAAGAACTAAGATTTTTTAATTCAGTTTTATTTTATAGCTGCAAAATATTTATATTAAGAAAAAGAAAAGATATCAAAATTTTAGAACATGAAAATTATCATAGCCACTAATTTATTGATTTATTGTTACTTTTGCCACTGATAAAAAGTTATTGTGGCCAAAAATATTTTGTTAAGATAATTTTGTAACTTTATATCTAAAAAGCACAAATTTTTTATTGACTTGGCTAATATATCTGGTAGCCATCTTATAACTAATGATTAAATAAAAAAAACTGTTAGAAAATGTTCAGCCTTCTTATAATTATACTTTTTTAATACATACAAACAAAACAATCAATCCTGTCTTTAGTGTAAGCCTAAAAAAAATAGAGGATTAATGAACTTATGGATCTCAAGTTAAAATAGTCTATAGCCTAAAATCCTAATCCATGAGCAATAAATACTAAATGACATGTAAAATGTATCTCTAAATGATATTCTTAAAATAAAACTCTAAATCAAGCTTTTAATATTATAAATTCATCAAAAACTCTGATTTAAGCAATATTTGGTTTTTGGCTTGCAAGAGTATAAATTATCATAATTTATTTTAAGCTAGATCAAAAGATTTTAATGGAAATATTTGGTTTTGGTAGATATCAAAAAATTAAACCAGCTTTTTGTATCTCTACCATTATTCTATATTATCAGTTCAATAATTATCTTTGATCAATTATTTTATATTTGAGCTATATAATTCCTGGGAATTATTTTTTAAAAATTGGAAATAATGAACATAATTCTAAATCCTATGAAATAATATTTTTTAGAATTTTATTGATTGCATGTTTGTAATTTTATTTAACACTTAATCTAGTTTTGGGTTCAAAACTTTCTTTATTCTTCTAATCTTCCTAAATTTTTTTATGATCAGGATTTGAAATTTGAAAATTGATATATTGATAAAAATAAGATCTTGTTCTTTATTAATGCATCACATATTTCAATTGGCATTTTATTTATCTCAAAATAAGTATATTTTACTTTAAATCTATTTTGACCAAATTTTTAAATTCATTATTAACGTTAAGAATGTTTTTAATATATCAAAAAAAATATTTGCATCAAAATATTTATTCAGATGCAAGTGTAGTACTTAGTTTTTTAATAAAATTATTTTTAAAGTCATTCTTGATTTCCCATTCTTGAGTATAAAGATGATGTTCTACTAAATACCTTAAACTCATTTTCAAAATAAGTTTCATTTATTCATTTTAAATCTTAAAGTGTGCAAATAAGATAGCTTTTCATTCATTGATTAAGTTTCAAATTAATTTTTTTATATTAAAATTTGTTTTATATAAAGTGGTCAGAAGGGATAAATTTTAAATTAATTTTTTCAAACATATAAAACTTTTGACCCTAGTTATTACTATTTCCAATATATTTTACCTATAAAATCATTCCAAACAAGATTAATAGATATTTGGAATTCATTTATTTAGATCAAGTCTGGAAATTTCCCCACGTGGGGAAATTTCTAGACGTGTCAACACTATATTTTATTTTTCATCGCTCCTGATTTATGTCTTGCTACTACACCACTGTGATAGAGCCATTGATAAGTGGACCTAATGAGGACCTAATTGAATTTTTTAGGATTAAAGAAATATTGAGAAGAGTAGTACAGTGTCCAGCATGTGATCTTGATATGATAACCAAGCCATACTCACAAAATAAAGTTAAGATGGCATTTAGATGTGGTAATTATAGTTGTAGAGGTTATTTAAAGTACCATTCAATTCGTACTGGTTCTATTTTATTTGATTTTACTGCAAATCTAAGCAGTATTCTAAAGGTTTGTTTTAAATGGTATAAGAATCATACTCAAGCACAAATTCTAGAAGAAACAAATCTTGATAAAACAACCATCATGAAATTAATTGATTTATTCCGTTCATTGTGTGTAAAACATATAGTAGAAAACCCGGTTATGTTAGGTGGTGATGGAATAATTGTGCAAATTGATGAAAGTTTTATAGGCACAAACAAAAATATCATAGAGGTAGACCATTCTCTCAGGAATTATGGGTATTTGGGATGGCTGATATTTCGTATAATCCTGCTAAAATCTCTCTACATATGGTTCCTGATCGTAGGGTAGAAACTCTTAGGGCAATAATTGAAACACACTGCTTAGAGGGGACAATAATACACAGTGATGAATGGCGTTCCTACTCTTGATTAAATAGAAATCTTTGCTTTGTTCATCGCATTGTTAATCATAGTCGTTCATTTGTCAACCCAGAAACTGGTGTACACACACAAAATATAGAATCTTTATGTAACAAATGTAAGTATTATATTAAAATGCATAAAAGAATCGTGGGAATAGAACTGGACAAACTATTAGATGAATTTATGTGGAAAAATATTGTAGGAAAAATAGGGGGATTCGAAAATTTTTTAGAATTATTGAGATTTAGTTAAATAAATTTTAAAACCCATATATATTTGTCAAATACAAAAATTTAAAACATGGGGAAATTTCCAGACTTGATCCATTTATTTTATTTTAAATATATATTTAGACTACAAAATCCTCAATTATTTTATATAATTATCATATCCAATTTTATAAATTAATGTAGCTTGTCTTTGTGACTATCTCATAATCTTAAAAATAATATGAGTTACTTTTATGTTCATATTCTAATAAAAAAACTTCAAAATTATAAATCTAAGTCATATTTACTTAATAATATCAAATTAGTTATATGTTTAGAGTTATAAAGCCTGTTATTGGGTTTGGTAGTTTTTCAAAGTCAATGTTATAG
This sequence comes from Callinectes sapidus, assembly GCA_020233015.1. Taxonomy (NCBI): domain Eukaryota; kingdom Metazoa; phylum Arthropoda; class Malacostraca; order Decapoda; family Portunidae; genus Callinectes; species Callinectes sapidus. The sequence continues at coordinate 7,313,386 of CM035220.1, read as the reverse complement.
TTTTGTCTTTTATTTTCTGATTAGAAAATATTTATAATGATGCATACAAAATTAGGCAAACCTTTAAGCTTTTAGAATTCTTATAAAACTCATGTGATTATGTTACAAACTCAGCAAAATAATTGGTAGCTTTTTCCAATTGAACATTTTTTATTTAAGCAATACTACTTCCTCTTTTGAGTAAGTAAAGTCAGGATATAATTTTGTGGCAAGTTTTAATGCCAATTCACCCCAGGAATATAAATTATTTGAATTTTATTCTATAATATTTTGTTTCCCATCAAATATTGCCAGGAGTTTAAAGAAAGATTATATCAATTATATTTTTAATTTCTTAGAAATAATTTCATTTTTTTTTAAAGTAACACATATTTTAATGATGATTCGCAGCTTACATTTATTTTTATTCATAAATGGTATAATTTATAATAATTCTATTGAATTACTCAAGTAAATAATTATGATATTATTTCTCAGGTGGTTATCAGATAGTAATAGGATTGTTATATTTAATATATTTAGATAAATTATTTTTAATGAATATTACATGCAGTATTAAACTGCAAATATTGCATTTTATTTTTCATGCAACGGCTCAAACTATATATTTGATATTAAAAACAGAAAGTGAAAATAAAGTTATGTTCCAACATCACCTCATCCACATTCTTTATTAGGACTAATAAATTTTTTTTAATTGTTTAAGGTCTTTTGTTTTTTGATTCTATATGTAGTAACTGGTCCATAATACTTTTATTTGAACATTAATAATTTTTTCAAGTTAGTTGTAGGTTTAAATCTAACCTAAATATAATATATATATTGCATTTCTTGAAATTAATAAATTTGTTCAAAATATTAAGTCTATATGAGCAAACACTAAACTGTTTTTTTGTTAAATCTGTAGTTATTTTATCATTATAATATTTACTTTTTGATGACTATTTATAATTTTACTTATGAAATGTGTATATAATAAATTAAATTTCTTTTTGAAATGATTTATAAATCAATTTACTAAGATTGAACTTTTGAGCAGCATCTAATATATCTATGATTTCACTGATCAACAATTAAAATGTTGATAAATACAGTGGATGAATTATCTAGATTAACTGCTTATCAGAATTAAAACTTAATGATTCAAAGAAGAAGTTTTAATATTAATGCTGTATTAAAATGCATTTAATATTTATATAATATATGAATCTCTCACATTTGTATATATTTAAATTTTTGAGATAAGAAAATTTTAAAACAAAAGAGTTTTTAAAATTTTAAGTCATTTGACTTAAAGTTAATAAAAGTATGATAAGACGGATCTTTTAGCTTTATATACTCCATTTTTTGTAACTTATCAATTATATTTATGGTTATATACCTCACTTTAATCGAATCATTGTTATTTGAAAAACTTAGAAAATAAACTTATATCTTTTTTATCCAAAATTTAGATTACTGTACTCGAGTGCCATTTGTTAAAGCTTTAAATAGCTGGTGATTGTGCTTATTATTACTGACACTTAGGTATAGAGTTAACAATAATTTATTACTTGTTTAATTTTTAATATTTTATTTTAAAACAATTCAGTAAAAAAAACCAATTTTCATATACAAATCATTCAAAATAGAGCCATATATTATTTTTAATTGAATATAAAATAGTTTCTATTGCTGCTTGAATTGATATTGATCATTGTTTGTGATTTTAATGCTGTAAAGTTATTAAGTTTCAGCTTTTGTTTTTAAAGTTTCCAAATTTTCATAAAATTATAAGGTCAGATGTATTATACCTTATAAATAACGAAAATATCCTCAATATTTATTTACAAAACCAATTGCCCAAACTATCCACATAATTCCTGGGATGATATTATAATCATCTGCTACGGAACTTAATACTTTATTTGGTAACAAACTGTCTTTTCAAGAAGTTACATGTGATCAAAGTTAATTATTTTTAATAATAAATTATATTATTTTTGTATGGTCAATTTCATCTATTTTAGGTGTAAAAAAGTTGCAATCAATCATAATACTAAAATTAAAAAGTTTTTTAATATTAATTTTTAAGCTACAGACCTACTTTTCATCAACAATTACCTTTAATACCACTTGAAAATTTGAAAGCTATTGCAAAGATATGTGATGAAACTGGCTATCAAATTTATCAATAGAATGGACAAAGAAAATATTGCAGCCCTGACAGGCCATTGGATGAGCGACCTGAAAAAGGCTGTGAAGTATTTATTGGTAAGATTCCAAGAGATTGTTTTGAAGATGAATTGGTGCCAGTTTTAAGCTCTGTTGGAAATATATTTGAGCTAAGACTTATGATGGACTTCAGGTAATATTTTTTTACCATACAACTTATTTTAAGTGGAACTACAAGAGGTTTTGGATTTGTCAGTTATTTCAACTCTCAAGATGCAGCTAAATCAGTGAGTGAATTAAATGGGTACGAGATTAGATCAGGAAAGAGAATAGGTGTATGTTTATCAATAGATAATTGCAGGCTTTTTATTGGTGGAATTCCTAAAACAAAAACAAAGTCAGAAATATATGAAGAAATGTCAAAGATAACTGAAAATGTAGTTGATGTTATTGTGTATCCTTCCGTTGGTGATAAAATGAAGAACAGAGGATTTGCTTTTGTTGAATATAAAACTCATAGAGATGCTGCAATGGCACGCAGAAGATTGATACCTGGCAAAATTTCTCTCTGGGGTTATACTGTGGCAGTAGATTGGGCTGAACCAGAACTTGATGTTCCTAAATCAGTTATGAGTACTGTAAAAATTTTGTACGTAAGAAATTTGATGCTTACAACTTCTGAGGATACTTTGAGATCACTATTTGCAGAAGCAGGAGAATGTAAAGATCAAACAGGTATAGAAAGAGTTAAAAAGCTAAAAGATTTTGCCTTCATTCATTTTGCAGAAAGGGACAATGCCCTAAAAGCCATGAAAGCCTTAGATAATTCACTAATTGATGGGTCTAAAGTGGAAGTAACACTTGCTAAGCCAGTTGACAAAGCTTCATACTATTACAATAGGTTTAATCGAAATAATGGAGGCCATTCTAATAGCACTGGAAGATTTTATCCTCCTTCAGTAAGGCATTTTAACCAAATAATGCAGCATAACCCAGAGTGTTTCAGTCATTTGATTAACCCAAACTTCATATCTGAAAACAACCAAAAGCCATCAAATAATATACCATCTGGGGTGATTAACCAAAACTTTGATGATGTTTACCAAAATTCTGGTGTTCAAAACAACTTCATGTACATGGTATTTATTATTTTTACTTTTTGAAATTTCAAGAGTCCACAAGAAATAGAACCTCAAGTTTAATTTTCAAATCAAAACTTTAATATCAATGGAAACTGCTTCAGCTGTGTACAACTGCTTGAAGATATTTGTTTTGCCAACAATTGGACATTGCCACAATACCAGATCACTATTTGCAATCCAGCTGATACAGGAGTTATGTATTCCTTCACTGTCACAATTACTGGAATAGAGAATAGTTTTTCAGCTGAAGCTTTGAATGAAGTAGGATGTGGACCTACTGGGGTTTTTAGTCCCAAAGAATTTTCAACTGGCCTGGAAGAAGCCAAAGAACTTTGTGCTGGCTATATTATAAGTTGTCTAGATATTCTTAGTCAAAAAAATTCAACTAGCTGCAGAACAAATGAATATTGCCCAATTATGAGTCCATCTCAGAATGAATCAGTGTCGAATTCACAAAATTTGGACATTAACAACATACTATCTTCACTAGACATTACTGATTACTCTAAAAAGAGCAACACAAATCCAAAGAACAAAAATTCATCAATTTCATCTGATAAAGAGAAAATTGCGAAGCCCTTTAGTTTTTAAAATAAAAACTTTTCCAAGGAAGGCCTGACTAAAAATTGAATTTGGCCAAATGTGCTATTGATTCACGTTTTATACCCTGGTAATCATTAATTAATTAAAAAAGTAACCCAACTACTATTTTTCCAATTTATTCCCTACATAATCAATGATTTTGACTTTGATGTGTTTTCAATGAATTCAAATAGTTTTACATTTGTGTTTTTGGTTTTATCAAAGCAAAATATTTATATACCTGTGTAAAATGTTAAATTATGATTACTCCATGATTAGGCAAGAATTTGGATTTATTTTTGGGTTTTTTCCTTAAAATATATTTGATATTTGTAATCTACTCTTGGTCATTTTTTTTGGCATTCACTTGAAATTAATTTGTTTATTCATAATTAATTGAAATTTTATTTTTAATTTTTAACTGGTTGCTTGAGATAGTTTTTAACTTTGTTGATGGTTTTCTTATTTTTGAGGTTGATTTTCTAAAAACCAAAGTATTTTGCAGATTTTATTTAAAAAGCCAGATTGAATTTTTTTTAGGAAAAATTTTCTAAATGCTTTTTTGGTTGAAAATACCACAGTGAGTTAAAATTTGCTTTTTGTCTGCAAGAAATTTCACTTAAAATTGTAGAGAATTTTAAAATTTCTTAAGGATCTTCTTTGTGTTTTTAAGTTTTTTTTTCTATATAGATTTAGCTAAAGATATTTTTTTATTTCTGAAATTTAACTAACAAAAGGAAAAAAAAAACTATTTCTTTGATTGTGCTCAACAACCCTTCGATATAATCATCATGAGAGTTATTTCATTTCAGGTCCAATGCTAATTAGATCACAAAAATTTACAGAAAATTACAAAATAAATTAAAAGGAATCATATTTGAATAAAATTTTTCATTCCTGGGAATCTTCATTCCCAATCAAGTTGTGGGCATAATTGTTCAATATATTGAAGTAAAAATTTAATTCTAAAAAACTTATGTCCTCTTATAAATCTATTTTTTTGTAAATAAATTTTTATAATTGATATCAATAACATTATAATTTTCAACCAGAAATTTTATAAGTTGATCTTTAGCTTTAAGGTTTACAATTATTTGAAAAGATTTTCTTATTCCATTTTTTATGACAGTGCCATAAATCCAGGTCAATGATGAATTTAAAAATAATAAAGATTTTTCCACATAAAAAAATGAAAATTAAGTTTCTTTAAATTTTAAATAATTTATTCTTTGTACTAATAAATAATATCATAAATTTCACGAAAAAGCATAACTTAGCAATTGGTTAGATCTAATAAATTTTGGCTACTTCACCATACTAGCAAAAAATTGTGATAAACTGATTAAAATAAGCCCTTTGCATTTTTATATTGTTTTATAAATGATTCGACTGAAAAAGAGCTTATGATACAGTTATTCAGTTCTGATTTCAAGGAGAATTCAATAATCATAATTAAATCTTCAGATTAGTTAATTTTTAGACCTTGAAAATAATTTTCTACCCAAATAAAAAAAGTGAGGTTAGAATGTTAAAAATCCTATATAGATAAATTTCTACTAGCGGTTTTTTTAAAGTTTTGAAATATATAATTACATGTTTTGAGACCAAAAAGTAATTATTCAATACTACAGCAGTGAAATATCTTCATGAACACGCTTGGAAATTCAAGAACAATTCTAGAGTTTTGATTCTCAAAAGAAAATGATGCATTGTGCAGACAAAATGCAGTCAATAATAATCACTTTTTATTGTTGTATAAAGCATCCTCAGATTTACTTCAACTTATTATAAATCTTCAACATACATTTTCGAACTAATTCTATGATATATATAGCTGCTTATGAATACCAACAGCTGGTTTAGACAATTTTTAAGAAAGATCTAAAACTACGATAATTATCCTTATTACTTATGATAAACTTAACCCAGTAAGAAATTAAACAAAATAAATTTTTCTCTGGATTAATTTACTTTATAATTTTTACAAAAGAATAATTGATATAAAATAATAAATGTTAAATCAGATGATAAAAAAACTTTATATGTATTCTTATCATAACTCTAAATCATTTGCAAAGTCCGTGAAAATGAATTTAAGATAAAAATGAACTACGAAAGTTTGTTGCTTTCTGCAATATTGCATTGTACTTTTTTATTAGAATATATAAACAAAAAGCAAAAATTCATTCCAATTTTAGTCTCTAACTTTTTATCCAATATATGTAATTCTGGTGGACTAAGAAATGATCATAAACTTATTAATAAGCTGACTGATGAATTATTTATTAGATTCAGATTTTTAAATCCACCATTTACCAGATTATTTATTCTTCCACCTACTAAGCCTGGAATAGATTTTAAAAGAGGAATATTAGAGTTAAAATACAACAATCTTCCCCCAATACATAGTTTAAGTAACCAAAAGAATGTTCAGAATAGTTGCTCACTGTCTGATTACTTAATAAGTAGAATGAGGATGAATACTTGATTGAAGTTTTTGTATATAAATAAACATTTATCAATAAAAAAGGTTTCTCAAGATTTTTGTTTAAGGACAAAAGCAGTTTTTGATGGTAAGTAAACTTTAAAAGCAGAACTAGAATTAGTTTCCTGAACAGCTGTTATCATTGTCTTCTCATCAATTCTATTATGGCCACCAAACTGTTCATTATCTGTATTCAATATAACTTCATATATTGTTGGAATATCATCAATCACAATCTTATAATCTACATAACTTCGGTTTAAATCAAAATTGAATATAAATATTAGGCCATTTCTTTTTAAACAAATAACTTTATCTCCTCTGTTGACAAGTAGAAAATTGCATCTGTCTTTTAGAATCTTGTATTTTTTTGCAAGTTGAATCATACTTTTATCAAATAAGTTAAGTGAGAAATAATGTAAATTTTCATCTGATGCAAGATTAAATTGTCGCCTTGCATAATAAAATGAATAGTTATTCCCTTCCCTTGGAAAATCAAGCCACTCTGGGTGTCCAAATTCATTTCCGATGAAATTTAAGTATCCATCTCCACCAGCAGCCAAAGTAATAAGTCTTATCAGTATGATATGCAATACCATTATCAACAGTTAAATTTTTATCATGTAGTTTTGACATTGAGTGGTACATTTCTTTATCCATAAGCCAGAAAGCAATTGTTTTGTCACCTACTAAAGCTTGATCATGACACTCTGTATAGCCAATGCCTTTTTCATCTGCTCTTCTATTGCAAAACATATCTACAATATGCTGGATATTCCAATCCTCAATTTTTCTGTGTTTTAAAATCTATTTTTTTGTAGCAATAAAGATATATAAATACATTTATCCAAAAATCTGGAATTCCCATAAGAAGTCTATAATCAAACCCAACTCCACCTTCATTAATAGGTCCACAAAGAGTTGGGTAGCCAGAATATTCTTCTGCAATCGTAATTAATGAGCTGTCTAATTTCTTTATAAGCTTATTGCATAGCATCAAAAATGCTAATGATTCGTGATTACTATTCATATTAAAGTAATCGTGATAATCACCTGAAAAATTAGAGTCTAAAATATAAAAATATGCTCAAATAAATACACAATCGTTGATCATGATAAATCATTGATCCTATGCCATCAAAGCTAAAACCATCAAATCTAAATTCTTTTATCCAATAATGAATATTAGATAAGAGTAGTCTTTGGACCTCAATGCTTCAAATATTCTTGCAATTATAATTAAAGTACTCTGAATAATTAAATAATCTACTGTCCCATACAGGGTGCTTTCCTTTATTTCCTGAGTGAAAAAAGCATGAATCTGTACCATTAAAGTCATTCAAGCCATCATTGGAGTTATTGGATGCATGTGCATAAACAACATCAATAATAACTGATATGTTAAAACTATGAGCTGTGTCTATGAGTTCTTTTAATTCATCGGGATTTCCAAACCAACTATATTTATTATAGATTCTCGAAACAAACAAAATACCTGGAAGGTGCAAAGTAATTAGTTACCTGATATCCAAAACTACTGTATAAAGCATGGCTTTGAATCGCCATAAGCATTATGCAGTTATATCCCAAATCATGAATTTTTGGAATTAAATTTTTACTAAAGTATGAATAAGATGCTATTTCATTTTGAGGAGAAGAAATACCAATATGAGCTTCATATATCAACAAAGAGTAAGAATCAATTTTAACCTTAGGGTATCTGAAAACAAATTCATTTGGGGGATTCCAAAATAAATGTTTAAAAATATGATTGTCTTTATTTTGTTTAGTATAATTTGCCCAAGGTGAAAGTCTGAAGAGAACTTGATCATCATTTGTAATTATAGCAAGCTGAAAGCAATAATAAAATTTTGGTAATAAATAACTTTTATCTCTGACCCATGTATTATAAAGTCAGATTGATCAGGTTTCTTAAATGGAAGCTCTAAAATCCACTTTCCATATTCACTTTTTGTGAATGGGTATTGAAATTTATTAAAATTATCTGAAATACAATTATTTAATGGTATAATTATTACTGAATTCTCCAAATAAAAATACTTGCTGGACGTTTGGAACCCATTCGATACATCTTATCACACCATTTACCTTATCGACATGAATCCCATAATGTTTATATGATTGTGAGATATTTTCAATCCCCTTATGATTTTCATCAATTTCTTTTAAATAATGTCTGTAAATATCACACCTAAATTATTATATAATGGTTAAAAATATATATTTCAAAATTTCGATTACCTTAAAAGAGTTTGTTTGTTAATGACACAGATGAAAATTTTTAATTTATAAGTTAAAGAGAATATATTTCCATAACCTTATAGTAAATGAAGCATAGATCTTTATAATGTTATTAAAAATCTTATAATAAACCTATAAACCAGATAACTTTATAATAAGATAAATTTTTTAAAATTTTCCAAATATCTGGATATTTATTCTCTTGAATTTCATCTACCGATTTCGGATAGCTATTATCAAGAATAAATTCCTAATTATTCAATGAGAAAATATTGAATAACTTCTCTTAGATAAGTTGTAGATAGTTATCATGACACGTGAATTCAAACTAATTTTTTCATTGACTGAATTGATGTGAGCTCTATTAAACTTATTAAATATTATGCTATGCATTAAATACTAAAATTATCAAAAATCTAAAACACCTTTTTTCGATGTCACTTATGAAATATTGAAGATGAGGATAATTTTTTAACAATTTAACTGGAGAAATCCCATCAGCATCTTTGCATCCTAGCTGTTCATTTCCGTTCTGTTGACTCGGCATCTAACTAATTTTGCGCTTAACGAGCGATTTAAACTGCGTGCTAATTATGTGCTCAGAACTTAGTTAATTTAAAAAGGGTCTAGAATATGTAAAAAGATGTCTTAACTGAAAGCAAATTATTAGAAGTCAGATTTCACTGAAACAGCATCATTACCTGAACCCGAAAATAAGGAAAAAATTGAGAATTTTCTCAAGCTTGAACATGAATTGAAGCTATTAGAATCTCAATTACAAGAAAAGAAAGAGCAGAGGCTGACTGCCATAAAAGACCTAGGTTTTGAATCTGAAAATGATAGTGAATTTTTGGCCTTTGTTGACAAGGTAGCCTCGTCTGATCTATATAAGTCTATTGCAGAAGGTTTAAGAAGTGCAACTTTAGCATTGAAAGGAGCTTCAGACTCCACAGTTGTAAAGAACATAGGTTCAGGCGTAAAAAATATGGCTCTGGGTTTAGCTAAATCTCTTAGTATAGTTAAAGAGAACACAGATTCATCTGAAGATAAATGAATTATTATAGATTCGATATACTTAAAATATAGATAATATTATGTTGTTCGTTAAGTGTTTATAAATTCGAATAATGGCATTATTTCATCTTTTTCTTAAATTTGATTGGAATGTTCTTTATTATGAATATATTAGAAATTTCTTGAATATTTTCTACTAGAAACATATGTTTAGTCTTATTATCGCAATTATATTCCATTAAAATAAAATCAAAATAATTATCTACAGATCTAGAAATAGCGAATGATCTTACTCTCACGAAAAACCCAAATGATTTTTTTCTACATTATGATTGAAATTAATTGCGTAAGATATAAAACATCATATCTCATTCTATTAATTTCTCAATATATTAGCAGATTAATAATTCACTGTTTGAAAATAGTTTTATTGATTACAAATTAATTAATCATTCCAAAAGGACTTTATAAAATCCAAAAAAAATATATATTTGCTTAAATCTATATATCTATAATTTTTTATTACCTTTAAATCAATTTATCGGTATATTTTAGACTTAATCTGGTTATTGTTATTTCACTTCCTTTTATTTTTCAATTTCCACCATTTGAAATAATGTATTTTCAGTTAAAAAACTTCAAAATTTATAAGGTTATGCAGTTAATTTGAATATATATCGGGTAGACCAATAAATTTGATTGAGCCAAGCTTTCTTGAGATATTTTACAATTTCTAAGCACTATCTCTGTTTAGAAAAGAAAGAAGCATTTCTGGTGTTAAATGCAGAATTGAAATAAACATCTTTTCTTAATCTTTCAATTCTGCAGTTTAAGTAACATTTGTTAGGGATTTAACATTAATTTAGATATGAATGTTAAACAACAAAATTTATATTCATTTTATGGAATCTAATCAGATGACGAAAATCATATCATATTTAAAAGTAACTTTTAATTTCTAGTTTCTAAAAATTTTAAAGTTATTTTGTCATATTCATTAATAGATAAATATTTTTCAAAGAATTATTTAAAATGCTTGTAATTAAAAAATCTTCTTAAAAAGATAAATTTATCTATTTAAAAAAATCAATAATTATTTTCTTTTATATCCTAAAAATTCTTCTACATATTTGAACTCGTCAAACTTTTTTTCATTTCAAGTGAATGTGTAAATTTTAAAAATTTTCTTTAAAATTAATTTTCATAATTTTGTATTTAGATTGTATTTCGATATCCTAATCATTCTAGATTATAGTCCTCAATGTTTAATCCAAGAATAAAAATATGACTTTTATTGAATACTATTATCTTATATTGAAAAATGGTATACCAAATTTGCATTTATACTAATATACAGTCGATTAAATATTGATATTGAAGATTTTATTCCGATGGAAAAATAAATAAAGAAGTTTAAAATCTTTTATTTTTTTCAAACTCTAAGCTTTATGCCATGAGATCATATTACAAGCATGAGTAAACCATTGTTTGATACACTATTTATTAATCAATCGTGATCATTAGTTTTTTATTCTATAGTCAAATGATATACTAAAATATTTAATAAGATTTGTTATTATGCAATCATTTAGCATTATTTTAATTTGAATAATTTGTCAATCATATTTAAACAATTTACATTATTTTATAAAAGCTCATATTGTGATCTAACCTTAGAATAACTGCTTTTGGCCTAAATAAGTTAGGTCAATCGTAAAAATTTTCTAAATTTCTGATCTGATAATTAATAAAAATTACATTTGTGACAAAAAGTCTGACTGCCTGATAAAGGGATTTTAAATTTTAGTGATCGGTAATGGGTAAATTTCAAATTTTTTTTTACTCTTAAATTCATATTACATTCAATCCTCGTTAACCAAAAAAATTAAAATTAAGAAGGCTCTCGGATTGCGAAGTTTTTCGTATTATAAAGTTTAGAATACATATCACTAAAAACAAAATTTCAAAATAATATTCGATTATAATCTGCTCATTCAAATTTATTTATATAAGAACAAGAGATATGAAGATTTTCACAAAATAGTAAAGCGCAAGCAAGACATCTAATACATCACAAAATCATCATATGTTGTCTGTTTTGAGCATGTTATGATATTTTGATATAATTTGTGCTTTTGTTTTTTAAAATTTATTATTTTTTCTTAAAAAAAACTCTGAAACCTATCTATTTTACTACTAGAGTCTAAGACAAAATAGATTGATTCGAATAGTCCCATGTGATTGAGTTCGAATTCATCTTTCTTTTGACAACCTTATTCGGGTCTTCTAATGACAATTTCTAGTTCTTCTTCATTTGGTAAATTTTAAGTTTTTGACAGGTGGTAATTTCTGTTCTCTTCTTGTCATATAAAGTTTTAGCTTAAAAAAAAGCAAATACTCTGATCCTGAAGACTAAGAAAAACTTGTCAAAATCGACTTATATAATCTATTGCAAGTGAATTTACATTATAGATAGCTTTGTTAGAATTTTTAATCAGCAGCAAACAACATAATAAAATAATAGACATTAATTTAGTCCAAATTTTTGAGCGATTAGCATTTCAGATTACGGATAATGAATTTTCGGATTATTTGAGTTAGTATTATTTAGGATTGATTGTATTATTCTTTTTTTTGTTAAATCTTTCAAGATTTATACCTACTCCTGGCCTTAACATTATGAATCACTTGTCTGTTTTTTATTTTATTGTTACTTTAGTTTTATTTAGAGCTATCGCTTTGAATTACTGCTCTCTCTTGAATAGTAAAAATTTACTCTTAGTATAAGTATATCCAACTAGATAGTTATCAGCTTCTAAAAGTAAAATTGAGTGAAAAACTCTCCCTTTCCATGTAATACTTACAAAGAACTAAGTAAAGCTAAGAAATTTAAATGAATAAATTCAATATTTTTATAAAGCTAAAATTTATTAAATTTTAAAAACTGAGTGAAGATTATTTAAAAAGGTGCCAAAATATATATATAAAAGTATATTTCAAACCTAAACTGTCCAAAGAAAATTAAAATATATATTTTTTTAATTCTTCCAAATTTATTGGGCTATTTCAAACTTCATTCTGTTTGATATAAAAAATAAAGAAAACTAACAAAACAAATATTTGATAGTAATTCGTTATGGAAGAGTTATTTTGAAGATCAAGCCAATAACGAACGAATTTTAACTGATGCTTTCCCTTATCTTTACTATATGTTAAATAAAATTGTGAAAGAAGCAAATTTAACCCTATTATTTGAAACTTTGACATTCATTCACGAAAAAATTAATTTGCTAAATTAAATTTTGTATTGATAGATCATTTTAAGAAAATTAATATCTGAAATTCGAACCAAACTTGTTGAAAAGACTTCAACGACAAAAGCTCGACCAATTTCACTACTTTCGAATCTTTAAACCTCCTCTTCCAACTAATTTCTTAATTGTGACACCTATCAAGGCGCAGATGTGTAAAATTTGAATTTAGAGATCAATTTAACTGCTACTTTTATTTGATTTGTTATATTTTTGATATTTCAACGGTTTATTCCGGATCTTTTTTATAAAAAATATGATCTATTTTATAATAGATAATAATTGCATTTAGGAAAATAAACAGTAAAAAGAAATCTATAGCGTTTGTAGTATAACAGTGCACGTGTGTGTGTGTGTGTGGAGATATTTTGAAATTTTACTCAGGAGTTCATTTCATTTTGATTGAAATCTGAACGTAAGTAAAATATACAAATACATAAAAAAACTCTGACTGCTTTATTTTAACTATTTTTTACTTTAATGCTTAATTCTAAATTTCCAAACTCTCAAATAGTATGACAGTAGCTTTTCATCGATTTTTTGCTGAAAGTCAGATTCAAACAATACTATTTCGTCAATATATATTCATTTTCAAATATATAAAGATATTTTAAATTTTAAAATCTGACTATCATGCTATACCAGCCGATATAAAGATTATTATCTGATATTCTTACGATTAAAACTTTTAAATATCTTGGTGGTAAATTATTTTTCTTGCATAGAACTAGAACAAGAAACACTATTTAATTTGAAAATTAATATTTGCAATGATTTATTTTTTTTTAATTTTATTCATTATTGAAAGTTTATAGCGAAGATTATCAGAAATACCACTAGAAACAAATAATACTTTAAAAACATTACTTTAAACGGTTCATAAAAAGGGTTATTCTTTATAAAGTATTATCGTTACTTGATGTCTGCTAAATCTAAAACGAAGAAGAAAAAAACAATTAAGACTCATTATTGCTTTAAATTAGTTCAAATTGAATCTAATACGATTAAGAAATCCAATATAAAGCTTTATAAAATAAGCACATTCAACTTAGTAGACTATTGTAAGTTATATTATTAGTATATTTATGATATGCTAGATTTAAAACTTTGCTCAACATCATAATAAAATTTTATAAATAGCTAAGAATAATTTAAAGTCAATTTTTTTGAAAATTTTTTAAACCAAACATCATAATTTTACTGATATTAAAATTATTTAGTCTTTTCCAGAGAATCCATAGTTTTTGTAATTAATTTATTCTTATTATGATTACAAAAACCGATGATTAAGCCACTTAGTCTAATATTTGTCTATTCAAATAGTGAAATATTTATCAATATTAAACAGAAAAGTTTACATTGTACCACTCAAGACGAAGGTTTCCAATATATTGCTTCATACTAAACTTTAAAATGAGTATAGCAAGATTCGAATTTTTTTTAGTCTTCAGATTACTCAATAGTTTGGGTAATAAAACCCAAAATATTCTAGTATTTTAATCAATGATAATTCTTAAATTTTACGATATACATGATATTCTTAGTATATGATATTATCTTATTTTTAAAATTTGTAACCTATTATTAAAATTTTTTTTTCATATTGTTGTAAAAAAAATGTAGATATTAAAAGTATTTTTTTATTGAAGTTCATTAATTTTCTAGTTTTAAATTTACAATTTAATCAATTTCGTTATAGAATATAGACAATGGAAAGCTTACGTGAAATGACTAGTTTCCAAATCCCTAAACTTTGCTCTACTACTCGCTTCTTAATTTGACAACTGTCAAGGTGCAATCACTTATAATTCGGATTGATTCAGAAATAAATTTGAGATTTTCGCGAAAAAGATGTAATAGAATTAAAAATATCGTTTAATAATATTGAATCTATGTAAAATAATTAAATAACTAAAATTTTTATATTTTATGATAAAAAAGGCTAACGATCAAAATCAGTAGTTTATTTGAAATTTTTAAATATTTGAGCGTTTAAATTTTTTTAATATACTATAGTAATTTTTATAATACGACTCATGTAATAAAATTTTTTTAGCTTTTCGACAAAGCTTATTAACTTGATGAAATTTTACAATTGAATCCTTTTTAGTACAAAGCAAACATTAATTTTGGAGATTCAGTCATTTTATCTCATACTATAAAATAAGTTTTTTTTTTATCTAAAAGCCGAGTAGGACTTGGCGATTACAATTATTAATTTTAATTTATCATTAGATGCGATTAGCTATTAATCTCATGTGATGGTTGATACGATTTGCGATTACTTCTTAGAAAGTTTAAAAAATTATTCACCCTCCTAATAAAAGATTAATTTAGCAAAAACATAAGCTTATTGATTAATTTTGTTGGAATAATATTATTACGATCTATTTCTGGTTCAAATAAATTTTACGCTCCTGGTTCATCGTTTGAAATTGATAGCGCATCAGCTAATTGATTTATTTAAATTGATTTTTTGATCTTCAACTATTAAGAAGTCGTTAGAAAACTGAAACAAACATTAGTTTTGACTGAAAACTTTATAAAATTTCATTGAATGAAATATTTAAAAGTAAAACTTAAAAAAAAATCGCATCCAATAATTGCAATAGAAAAATAGGAGTCAAAGAGTGCAATTGATCGCAACTGCATTTGTAGCTATTCGCAATCGTAATCACAAATGCCCAGCCCTAATGCAGAGTGATTCGGAACGGGAAGTGGCATTGAAAAGCTATGATTCATCATCTGTTAGTCATCAGCGCAAGTTTCGAAAGTATATCATAGGAACGTCACACAGTGGGCAACTTTTGCTAAAAAATAGAAAAAAATATTTAACATACAATAACTTCCTAAATATAGTAATTGTGTGTCTAGATGATAAAATGCAACAAAAATAATATTTTATTTAGAAAAAATATATAAATAAATAAAACAATCATAGTTATTGGAAGCCCTATCAGCCAAGCGTGAATTTTTTGCTCTTATTTTCCTGAGCTTCCTTATTACTCCTTCCAGTGGCTCTTCTGAAAAAAATCCTGGCCCTCGTGAAATTTTTTGATGCAAAAATGTAATTATTTCCTCACCATGGTTCAGTATTTTGTGCACTGTAGGGGTCAAATTCACTTGGTTTTTGCGCAAATAATCCAAAATTTCCTTGCTTGATTCGTTGGACAATTCTAATTCTACAGCAGACTCGGATCTCACCATATTTAATAGATTTTTCACGCATTCCAAAAAACCACGGTCAAAATTGATTGTTCTAGCAAACTTGGTCAAATCTGATAAAAAATTCCTGCAAACATTTCCCGTTATTTGGGATCCAAAACCATGTTTTACATCACTGAAATTAATCTTGTAAGATTAAGTCAACATTTGATTTAATTGCTCTTTAGTTTTGCGATTTTTTTGAAGGCTTAAATTGAAAATCACAAATTTGGTCATATTGAGAAGGGCATGTAACGGTGAAAGTCCAAATTAATGGTTTTTAGTATTCCTTACACTTGAATAACTTTGAAACGAGCTTTTTCCTTGATTTATAAAATTAAAATAAATTTTAAAAATAATTCTAATTACCTGTGGATCTAAGTGAACACAAGTAGCATAATTTAGTATCCACTCCCTTAGCACCTTCTATAAGAATCGTGCAAGCATTAATGGATTTCTGATCCATCATTGTTGGAAATACTTCCAGCTCAAACTCAAGGCTATTATTTGTGAAAAATTCATGGTATTTCTTAAAAGTTGATTTGATACTAGGTCATTTTCTTTAATAAATAAAATTTGGAGAGGTTTGAATTGTTCAACTGAATTTGCATTATCATTGAACGAGATCAAATTTGAATTTCGGTAAATTAAGAGTGGAACATAGCCAATTATAAAAAAAATATTTATCGTCAATATCATCCTCTTTTTGAAAATTAATTTCTTGGAGTGTTTGAGCACCATCAAATCCAAATTTGATGACAAATTTGATCTGGCTGAAGTCGGTTGAGTCGTCCAAACTAAGTGAATCCAAAATTTTGTTTAGAGACCACAATAATGACACGCATGGATCTATTTTAACACTTTCTTTCTTAGCAACTACTGTGAGACTTGATTTAGTATTTCTCAAAATTTTCTGTCTAATCCATTCATATGATTTTAATTGAACATCTGAAAGCTTCAAAATTTCCACTAGTTTCATATATTCACGTTTTGAAAATTTGCAATGAGATAGAATGTTAAAAGATTCTGTAACACTTAATTTTTTGGGTCGATTTTCTAGTGCTGAAAATGACAAATTTTGGGAAGTGTCAAATGACTTTTCTAAGAATTTTATGCAAGCAGCCTCTGTTCTTTTAGGGGAGTTGACTTCAAGCTTTTCAAGCACAGCGTCCACTTTACCTTTCTTGGATTTGAGACCTGATTCGGAATATGTCTTTGTCGGAGCACCTGGTCCAGGATTATGCAATGAATTTTGTTTGAAAAAATCAGTATCAAGCCAATTTTGATTTCGCTGTATTGAACAAAATCTTGCCATTTAGCCCTTCCAATTATCTTCTAAATACCTCAAAAAGCGCTCAGAATAAACTTTGAAATCATTTCCTAATTTACCGCCTTCAATATTATTTTATTACTTATCACCTATTGAAAACATTTTGAATTACTGCAAAATTCCTCAAAATATTTTTTTCCCAACTCATTGCTGCTAGTTTTAGCTCTTTTTTTGGGTAGTTTATTAGCAATCAAGTATTTCAAAACATCACTGTTAGCCAACATTGTGAAGTTTTTTCAAAGAATTTTTTTTTTTTTTTGAAAAAAAAAGACGAAAGTTTTTTTTGCCAAAATTTGCGGATGTTTTTTTTATTTTTTTTGGCAGGAAATAAAAATATAGAACTCTTAGTTTGTAATGAATAGTGTCTTTTTGGTGTCTATTAATTTGAATACACACTTTTGGGCTATTTTCATCGAAAAAAACCGGTTTTTTCCAAAATAAAGTTTTTATGATTTTGTCCTATTTTTTCACAATTTTTTCAAAAAATTGAGGTAAATTAGGATATTTAGGATCTTTCTCAAGTTTTTATTTACTTTGAAAAAGAATAATTTTTATAAAATATTTAAAATATCAAATAATTGGTAAAAAGTAGATTTTTACTGTAAAATTTAACCCAAATGTTCATTAACTTATATCAGTCGTTTCATATATATAATTTCAAAAAATTGCAGCTAGAGTATGTGTTATGTGCCTAAATGTTGTTAAATCAATTAAATCATAATTTTTTTTAAATCTCAAAAAATGTTTTTTTTCTATAGAGTTGCCCACTGTGTGCCATCGGAGCTAGTGGAGTTAGGTACTGGTGCCAAATTTGCAAAAAAGCGCTTTGCAGTTAGAAATTTTATATCTTTCGCAGAATTACGTATAGATATTGTTGATATTTTGCAAATAATTGCATTATTCAGCGTCAATACTCCCGTAATAGAAATCTTCGAAAACATGAAACATTCTAAAACTGCAGTAACCCAAGTGCTAACACTAGTTAGAAGGTCGATTACGGCATACATGGACAGTACTTCTCCTATTTTAGGTGATTAGAATGTGGTCGAAATTGATGAAACTCTTGTGGCAAAAAAGCGAAAATACAACAGAGGCCGTGGAATCAATCCCCAATGCATTGATTACATAATATTGTTTCACTCCTATGCTCAATACAAGTGAATCTGTTACACTTAAAATAACTAACACGAGTTTTGGGTCGTGGTTTGGAACATAATTCACACCTACCATGGACATTTTGCCTCGAGATTTTGGCAGGAGGAGGCCTTACATTACAACTTTTACTATTTGAAGGGATGTTTACGCTGCAAAGGTTTTTCAAAAATTCCTTTCTGGTCTCATTTGCATAGCACTGGGCGTATTAGGGTTGCTTTGAGATATACAGCACAAGAGAATTATAGCCAATACAGTCAAGTAGGTTGAAAAATAAAGCTAGTGGCCATCTTTTTGTAGCTCTTTTACATGAGTAGTATCTGACTAGTCGGTCAAGAGTGTCTACTCCTGCTTTATTTGAATTATAGTAGTATATGAACTCTGGCTTTTATGTCCTAGGATTAATATCAGGCTGTGTGTGCTGTGTTGAAAGTAGTACAACACTCTTATTCTTTCTAGGGTTATACTTTGTCAGCATCAAATCTCTTTGGAATTGAACATCATTTTCATTTCCTTTTGTGGATTGGAACGAGGTTGGCAAAAAAGGCTTATTCTTTCTGATAGTACCAACAATAATTATTTTCTGACTTAGTAGAAACTTTGCCAATGCATGGGAGGTAAAAAAATTATCTACTGTGATGTTTCTTCCTATTTTCCAGATCGGCACGGACAATTCCTTGGCAATATTTTCCCCTTGGTTAGTTTCATGACGAGAATCAACCTTGCCAGAATAGATTTTTGTGTTGTAGAGGTATGAATTTCTACTATCACACATTGACCAGATTTTTATTCCATATCAACAAGGTTTGGAAGGAATATACATTCTGAATTTACACCTGCCTCTGAAAGTAACAAGTTGCTCATCAACTGTCAGATCTGCATTCGGAATACAGACATTTTGAAAATTCTTCACAACAGTTTCAAAAAATGACGAATCAGTGCAATCCTATCTTCTCTGTTCCTTCTAGAAGGAATATCAAACCTGATTGGACGAAGAATCCTTTTACATCTATCAAAAGTTAAGTTTCCCCGAATAATAATTTGGAATGCCGTATTCATCTGAGAAAAACTCACTAAGCTTTGCATTTTTTCCTTTGAAGAGGTCAATCATTAGCATACATCCAATGAATTTGTAGAGTTCAGCAACATCGATTGGCCTCATGGAAATTTCTTTCTCTGCTATGCAATTGTTGGTGCATCCGACAACTGTTTCAGCAAGTTCATGGGTAAAGAAGGTTGTAAATGAATCAAAAGGAGTGCTACACCTTCTCAGCACTTGTGCCTTGAAGCCAGGTTTTCCTTTTATTATACTATGTGTATGAAGTCTACCTTGATTTGAAAAAGGCTGTATTTGATACTCTTCTAGACGATTTTTTGAAAATACTTTTTCACTTGACTCAAAATTTTAATTGGCCGATTCATTGTTTTCAGATGTAGTATATGATATCTATTCGCTAGGTTCGTCTTCTAGTGTAGATAGATTATCTTTTAATAGATCAATAAATTAAAAATTCTATGATTACCTGAAACAGATTCAGAAAGTTGACAAAGTTCTTCTTCGCTGTCACTTTGTAATATGTACGCCAACGCTTCTTTGGAGTCCATTATCTTTGTTTTGGCAGCTAAATCATCAGCTTTATATATAACTGAAATTTCCTGGAATGTTCTTGAATATTCTAAAGTTTTCTATAACTTAAATATTGAAATTTGAAAAAAAAGACTATTTTTTGATTTCACTAAAAATGGGTACAGATCGTACTCGAAAAAGCAAACTTGATATTTTTTCGAAAAGGCTCATGAAAAATATTCATATAGTTAAAATTTAACAAATACAAGCACAAATATAATTAGGGGCTTATTACAAGTAAAGCCAGGAACCATCATCAAAATTTCCTAAAAATTATGTCCATGGATAACTTCTCAAACTTATAGAGGAACACTATGTACCTAAAAAGACAAAGAAGGGTCAATAAACTGTGCTGTTTCAATGAACTGATTCCCAACAAGCTTGTTAGTTATATCCATATTAAAAAGACTTGGTCTACCGGAATCTATCCTTGATAGGTAGATAGTCTAATTTACTAAATAAATATAAACAAAAATTCATAATATTTAGAAAGCTAAAAACTAAAGAATGCTATTCTTGTTTCTTAAACCTAAAATTATAAGTTTTTCAAAGATGGTGAACACAGAAATATTTCAAAATATCGAAATAATCTACAGAAGCCGCTTGATTAGATTTCTTTTGATAATCCTGAGAAGTCCTACAGGTCATCGAATTTTTAATGATTTTTAAAGCAAGTAATGTTATGATGTTCAATGTTATAAATCAGAAAAAAAGTATCTTTAAGAAATTGTACAAAATACACTAAAGTCGCTGTACTACCTTCTGTTCCAAAAACAGAAAGATCTTCAAAATATTTTAAAATGAAATTTTTAATGGTCATGCATTTGTAAAACAATATGCTGATATAGAAAAACGCGCAAGAAAAAAATTAATTATTTGAAAGTGAAACAATATTCGGTTGACTCTATTTAGTAAAAATGAGCGAATTGAGATTTTAAAGAACCAATAGCGTATTATTCCACTAAATCAAGCAATTGTAGATTTCAAATATTTCTTAGATACTTTTAGTAATGTTTTGGATTTAATATTGTTCGGGTTGATAGTTCAAAATTTTAAAGTTTTAGAAATTATCAATATTCTATACCAAAAATATTGCTTACCTTGGATAGATTTAATCAATAGAAACTTTTTAAATTAATTCAATAGTTGAAAATTTTGCTTTAAATTTCTATAAAATATAGGCTCACATAGTAATTTATTCTATTTTCGATTATCCTTCAGACGTGGTTACTCCCGAAACTTCTGTTTCCCATTCACCATCGGATAATCCGGAATCAACAGTATTAGGAATAGTTATCTTTAATTAACACTTGCCTAGAAAGACATTTGTGAAATTTATCTTCCTAGATAGATGGGTCTTTCAGCTTCTGGTATTGAATTAGTATGCGAATCATCAAATCTAAGAGGTTCACTTGCTAAAATACTTTCCGGAATTTTCGCAGTTTACAAACCTCCTGATATGCAGATCGATAAGCTTCAAAAGAAACTTAAAAAGAACATATCAAAAGGTAGTTATAAAGTTATGAATTTCAACTATTAGTGTTTGTTATAAAATTTTCAAAAATTTTATTGTACCATATAGTCTTTGAAAATTCTTAATATTTTAATTCATGCAAATGATTAACTGTTTTAAACTAGTTTACAATAGGTTTAAACTCTTACCAATTATAGCTAGTTTTGTGATAGAAATTATATAACATAAAATTTCCTCGTTTGGAACTTTTCACACTCTTGCCATGATTGATCAGCAGGTATCTTGCTTTTGTTTACTAGCAATTAAGAAAAGTTAAATAAACAGTTGAAGTTTAATAGGAGAATTTTATTTGATCACGATAACCATAATATTACTAAAATAGAATCTATATTACAATGCTAATTAGTACCAATGTTCAATCTGTTAATAAATTCCTAAAATCATAAGCAAGGCCACCAAAAGTCATAAGATTGTATGTATTATTAAAGAAGTATTAGGGCCTAAAAACACATATAAAAGGTTAATTTTGAAGTAAAAACAAAATATAGATCTTTATTAAAGTCATATTTGCATGTTATTTGTCATATTAGAATATTAAATACCATAATAGGCTATAATTTCATAGAAGAATAGATTCATTGTCTAAGGATTATGAGATGCATATTCTATCTTTATCAATTGAAAATGTAATTTTATAATATCACTGTTAATTATACATTTTTCTTGATTATTATAAGAATGCTAAAAGTTGCTAAGTCTTATTATCAAAAAATCACTGAAATTCAATCCAAATATCCTGGTAAATTTAATAAAATTGAAAACAGATTTTTTTGCATATCTTGCAAAACTTTTGTAAACTGTAAAAAAACTGTTTCATTTAGAACAACATAATAATGTGATACTTCATAAAAAATCATTATCTAGTGAACCAATCCAAACTAAATTAATCTCTAATCACTATGATTTTGGATCAAAGATAATAAAAATGATGAGTGTCTGCAATATACCTCAATCAAAATTGCCAGACCTGCACTTCAAAAGCTTTTTCAAAGATATTGGCTATATTGTTCAAAGTAAAAGTTACTTAAGAATGCAAATTCACTTTCAGGCAGATTTAATGCTTAAATATCTCTTTTCCAAGTTTGTATTAGAAAAAACTGTTTTAATAGTAGATGAAACTCAGATAAATCGCCAAAAATTTTTTCATGTTCTAGCTGGATCTTTTATAGAGCCAAAAGCAATTTACTTAGTCAAAAACAAAGTTATATAAAAGTGTATTAGCTCTGCTATTTGCACCATTTTAGATGATGTATTGAAAGAAATTAGTTGTCTGAGATCTAACTTTGGTCTGCTATTTACTGATGCAACCTCTTAAATAATAGCTGCTTCTAAGGCACTGGCTATGTTTTACCCAAATCTATTTATACTAGCATACTTTATCCATTTAATGCATAACTGTGCCATGAAGGTTAGATCAAGCGATCCAATAGTAGACAATTTAATTGCTTCTATGAGAATGGCAATGTTGAAAAATTCTATCAGAAGGGAACTAATTAATAATATATCACTACGGCTGGATGTTATAATAACAAGATGGGGCAGTCAGCTGCATGCAGTGAACTATTACTGTGAATACTTACCAAATTTAAAGCCAATAGTTGAGTTATTTGAAGAAATTATGAAATTGCTGCTAACATTAAAAATGCTATCGATTAAGAGGATATTTATTCAAGCATGTTGGAAGTAAAAAGTAACTATGATGGGCTATTAGAATTAATAGAGCAGTGTGAAGAAAGCTTTTTTTTTCAAAAAGAGACATTAAGAATGGCATAAAAAAATTGGATTTTCTATCAGACCCTAAGAATATTACAGAATATTTTAATGCTAGGGTAAGGACTATGAATCTAATTAAAATTTATATAGAACCCATAAAAAATTGGTCTCCCAATGACATTTGCAATTTTTGAACTACCCTGGAATATCAATAGATGTTGAAAGAAACTTTTCTATGCTCAATAAAACTTGAAGAAAAGATAGAAGCTTCAAACCAGGGAATATCAAATCTTATATAATTCCTTGTTTTAATAAATCAGTTTGATATTTTTTTACTGTTCTTTTAGGTCATAAAAGTCATAGTTTTTGGGCCATATTTAAAAATATTTTAGGTTGTATTGTGGTTACTCTAATAATAAGTATTATTTATTGTGAAATTTTGATAATTTTTTTTTTTTTTTTAGTTCATCCCTTAATTTTACATCACTACTTGTTTGGATATATTATAATTTTTTTGTTCATTTATAAGCAATGTTTAACTTTCTCTTATCTTTTAGGAAATTATAAACTGTAAAATGTTTCAATATAGGTCTATTATGGAAAATATATTACTTCATGAAAGCTATAAAAATTATTTTTTGTAATATTTAGTTCCTAAAATTTGAAACCAGCTGAGTTCATTAGTTATGGACTATCTAAGACCAATATATTTTATAATAAGAGATATTAAAAAAATAGGGATTCAGTACAAAATCATTACAATATACAATTGATGAAGCTTAAAACCCAACAATTTCCAACAAAATTGTCCGATTATAATAGCTTCTATGTATTACTAATATCTTTTAACTTATTTTTCAAATTTAAACCAATTTTTATACGAATATTTCTATTCCCATAGAGGAAATAAGTTTTAACTCAACAATATAGAGATCTAAAGTGATAATATTTTAAATATTTTTTGAAAAAATTTTATATATCTGACTTGGAAACTATATCAAATTTATTTATTTAATTTGTAAATCTGGCTTTAAATAAGAATTTTTTTTTTTAAAGATTCTAAATTCTTTAATGTAAGTAGGAATCTAATAGACCAACAAAATATGTAAGTATTTTTATATCTAAATTACTTATATATTCGGCTGTAAATGGGTTAAGAGTATTTTTAACTTAAATACACATTTCTGGAAACATAGATATCAGATGACTGATTTGCAAAAGAAATAACAAATAATTTGAGTCTATAAATTATATGGACTGATATTTTTCTTGAAACATAGAAAACTATAATGTAGTTGATTGCTTGAAAAAAGAATTAACCAGAAGTTAAGAAGAATCAGCAGATTGATGACAAAGAAAAAAAAAATATATAAAAAAAACAAATAGCTATTTTAAATTTTTTATCAAATTAATGTTTAATATTTATGTTTGTATACTTTTCAATTCATATTAAGGAATTGCTTATCCTCAATATATATCAAATGATTTTTTTGTTTAGTGGATATGACTATTTATTAACAAGACAAATTTTATCTTTAATTTATTTTAGCCATAGAAAGGCCAGAGGTGACCATATTAGTTCAAGACTCTATTTAACACTTGAGAATTTAAACCAATATATTATAGATTTTTAAATTATACTATCATAGTTTTATAATATGTGAAAAATATCTTATTCCTTTAGTTCACTTGAAAAAAAAAATCAACCAAAACCAAAGATATACTGATAAGCTTAGATGTGAACACATTGATCTATGAATTTTCTTTTGACTTTTTTAGTAACATTTAAATAACTTAATTAATACAATATAAATAAATCAAAATTACACTATCACTATTTCATAAAATATGGATAACTCCATCAGTATAAGCTTTTTTGCAAAGATGAAGTTCAAAAGAAAACAAAAAAAGCTGTACTCAAGGATAAAGATGGCCACTTTAATTATATTCTGAACAGAGAATAGTTTTCAAATAAAAATCAATTATACTATTTTAGTCAATTCAAACACACTTTTTTTAGTTATTATTTGAATACCAAAGATTAAAATTTTGATCTTTCTTGCATTCATACCTATATTTATCAAATGCCTTATACATTCATTGAAAAAATAGGGGGCCACTGTGGTCATCTTTGGGCTTATTAGACCATTTTTTTCTGATTTATAATGTTTACTTAGAATTAATCTTTTATCAAATCAAAATGCTTGATAAATGAATTAATAAACAGGTATTAGAACATTATAGAATACTTTACAGAACTCTCATATGTTTTCAGACCAATGAAAATATTGCAAGAAAAGCTTTTCAAAAATTTGATCACAGTGACCACCGAAAGGTTTAAATGCAACTTTTTCTTCCGACAATCAAAGGTTGATAATAGATTTGTTTAAGCTCTGTTCTAGAAACAGATTGCATTTAACCCTTGTACACGTGATTTAAAAACTAACACTATTACGCGTTGGGGGTCAAAAATGACCCCCAATGATATAACCTTGAGCAAATTCAATAAATTACATTTTAAAAATATTTATAGTAACTATTTTATTCTAAACAATTTATACACACAATTATATCTTTTTTGTGATTTTTACAAACCATGATTTCACATTTTTCACATTGAGTAGATGTCTTTTTCCTTTACTCTCTGCTGCAGATTTGACACCATTTTCTACTACTTTTGATAGACATTTTGGCATATTTAGGCTGTGTTTCTAGGTCAGATGTTTCTTTTTTTGGTAATAACTCATGTGCAAGCATTTTTATGAATTCACGACGAGCACGCTTCTTGTATTTCTCATAAAATTGTGGATGCCTCTCACAGTATAGAAGAAAAGAATTGTAAGCAGCTATGTCTAACATATTATAAAATAAAGCCATAGGCCACCTCTTCGTCCTTCTTTTGGTTGAGTAGAATCGCACAATCTGGTCCAATGTGTCAACTCCTCCTTTTGTTGAATTATAATAAGTTATAATCTCAGGTTTGGCAGTTTCAATATCTAAAGCAGCTTCATGATGAAGAGTGGATAGCAGTACAACAGATTTATCTGTTATATAATTATATTTCACCAGAGTAGCTTTTTCTTGAAATAAAAAGTTTGTTGAACCAATAGACCCTTTACTACTTTGAAATTGTTGTGGTAGAAATTTTTTTATTTTTACGAACAGTACCAACCAAGGTTAGTTTTTGGCTCAAAAGAAACCTAGAAAGAGACAGTGTAGTAAAAAAATTGTCTGTTGTGATATTTCTTCCAGATTTAAAAACAGGAATGCACAAAGTCTTCACTATATTTTCTCCCTGGTTGATCTCTGTTTTATTATTTTCTTTCCCAGAGTAAATTTTTGCATTATAGAAATAGGCATTTGTAGAATCACAAAGTGCCCATATTTTGATGCCATAACGCCCAGGCTTGCTAGGTATGTACATTTTGAACCCACATCTACCCCTGAAAGTGACTAGTTGTTCATCAATGGTAACTTGCTCACTTGGTGAATAATTTTTTTTACAATTTTCAATGAAAGCATCAAAAACAGTTCTTATAGGTGCCAGTTTGTCTGTATGTATTCTAGATTCACGGCAGTCAAATCTCAAACAAGCTGATAGCTTTTCAAATAAGTTCACTGAGATGGATTGATATATTGTTTGTTGACCATATTCTCTGGACCAAAATTCTCTGGCATCCATATTCTTACCTTTCATTACTCCAATAAATAGTGAGGCTCCAATAAATTTTAGTAAATCTGGCATAGTTATCTGTAAAGCATTTGGACAACATTTCTTGATATAAGCATTTGTAGAGTGAAAAACCACTTGAAGAATTCTTTCATCAATAAAATTTTTGAAAGCCATTAGAGGAGTATCAGCCTTTCTCAGAGCGCTTAATTTGAAGCCTTTTTGTCCCCTAAAAATGTTTTCATCTGTTGTTCTACGATAATTTACAGGAGGAGTAATCTGCCAAACTTCACCATCCTTTGACTGATATTGTTGATCATGATGATCAAAACTTACCACTTCAGATTTTTCATATTCAGACTGGGAATCCTCTAATACACCATCACTAAATTCAGAATCTGTGTCCTCAATAATTTGGTTTTCAGCTCTATCAACCTTGCTAGAAACTTTTGACAACATATTGTTTTAATTACATATATTAATATATATATATATATATATATATATAGATAGATATATATAGATAGATATATATAGATAGATATATATAGATAGATATATATAGATAGATATATATATATATATATATATATATATATATATATATATATATATATATATATATATATATAGTGATCATCACATTCTAGAATGTTCTAGAACATTCTAGAATGCCAAAGAACATTTATATCAAATGATAGGATATTTTTTTTTGATAATTTAGCAAGATTTATTTTGATTTTTTTGGGGGGTCAAAAATGACCCCCAACATGGGTTAATGCTATAAAAAATAAAATAATTTCATTTGAACCCATAATAGAAACTATTTATTGACATAAATTTGTGTAAAGTAGAGTATATCAATACAATAAATTACATGAATTTTTGATCTCATAATTATATAATATACTAATGTTTTAAAAGTAATAAAATGGTTGGGCCCACTTTTGACCCCCATCATGGGTACAAGGGTTAAACAAAATTTTTGATTTTTATTAGGTCTGTGCTCTTTTAAGCTCATCTGCAATCAATAATTATGGTTAATCTTAAATTTTGTTATATCATTACCATATGATATATTTTTTAACTTTATTTTTATCAACATTGCAATGATTGATTACAAGTTTAAGTTCATTTAAGATATCTAATAGTCTTCAACAAAAATATTTACAATTTGATAAAAAATTTCAAAAAATAATCTATTATACAGAATCAATTTTTTTAATGAATTATTTAGTGTTAAAATTTTATTAATTGATAAAAAAACTACTTGATAATAAACTGATTTACAATAAATAGTTTTTTTGGTTTCTCTGGAGCTTAATTTTGTTTTATTATTAGTGAATATTTAACCATCAATGGAAGAGCATCTTTATCTTTCTACTTATGTTGTTGACTAAGCTCAGGTTTAACACTAGAACTGAAAATAAAAAAAATCTCATCTACTGAAATTGGGTTAAATATTACCTCAAATAAAAAAACTCCCGTCATTTTATTCTTGTAAATTCAATTCATTAAACATTTATCACATAAAACATAGAAATGATCTTTACATAAATCTTTTCTGACATTTGCAACAAACAAATGGTGTCTTTTTGTCTTTTGACCTGTCACATTTCGAGCATCAGGAATATTTATTATATTTAGAGCAAACTTCTAATTCTTCTTCGCATTCTATCTCTTCAATATTCTCGTTTGGGCACATCAATATTGTTGAGAGGTTATATAAAATTTCTTTTCCTGCTCTTTTTTGGAAATTTTCTAAAAATATAAGATGTTTGTTGCAATACATGATATAAGCATTATATGCAGCTGCATTTAAGCAATTATAAAATAGGGCAAGTGGTCATCTTCTCGTACCTCTTTTGCATGAATAATTGCAGATTACCTGGTCAATTCTATCAACACCAGCTTTGTTTTGATTGTAGAAATGGACTATTTCTGGTCAATTTCAACTTTTCTATGGTGAAATGTTGACAGTAGAATGACTGGTTTGTTTTTCTTATCAGCATATTGTTAAATCATTATTTTATCTTTATAAGGTTAATTAGAAGTCCCAACAGGAATTTTTTTTCTGAGAGAGTGCCTTTGGAACAAACACTCTAGATTTTTGCACTGTCCCTCCAAGGCAAGTATTTTTTAGAGAAGATATTCTATTAGAGATATTTTTGTGAAAAAATTGTCACATACAGTAGTTCTTCCAGCTTTCAAAATAGAATTTGAGAGATCTTCGACAACCCTTTTTCTTTGATTTTTTTTGACCACACTATTCTCTTTCCATATGTATATTTTGCATTATAAAGATAAGCTGTTTTAGCATCACATAGAGCCAAGATTTACACCCCATATTTCCCTGGCTTATTTGGCATGTAGACTTTGAAAGGACATTTACCTTTGAATGTGACCAGTTGTTCATCAACAGCAACATTTTCACATGGGATATAATTTCTCTGGAGATTCAATGTAAATTGTTCAAAAAACTATCTTAATGGGGCTAGTTTATCTGTGGCATTTCTTTGAGATTTAGTGTCAAATATAATGATATGTTTTATTTTATTGAATCTAAAGATTGACATTGTGTTCTCAAGATTTGATAGCCATAATGATTGTCCCAAAGTTCTTCGAGATTCATATTTTTAGCTCTGATTAGACCAAAAAATAGGTTGTTTCCAATCCATTTTTCAGTATCTATTCTGGAGACTACTGTGTCAAGATTACTGCATTTGGAACATTCATTTGAATTTAAAACAATAGAATCTAACATTAAATCAGATATGAAAAGTTTGAAGGCATCAATTTCATCTACTATTTTATTAGAATATCTGTTCAGACCTTCTGTAAATCTCAAAATATCTTTAGATGCAGGTTGAGTTATATTTGGTGAAATTATTGAAAATAAATATTTTTTATCTTTAGATTCAAATATACTAGCAATATTTGTCTTATTTTGAATGTCATCATTAGTAGTTTTTGATGATGTATCATTATCATGCAATACTAAAAAAAGATATTATTAGATCATATTTGATGCTAATCTAATAAAAAATTTTGTATAATCAAAATAATATCAATTATTAAGGTATTCTGATTCATCACTTGTACCACTCAATGACCCAGAAATTTAACCTTGTTCATGGAGAGAGTCGAGAAATTGCATTGTTTATTGTTAAATTAGCTCCTTATTAAAAACAACAGACAATAGAATAGAGAGTTAAAATATTGAAATTTGGGGTAATATTTACCCCAAAAATCTTTAAAGGTTAATTTTTCTATTAGACCCAAAAAGATTATTGCCTAATAGTCAAATCAAAATTTTTATCTAAATAAACATATAATTAAATCAAAACATAAATTAGGAAGATAAATCAATGAATGATAGTCCTAAAATATATCATGGAATAAATAAAATATACCTGTGGGGTTATATTGACCCCAAAAACAGTTCTAGTGTTAATAAAGAAAATGCCACAGTTTAGATATTCTGCCTTTGAACTTATCCATTTTATAAGATCAGTTTTTCCAAGGAAACAAGTTATGCTAAAAATGTTTCCAGTTTTTTTGGTCTGCAAACACTACCAAATTTGGATTTTTTCTATCAACAGTTTAGCTCTCCAATCAGTAATATTAGTAAATACATATTATGCAATATTGTTTTCTAGTTTATTGACCAAAATTAGATGTTGGACAAGTTCTACTTTGCCAATGATAGGATCTAGGCCATTGTATCTATAATCTAAAACAGTAACAACAACTAAATTGCCATCTTTTTTTAGTTTTTTGAGTTTTAGAAATTGATTAAATTCAAATCTAATATACTTTGTTAAATCTATTTTGTATAGATACAACAATTTTTCATAGCTGTTGCAGAAAAATATCATGATTAATTAATAATTAGTATCATTTCAGAGACCACTAGATCTTTTTTTTCAATTTTTTTTTGCAACAATATTTTTTGAATTTTTTTAGCTCAAGATAAGTATCAATCTTTAATATGATGATATTCTTATTAATTTAGACTCCTGCTCAACTATTTGTTCAGTTTCAAAATATGAATAAAGCTAGAAAGTTGTGTGAAAATCTATTAAATATTTGATTAAAACTTTTCTAAATTACTTCTAAAGCTTCCATTTCTGACAAATTCAATGGAATGATTTTATATTTTTTTAATTAACTCTTTCAAAATCAATTCTGAAGTCTATTTAGATATTATAAGCTACACTGTTTGTACAAAATAGCCTAGTCAGCTTTAAAACATTAAAACCCTCATAATCCTGCTCATTTGTGAATTTTATCAGCTTTTTCATATTAAATACTGTGCCAGTTGTGATTCTTTTTCTTTGAGCCAAAATTATTAAGAATATTTGTTATCTTCTTTAGAATAAAAATGCTCATTTAACTTTCAATTAAAGGAACAAATCCAACTATTTGAGATTTTATTTCCTACCTAACTGTAATATAAAAACTTGCTGTGATTGAGTTTAAATTTTACCTGTTTTTGCCAACTGAATTTTAGCCATTTGATTATACATGTATCATATGTCATTCTGGTAATCCATGAGCCATTGTTTTCAATTTATCAATTGTTGATTTAAGCTTTTTTTTCAATAAAATTGTATTTATAGTTTGGTTTGATGCAGGAAAGTATTTATAATCTAAACCTCAGACAAATCTTTTTGAACATTGTTTCATCATCAATAGTTAAAAGATACAATTCTCCGACTATAAAGTTCAATAGAGACTAATCAATCAATTTTTTTTTAGATCTTGAAGCTTGAGCATAAAGCTTTCTCTTAATGCAATTAGATATCTGAGCTGAAGTCTCTTTCTAAGAAGATACATTTTTGAATTATATACATATTATTGTGATATTTTGCAAGGTTGTTCTACATACTAATCTTATTCAAGCACATAAATGCATCATTAGAATTGCATAACTTACTCAAACTAACATCATTTACAAATTCAAAACATCAAAAAGTTCTGAAATAAAACATAACAATCAGAACGATTCAAGATAAAAATTACCTTTTATACTTTCTAAAGTAAGGTTTTTCTGAACTAGCTTTTTGGCAAGAATGTATAATGTCTGGTCTTTTGATTGATCCACAGACTTGCTTTCTAACCACTTTAATTTTTATTGAAACATTGGATCGACTTTCAAATTTTTTTATTAGACAGGTTTAACATTTAAAGTGAGGTTTGCTACACAATTAAATCAACTTTATTGATTTTTTCTCTTGTCAAAAAGGATTTCAAATATAATATCTAAATCAAAAGTAAATTTCAATCAATCTGTAGACTTTTACTTTTGAATTATTTAGTTCAATATCAATTAGTCTAATTTCAATACTTCATTGATATCCCAATTATTCTAATCTTAGACCAATATGATATATTGTACCATACTTATATTTTAAATGGTATGATTAACATAATTGAATATTAGTATACTTGGGCTCTTTTCTTTGTGGTTTAATTATCAAAAAATATTTTTATCTGATAATAAATACAAAACATTGCTATTGCTAGACTTTGTATTTGCTTCTTAAAGGCTTCAACCCAACCAAGGGCTTTTCTCCTGTATCCCTCAGTCTTATAAAAAATTTATATTTATTTTAAATTAAGTAAAACAGACTAATTTTTCTGAATATAAAAGAAAATTGAATTATAAACTTATTTATAGATATATTATAGTGTCAACAGTAAATTATCTGTTTTTAATCTTTGCTAAATATAATATAGTTTCAAATGCAAAAACAATAATAAATTTTGTATTTTAACATGTTTGATAACATCTTAGAATGGTTATATTATATCTTAAAATATTTTAATTTTAACAATTTTTTAATTCCAAGTGAACATGGTTGGCTTATTGATATTAAAAAAAAACAATATTGCTATTAGTTAATATTAATCCAATAGGCATAACTTTCACCACATGGCCTTTTTGAAATGAGAAATTTTAATTGCAAAAGTTTAATAAATGCATTTTTGACAGAATTTATGCTTAATTTAATGCTTTTTATTTTGAAAATATCAATTAAGTCCCGGTCAAACCCAAAAACCTTTTTATCTAGCAGAAAATATGCAAATTGATATTTGTATTTTTTATTAATTCTTCATTTTGTTGAAGAGCTGGAATTATTTAATTTAAATTTTAGTTTTTCTTTTAAATTTTTTAATTATATCTATTTCCAAACATAATTTTATTCTTTTTTTGATCATCTTATAATATCTAGAATTATTATAATTGGACTTTAAATTTTTCTATATCCATATTAATTAATTGAACTAATGAAACTGGAATAAAATATGACAAAATAAAAGTCTTAAACTTGTTGATTTTATCATATTTAGAAAAATTATCTTTTTAAATTCCAAAATACAATATTATGTATATGATTTAAGATATCAATTACAAAAAATATTATTTAGTTCAAATTTAATAAATATCAATTTTATTTTTACGGTGCAGTGGCTAGCGCGTCTGGCTACGAATCCGTGGGCCCGAGTTCAATCCCGGACGAGGACGGCGCGGACCTCACCCAGGTTTTCATCCTTCACTGGTCGATAAATGGGTACCTAGGGCAACCTAGGGAAGGTAAACTGTGGAAACCCGGATTTCATGCTGGCCCCATGTCCCGGGGTAAGGGACTATTCCACCACAGGCTCAAAGGCCAAGGAGACGGGAGATGAGCGCCCGCAGCCACGCGCTGATACAGCGTAAGCCCCCCCACTTTACCTTTTATTTAAGATAAAAATATGAATTATTAGTTTTCAAATTTCTATGCTAAATATATTACAAAATTAATTTCATAATATAAATTAGGCATTACCATTATGCTATGTACCACCAGAAATTTGCTTCTGCAGAGTCATCAGATTAATATTTTTTATCGGCTTCATATGTTTTCCTGAGCTTGTATAAAAATGATGAGCTTATCTGGCAAAATCCGTCTCCCAATGCATCGAATCAAACAAGACCTCTGATGATAACGTTTAACAAGGAGACAGATGAGAAGACTCGAGAAATTTATGACAGCATTGTTGACCAAATTGAAAATTTTACATCATTTGAATTCATGGGGAGCGATTATGAGGTCAGTCTGAGTTCGTTTGCTACAATGCTTGATGGCAAAGCAGTAAATGCAATTTCTGGCAATACTGCTACATCAAGATGCCCTGTCTGCCGGAAAACATTCAAGGACTTCAAGAATGATGTTCCACTCCGTGAATTGCCCGATGATGATGAAACTCTCTTTATACTATCACTGGGAATTAGCCCACTTCATGCCAGGATTAGGACAATGGAGTGGGTTACTGGCCAGTACTTGAAAAAAAAGCTCTCCAAAACGCGTATTGAAAACATGAAAGCCAGAGAAAATGAGTTGATCAGAGAATATCAAGTATTTTTTTTCGCATCTAGTTGATAACATTTTTATTCCATAGAATAAATTCATTAAAGAGCTTGGTATAAGGATTGATTTCATTCTCCAAGGATCGGGAACATCAAATTCTGGCAATGTTGCTAGAAAGTTCTTCGATAACCCTGAAGTTGTCTCGAGAATTCTTGGTTTTAGTCAACATTTTATAGCCAATATTGCCAAATTGCTGAATAACTTAAACTTGAAATCTAACATTGACCACTTAGAAAATGCAGAGCTGTGTGAAACAATTGTTAAAATGCTGACAGACGAAGGAATCATGAGACTTTCCCCAACTGTACATAAAATTTTAATTCATTCGAGTCAATATCTCAATCTCTTGGGGTCAACTGGAGTCTTTGGAGAAGAACCACTTGAGTCCTCCCATAAGAAATTTAGATCTCTTCGCTTGCACCATGCTAGAAAAAACTCCAGGAGAAATAATTTCAGAGACATTTTTTGTTGGTGGTATGCTGAATCTGACCCTAAAATAGGGTCCACAAAAATTTGTTAAATTGTTTTGGTTGCCTTAAATATATACATTAGAAGCATTATATAAATGAATATTATCTATAACATTTGCATCGAAATAAATGCATATTTTGGCTCTACAGGAATAATCACTAAAATATTGTGATTTCAAACATCTTAGTGGCAAAAATGTATGGTTTATCCTGTTTTGTAGCGTGAAATAAGTAGGCCTTTTTAAATTATGCATAAAAGGGTCATCCTTGAATACATACTTTGGTGTCAAAATTAGAGCTTAAGAGCAAATTTTACTCCTAAAAAACACCCCTTGAGATTTTATTATGAAAGATAATATTTTTTTCCTCAAAAATTGAGTTTCGTCCCACTGTGCGTATGAGTGTTAGGAGTAAACGATCGAAAGGATAGGTCTAAAGAAAATTCTCGATGTATATATCAGGCTAAAAATCAACTTTAAATCGATTTTAACCTGAAAAAAAGCCAAGTTAATTAATATGATTTTAACCGTTATTTAAGGAAACCACAATAAATATTCAAAAAATATCGATTTATCTTTATCTCGAAGAATACTTGATTACTATATTAACTTAAAAATGATAATTTATTCTTAAATTAAATATTCATTCCATAAAATGTTTTATAAGGTTTAAATGATTGAAATGGCTCTAATATTGAAAGTTAATTAAAAATAACACTCTAGTCTTAATATGTTCTACATCAGAAATATCTAATATTTTTCAACTTTCAGGATCGTGGTTTAATAGGACAATTTTTTGATAACATCAGTATTGCCAACAAATGAAATAAATTTTTAGATAGAAATCCAGCCATGTATAAAGTTATTCATCATTCCAAGAAGGTTTATTTTTCGATCAAACGATAAAATTGCGAAGATTAGTAAAACATAATTTGTTAAATCTAATCACAGCTAACTTGACCTTTTCATACTCAAGTATTAGTGTTAAGTGGTTTACTTAGTTAAAAGAATAACAACATAAATATATTTTAAAATTATATTTATCCTTTTGATGGCTCCTTTCTTCAATTCTAGCTAACTTTAATAGTTAAACAATAATGAGCTGAGAAGTCTCTATGGAATCCTCTACAAATAAATCAACTGCCAAGATTTAGCCCAATATTTTGCATGTCGCATAACGTCCAAACGGCTGCTCAGCTACAAGCTATTCTTGGAAATGTGGAGCGAGCAGTTGACGATCAAATCAACAAACTGGATGCTTTGGATGAACAGGAACTGAACGAAATTCGGAACAGACGAGCAAGACAAGTGAAGGCAGAACAGCAGAGAGTACTAATAGATTAGTTTTTATAAATTATATTTAATAAAGAGGATCGTTAAAATTTTGAGCTTATTGAAAACTTTTGCTTGATTTTTTTTTGGGACAAGCAAAGCGATAATAATATACTTTTATTTTTTTCTTATATAAAAGAACATATAATATATTGGAATAACCGTAACTTATCCTGAATTAATGATTGATTTGATTCCTTTTTTTTCAACGTTCATAATATTCTACCAGATTCATATCAAAAGCTGATTAATTTTAACTTTTTCTATTTATTTGTATACAAATTTCTCTCTCGGGGATATAATTATTATTTCATTCAACTTTTAAATGAATAACTGTGATAATTACTTTTCTTATCTAAGATTCTGGAATCAAACACTACTATTGATGATTCAAGTACATATTTTGAGTTTTTGTATTAGAAATTTAGCTACTATGCACCAAATAGATTTTAATAAATAATTGATAGGCCTGGCCACATCTATAATTTAACTTCAGATTTGTTGTTGCTCAAATAAGGTTAAAATGATATTCTATTATAAAATTAAGCAATCTTCTAGAAAAAAAAATTACAATTTTAAATGTTTGTTAGTTTTAAAGTAAGTGCTTGCAATATTTGTTAAGATCGTATATTTATTTTATTAAGACTTAAGCTAATTTTTTTTTATATTGTTATAGCAGTTGCTCATGAATTTTTAAAATAACATAGATTTGACTGATTTATTTATTAGTCTTTAAAATGATATGCACACACTGTTGCAAATACAAAAATAGGGATGAATAATCTTATTATACTAGGTTTAATTTTTGTTTTTATTAATTCATATCTTTATTATAAAAGTTTTATGAAATAAAGCAGTTATGAGGTAATTTTTATTTATTTTTACTAAAATTTCAATAGATTTTATTCCAAATAAAAATTCGAAATTTTTAATTATCACTTAAAGTACTTGCTTTTAAAGTATCCTTTCTAATTATATAAAAAATTGTTTTGATTCTGATGAATTAGAAATAAAAATATATTAACAGTATCAGATTTTTTGAGATTATTTTAAAGTTTTGACCAAGAAAGAAGAATTTCTAACTGAAGGGCGTGGCAAACTTACTGAACTCCAAAGTGAAAGAGATCTTTTTGAAATATACAGAGAAAGCGAGAATATAATATGCCTTTTCTATACTGATGATCAGGTTAGGAGGTATATACTTTAGATATATATTTACTTTGTTAACTTAGAGTGGAAGAATTGATAGCAATGCTTCAAGACCTTTCTGCAAAATTATTTAGGTGTAGATATGTCTATTTGAGAGCTAAAAAAGCTCCTTTCTTGTGTTCTAAACTACCCTTTAGCAGTAAGATTCAGCTTGCTTTTATTAAAGAAGGTGGAATTATGAAGTATCTTGACTGTGTTCCTCTACTCAGTGATCCTGAAAATATGCGTTCACGAATTGAAAGATTATCCCAAATGTTTATTGATCTTAAAAAACAAACTAAAGAGCAAGATGTCTGATAATAAATTTTTGATTTTATCTAAGTAATTTTTCTAAATCTTCTACTTATAAAAGCTTGTATTATTCCTCTTTTGAAATAAGATATTTTTGAATAAAATATTTCTTTAATTTGATTAAATGTTAAAGATTATTTGATCTTCAAATCAATAACTTTTTTCACCATTTTTTATGTATGATCATTGGTATGATATATTTTTTAGATGATATGTCCTTAGGTCTTTCTATTGGTATAAAAACAAGATTTTAGCATAAGTAAAATATTTCTGTACCTTGCTCTGACTGTAAAAGATCTATTTAACAGATATTTCAGGAGAAGACTCATTTTTCATCAATAATCCTAATTAATATAGACTATCAGTTATTTGATAAGTAAACAGGATTCAACAGATCCACACCACATCTTAGATGAAGTCCTCTTAGCTAAAAATTTATATAAGGTGAAAAGACTTGCCTTGATAATTGCAAGTTATTTTTTGTTTATTACTCTAATCTTTGAGCTCTTTAATATTGAGAATAAGTTTTATTATTCAAGACAGCACTATATTAAAGTTTCGATAATATTCTGATAGTCTAGTTCCTCAATTTTTTTTGTTAGAAGTTGGTCTTATGCTAATGATTTATTCTGGACTGTTCAGAGATTTTAAGTCAACTCATGTAGGCTGGAAGATAATTGGATATTAACTCAAACTATAAAGTCATCTAGCCACCATTTGATTTAAAGTTCTACTTTTATAGGTCAGCAATTTTTTTATAAATTTAATTAGCAACCCTTTTCAAACACTATTTTGATTTTTTTTTCAAATTATAAACCAAAATTCTCTAATGATTTGAGTTTAGGTAAAAAAATTCAGAGTATTTTTTTATTTATAAAAACTCTTGTTCTGGGATGATTAAGATTATTGAAATGGATCTCATATAACACCATAATGTAATCACTCACTTGTTTCTATATATTAAACCTAATGCCTACATCCAATCAATTAAAACTTATCCTGATCAAGTTTCATACATGAAAAATAGATTAAAATTTTTTTTTTTAAATATATTGTGAAATTTAGATTTGATTTTATTAAAATTGAAATTTACTTGCTTTTTATATTGTAAAGTTGTATTTACAATTTACATGTCCATCTCTGACTTTTAAGTTTGCATTAAATTTATACAATAGAGTATTATTGGGAATGGTTTTATGTACATATCAGAGTGGTCAATGACTAGGGCCCGGCCCGGGCCCTACTAGTCACATTCAATGATTAGGGCAAAGCTCAGAAAAGATTTTATAAACTTTTTTCCTATCCTACACTGAAACGGCGGCGGCATGTCGTACATGCCAGACAGATTTTTCGTTGCTCGAATGAGTCTAAACTAGTCTTCGAAGCATGTCGCAAAGGCCAGACACGTCAATTAACGATAGCACGACTAAAAAAATCTAACAATAATACTTATTACTTACTAAATTATTCATTATTTTTTCAAATTTTTCCTTTCGTAAAACTTCGAAGAATATTCAGTTCTTTTGTGAGTGTTTTGATGCCAATAAGTTCAAAGCTACCAACTGTAGTGATTTTTTAAATTGGCTTTTAAAATTAAGGGTTTTTTAAGGTTGGAAATTGGCTTAATTATCTTAGAAATTTTCCTAATTGTGAAAATTTTAATATATTATTGTCGACAGCAGACATCAATTACTGCAAATAATACAACCAAAACAGGAAATAAATAAATTTAACTAAATATCTAATAATTAAATATAAAAAAAAAATGATTTTAACCTAGCCCTGAGAGGTTTAAATTATCCCTAGTCCGATTGACCACTCTGCTGCTGATATTTACAGTATAAAATAAAATTTGTTAAAAGTTTAATTCGCAGAGTAGGTGGCAGAAGAAATAAATCTTAGCCCTAGGGGGCCCCATTACGGCCACAGCCCAATTGACCACTCTGGTACATATACTTCAACTAGTTGCTCATTAAACTATTGGTTATATTTCTCACTTGTATATCATCATCAAGAAATATGGGAACAGAGTGGTCAATGATTTGGACCTGACCCACCCAGGCTCTTGTAAATTTTTTTGTTCTGCAGAATAGGGTTTACTGATATCCACAATATTTAATAAAATTAGAGTATTGGTATTCTCTACAGATAATATTTTTCTTGAAAAATACCTTAAGAAAATTTTTAATTAAAATTTTTAGAATATGTAATTATTAAATATGCTTTTAAAACTTTTAAAAAAAATTTAATGAACTATTTAACTAGAAGTGAAATTTTTAAAATTAAAAGAAAATAAATTATGACGGCTAAAATTAAAATGAATAAAAAACAAAACAATAAATTTAAACTCCCCAATCATAAAAATCTAATTAAAATATAAAATAAATAATGCTTTCTGGTTTAACATTGTCAATAGCAGACAAAACAATTAAAAGAGGAAAAAATAAATTTCATTTTAAATTTAATAACTTAATTATTTAAAAAAAAATTGATTTTATCCTGGTCCTAAGAGGACTAAAATAGCCATAGTTTGATTGACTACTCTGTATGGGAATCTTCAAAAGACAGAGTTTTGCTTTTTATCCAAGCAACATCAGATATTGGCTTAAGGATTATCTACAGTCTTATATCTTCTTTTTATATATAATTAATCTAATTTGATGTTTTATTGTTAAAGTAGTATGAAAAAAATTAGATTTAGATTATCAAAATTTCTAGCCATTTGTTATTACCCTTCGAAAAAATTATAAAAATAAATCCCAAATGAAAATTTATCAATAATTAAAACTTTAGAAATAAACAAAATATTCTTTTTTGTTTTTATCTCTAAATGATTTAGAACTTAAATTCTGGCTATTAATTTCATTACTGAATGAAGCCATCGTTGTTTAAAGTAAAGGCTCTTATAATAAAAAAATTTGTTGCAAATTTCAACATATTAAGCTGAAAATAAGAACATCGAAAATTCTTTTTTTATCAATATATATAAGTCAATAAAAGATATGATCACAGCGAGTCATTTTTATTGAAATTTTCTATCATTCGTTTTTGTAAAATTTAGCATTTTATATCATTTTTTTTATAAAATCGTAAGAAATGTATTCAAGAGAAAATATCTTTAAGAAACTAATAGCAAGATTTAAATATTTGGGTATGAGCAGTTTAATTACAATAATCAGCATTGATCAACTGTTAAGATCTATCTTTTAAAATTTTTTTTAAGGTAAAATTGCCTATTTAACGATTTAATCTTTTTTTCAAGTATGTAGCCTGAAGATAAAATTATTTGATTCATATTAGCTTAAAGTAATATCATTTTTGAAACTTTTAGGCGTTTAATAAGTTCTTAGATATTATTATTTTTTATATTCTACAAATTCTGTGTGTAGGTTAGTACTGATATTTTTATAATTTCAATGTTTTAGGAACAATTTGATTGAAATTGAAAGCTTTTTTTACTTCCTTCTCTTTTATTGATATAAACACCAAATCAAAATTGATTGTATGTATTAATACAAAACAATAAAAAATAAATATTCTTATATCATGGAGTGAGCACAAATAATAATAATAATAATAATAATAATAATTGATGGTTTATTTATCAAGAAAGTTTTACAAAGTCATTTATAAAAACGTCATGTCTTGATTTACAAAAAAGTGCTTATCCATTTAGGTAGTTACATGAAAGATAAAATAAGTTCAAGAAGTTACTAAAATAAAAACGTACATAGGTATTTACAAGGCATTGAGTTTAGAGACAATATATGGTATTGGAGACTTCTGGTATCTTGAGGTCCTACACCTTACTGACTGCAAGAGTTGACTACCTCTCCTTGTTTCCCTACCATGGACATCATATAGGGTTTGTGGCAACATATTTCTAAGCTCGGGTGTGCTGAGCAGACCCTGTCCAAACTTTATTGTTGCTGCTTCTCGTCGCTTGTATAATGATTCTGTATCAAGTAATTGCAATGCATGGTTGTAGTTCAGATAGCCCTCACCCAGTATAATTCTAAAGCAACGCTTTTGAAGTTTTTCAAGTGAATTATGCTGCGCCTGCGTGAGGCCTGGGTGCCACACAGGTGCAGCATATTCGAGGACTGTTCTTATATGCCATGAGTATAGTGTGAACATTACATTTGGACTAAAAGAAAATTGTCTTGCTCGATATAGAATAAAAAGGAGACTGCTAGCTCTACTGATGATGTGTCCAGTCCAAATCTATAATTTTTAGTTAAATTGAACTATGGCAAAATAGCATATTTCTGACCAGTTTTTACATTAGAAGACGAAAAAAATAATTTTATATCTTAACGGGTTTTTTAAAAATTATTAGAGAAAAATTAGAATCAAATTATTGAACATTCTATTTCATTAGAAATTATAATACGCCACTGTTTTGGTTATATGCATTTTTTCTTATTTATTTAAAAAACTTTTGGCTCTTCCTATTTTAAGAACTAATAAACTACAATAATCCAAATGCAAATATTGCGATTCACATTACCAAAAATATATACTGTACGGGTTTTAGAGAATGCCTCGTTTCATTTAAAATTCTAAAGCTATTTTGCAGGGGTGGCAAACGTTTCTTTCGTTTCGTTTCAGAGTATTTTAAAATTTTTAAAACCGAACGAAACCAAACGAAGCTAGTTTCGTTTCGTTATCTTCGTTTCATACATTAAAAAAAATAAACAAAATTATTCATTTATAACAATTTATTAATCTCAAAGCTTTTGTTTTTTAAATTGCAAGCCACAAAAGATTGGGAACATAGCTTTTCTGCAGTTAAAGAAGATCTTCCAGGGTTCCCAACTTTTCCTGAAATGCTGAAATGTCGCTCAGGTCCTGAGCTTGTAGCAGG
The DNA here is from genome assembly GCA_020233015.1 of Callinectes sapidus. Classification (NCBI taxonomy): domain Eukaryota; kingdom Metazoa; phylum Arthropoda; class Malacostraca; order Decapoda; family Portunidae; genus Callinectes; species Callinectes sapidus. The sequence continues at coordinate 7,270,620 of CM035220.1, read as the reverse complement.
AATGCATAAAATATGCTTTGCCAATTTTCCTATTGTCGGAAAAAGATGTTCATTTTTTTTCCAAAATTCTTCTGGCGATTGTGGTGGTGATGAGAGTAATTTGTATTGATTTAATTCCTCAGCCAATTTAGATTTTTTTGTGATGATAACTGTATTCGACCTTGCCGAAGCCAAAATATCATCCTCGGAAATTTCTGATGGATCTTGACGCTCAACTACAATATCGTCATATTCAACATTCACTTGGTTATAAATCTTCACAAGAAATTTGGTTGAAATTTGTATATGTTCAGAAGGACTAGGAACAAAATTAAAGTCCTTGAAGGTGGGGTCCAAAAAGGCCGCAGCATAATGAATTTCTAGTAGCTCGACTTTGTCTTGTATTGATGAATTAAGTTCATCGCAGAGTGTATTAATTACACCATTTTCCACCTCATATAAATCAATTGGGTATTGTATTTTAAAGTTTTTAGATACTTGATATAATTTTGCAAGTCCAACATAATATGATGGTGCAACATTTGATAGAGTAATTTTTTTGAATGGCTCGATAAGATCAAAAACTGATTTGAATATTTTAAAAATATCAACAATTGCAGCTAAAAAGAATTTCGGAATTTTGTTCAACTTGTGCTCTTGGCGAGACTTAAATTAATGTATAATAATGAATTTAAATTTGTTTTAATAAAATGCTGATATTTACTTAAGTAAAGTAATTTAAAAATTCAAATATTAAAAAAATTGTACTTAATTACTTTTGATAGTATATCTTTTAGAGCATCAAAACTTTGATAGACTGAGTAGAATTTCTCATATAAATGACGCCATGGTCTTGTTTTGCATCCTGACTTAAGACGGCATGGCAAATTATTATTGATTTCACTTTTATTACAATATCCAATTAGATTCGTAACATCTCTATCAAAATCTAGCAAAAATTCGGATTTATTGCATGCATTACGGAACCCTTCATTAGTTGTAGTCGAATATCTGTGGGCTAAGCATCTATAATGGATGTAGTAGTCTTGACATGCTTTCAAAATATTTGGTCCAGAATCAGTCACAAAAATGCAATCAGACTTTTCAATGTTATCAAGGTCAGCTAATACAGAATCAATTTTTTTCCTGATGTTAAGGTGATCATGCTTTTCCGGGAAGTGAATCATTGCAAGTTGAGTTGATACTACATTCCAGTTTGAATCAATGTATTGTACTGAGACATCCATATATTTTTCTTTTGTTGAAGAGCAAGACCACATATCAGCTGCAAAGCTCAAAGATTTTGAAGGAATTTGACCATTTATATTATCAATGAGTTTTATTTTAAGATCTTTACTTAGTTCTGCAACACTCTGGGCGACTTGTTTACGATTAGGAATTATATCTGTAGCTCTTATTCCTGTATTTGATGCAGAAAAATCCATTAGAGTTTGGCAAAATTCTAGAAATCCTGGATCTTCAACAGATTTAAATGAATTTAGAGAGCTGCAAACAAAATAGGTCGCAGCTTGCCTGATTTTATTCCTCCAAGTCTCATTTATATTTGGTTTTGAAATCTTAGCAAATGATAGAATTGAATCATCAGATTTTCTATTTGAACACTGTACATTTCTATGCCTATCAAGATACCCAGTTCCAGTCTTAGATGCATATTTCAGAACTTCTTTGCAATGCGTACAAATTATAAAGCCATTAATTTCTGTTTTGCCATCAGCAGAAATAGCTGCGAATCCATCCCAGTGAGGACTCGGTTTTGATCTTTTATGACTTTTGGGTATAATTGAGAAGTCACGATTGTCAACTTTTCTTTTCTGAAAATTATAAGTAAAGCAATCATTTTTATAAAGTTTGTCTTATATCAACAAAATCAAAAATTTGCACGACACTAGCAGTAAAAATAAAAAATCTGCACAGTTTTACCATTCAAGACTGTGCAGACTGTTAAACCAATTAAAAACCCTATATTGTAGAATTACGATTTCTTCCAGGTCATACTCGCTGACACTGTCTGCCGTCATATCCTCAACTGGGGTCATGGAATGAAATATAAATAAAAATAGAGGCGTAGATGACTTGAATTTTCTGGCCGTGGGTGATCCTGCTCCGCTATATACTGACTTAATATATTAAAAAAATTATAAGGTTCCGGTGCCAGCTTATGCTTAACTGGTTAAAAAAAATTGAAACGAACGAAACGAAACGAAAGTTTTTTAAGAACGAACGAAACGAACGATTTAAAAAATTCAGTGAAAAACAGCGCCGAACGAAACGAATGCCACCCCTGCTATTTTGTAAAGAGCATCATTATTTAGCTTTACAAAGTTTCAAATGCTAAAATTTTTTTATATTTTTTGCAGGTTTGTGAATTTTCATACTTTGTGTCTTCAAATAAATTTATTCGTATGAAGTTCTATCGATAGATTTATTAAATATCAGAATACATAACATCTATCAAAACTTACAAAATAAATCGAATTCAAGCATGTACCTAATTTTGAAGTTTTGACTGATGAAGGAATGACATTTTTTTTTTTAAATTTCATTTAGAATTAGAATTGAGTTAATTCATTGTTGATATATAAAATCATTATATCTAAACATTCTTTTTAAACATACTTGTTTTGCATTAAAACATAAACTGATGGGTGGGCTTTATTTCATAAATGCTTTATAATTAAACTCGATTATAAAGCAGCGAAAGTTATAAACCAAAATGATGAAATAAGTATTTTTATTTTATTTCAACCAATCATATTTCGATTTCATTTTATTTTAATTAATAGGTTTTTAATTTTATTTGGGAAAAGCAGATTATTAGGGATTTTTAAGCTTTTATATTTATTCATAATTCTTAATATCACTAAAAATTAAAGATAAATAAATTTATTATATGAGGGAATTTATTATTTTTGCCATTAAAACTAAAAAATATAACTAAAATGAAAGAAATTTCACATTTAAAGAACTTTTTAATAATATTTGAACAATATTTAAAGTTCAAAAATAATCAATGTTTATCATCTACCAAATAACAGCATATATAATTATTTTATTGCAATATAATCTTGATTTAATTTTATATTTAAGCTATCAGTTTTGAAATATTTGAGATTAAAAACTCTCAAGAGTGACTATGCTGTTGTTATTGATCAGCTAAGTGAATTGATAAAGAATGAAACTTCTCTTTTACTTAAAATGCTGGCTCTAAAATGTATAAAAGAAATATGCATGAGAATTCCTAACCAGCTAATATATCAGAATTTTAGTTCAATAAGGAAAACCTATCTTCTCTGTGACTATCTATTTATATTTTGCTGTAGAATTCTAAATGAATATGAGCCTGAAATTAAGATTAAAAGCCTAGAAATTATAGTAAAAAATAACATTCTTTTCCTCTATATTTTAGCTTGATATTGAGCATTTCAGTGAAGTTTATGCAAAATATTCTATTACTAAAAATATCATGAGCAATTTGATAAAAATAACCAGCTCAGCAAAGACTCCAGCTATAGAAAAACTAACAACATTTTCTGGTGAGAGAAAATCTGATTTAAGAAGGAAAGTTGACAGAGGTATGAGACTTTACAAGGTATTTTCAATTATTAACTTTGAATCATTATGCTATTTAAAAATTATATGCATATATAAATAATAACTTATTAACAATGCTATTGTTTTTTATCTAGGAGCTTCCAAAATGTCTCAGGAATTTACATAATATATTAATTTGCTATTCAATTTTAAAAATGTATTTATAGGTAGGGTGCTTGAGTGCTATCATAAATGCAATGGAAGATGAAATTATTGAAGTAAGAATCATGGCTATTAAAGTTTTGAGAAAAATAGCAAACATGCATTTTACTTGTCATTCTATGGCTGTTAATCTGATAATGGATAGTTTAGGTGATGATGACTCATCAGTGAGACTAACAGCACTTAACTGTCTCAAAGCAGACAATAATGGTAAGCTGATTCTGACCAGTGTTGATCAACTTTTTGACTTGATTTCTTTGTGCCTTGAATCATCATTTGAGATAAGAGGAAAGGCTAGGCAATGTCTTAAATTGTTAAAAATGAACAGTCCTGAGAACATTTTGTATATTCTGAAAGTACTTTAATATCTATATGTTAAAATAATATTATCTTTTTAAAATACATTTCTGTTATTTAGATATATAGAAGCTGAGTAGATATTTATTATGGTAATTTTTACCTAATTAGCTTTCTTTCAAGCAGTTATTTATAACTCTTTTTTGGTTTGCACCTTTGAAGAATTTTTGTTCAATATTTTATCCCTAATCAGCTATAATGTGCTCAAGGACCAATTTTAAAAAATTTGACTAATACTTTTTCATATGTATTGACAACAAAAATCCAGGAAAAAATACCATATAGTTTAAATATACTTTCCAAGGCCATAAAATTTAATACTAATTTCAAAAATCTTGACAAATAGTATAAATTTATTTCATACTTGTGCTATGTTTATTAATTATTATACTAATAATATTAATATCACTTTTGATTTAAAGAGATATTAATATTCAATAACGTTCTCTTACTAAAAATTCACAAGCTTTACTTAAGTCAGATAAACTCTGAGAATATTTGTATAATCTTAGTTGATTTTGATTTTAATATCATAGAACTGATCAACCATTAGTTGGTTTGATGAATAACCTAATCAAGGCTAGAAATCTAAAAAATTTAAATGATTGAAGGGCAAATAACAATTTTTTTTATATAAAAATAATAATATCTGATCTAACTTAACCTTCACAGCTGAACCAAAAATTCTAGTCTTTTTAGGATAAAATAGACAACAAGACTGCAAGAAAATATTCTCAATCTTGGATATAGCTAGTAATATACATCAATATTAGGAGCAAGTTTTAATAAAATGGCAATTGTAGTCTAATTTTAAAGTCCAAAACTTTTAGTGATTGGACAAAATTATAATAGCAGATTGTATTTCATCATTGCTCAAATTTTTAAATGAATATAAGTACAGTTATACATACTGGTAATTTTGATAAAAATTGATTATCAATTATTAACAATAAATTAAATTCAAAACATTTCAATTTTTACATCTATAAACTAACAACAATGTCCATATATCATAATAACTCCAATTTTATAAATTAAAAATCAATTAGATAAAAAATATTTTGAATAAGCTGACTTCATATTCACAAGGTTATAGAAACAAACTACTTAGGCAAGTCAACCGGTGAACCAATCTAATAAGTATATTATTTTTTACCCAAACTTCTTTTCATTTTCTAGAATACTGTTTTGCACTCTAGGTTAGAAATCACTTTAATAAAATGGTGAAATTCACTTCTAATTTTTTGGAAGAATCAGCTAATAAGGTAAAACATTTTTATTTCTTGTCATATAAATTTATATAATTCCCTTGTGATAATGATTTTTTTATTATGTTAATGAGGTAGTTATAAATTAGAATAAACCAATCTTATCTAACTCAGTTGAATAGTCACAAGATAACTCGTAATAGCCAAAATTATGAAATAGCACTAGATAAAGTTAACCACTTGATTCAATAACTATTTTATAAATATTTTATTTGGTAAAAGAAGTGAATTCAGAAAATTTTATTATTATAATGGAATTATTTTTAGAAAAATATTCATCTACTTTTTTATTTTAGTGAATTATTGTACAATAATCAAGGTATTATAAAAAAAAACTTATGGTAGTATATATTTACAGTGCAACAAAAGATTTAATATAATTTTTGAACAATTAAACTCTAAATTATTATAAAATTGAATTTTTTCAAGGCTTTCAGACAAACACTTATTCTATATCCTGGTGATTTTTATGAGTTGTTGGAATGTATTTCTGTAATTGGAGCTAGAAATGATGCCCATGTTAGGTATTACTTTGAGGAAATAACTGGAAACAATAATTATTTTGACAACTCTGAGCCTTTAGTTGATGATAAGAACCATGTTTTAGAATTCATTCTTCTTATCAACTCTCTCAAGACAGTCAATGATTCAGGAATTAAATTACCACTCTATTTTACCAAACACATTAGTTATTTTGCTTGTGCTTATAGGAAGTATATGCCAGACACTTTTTGCACTTCATCTCTCACAAATAAGGATCAGAATTATGAAAATAGTTTTGAAAATGCAGCAAAAAAGTTAAAATATGCAAAAGTTCCTTATTTGAAATACAACCCAGCCTTCTTTGAATATTATTTAAAGATAAAAAATTTAGCTAAATCTTCAAAAATTAAGTAATTATTAGTGAAAATTATTTTATAAAGCTAATTGTAAGACTTGTAACTCTAGACTAAATATTAATTGTAATATTCTGAAAGATTTAACAATAATTTTTACAAAGAAAATTATTCCAGATAGATCATTTTTTTATTTAAAACTTGTTTTAATTTTGGAATTATCGTTGATATTTTTATCGTAAGATTTACATAAGTTTTAGAATTATATAAAGCTATAATTGTTAATCTCATCTTAATTAACATTAATCTGTATGAATCAATGTGTAAGAGCAAAATTTTGTATAATTTATCAAAATGTTTCAAAAATGTTATAATTTTAGCTAATTTTATTTTGTTTCATTTACATTTTCCAAGTTTATTCTTATGCAATATTATTTCAACACTATTAGTAAGTACAATAATGAGTACTATTTTCATTAGATCTGGATAGTAAATGAATATATTTTTAATATAGGTATAGTTAAAGTTTGCTTTCTTCATTATATATATATATATATATATATAT
>CM035220.1:7241630-7263741 GCA_020233015.1 Callinectes sapidus | reverse complement strand
ATATATATATATATATATATATATATATATATATATATTACTTTCTTCCTTATAGTGTAAATAATTTTTAAATTCTTATTTTACTAATTTTAATTATTCCCTCAAAATTCTGTTTTCTAAAATCAAACTGAACTCATCAAGCTTCAAAATCAATCAAGAACTATTTTTTATTAAAATTTATTCATATTACAACATTATCTAGATCAGTGTATCCCAGGTACTTTTGCTTATTGCCCCTTCTTTAAAAAAATTCATAAATGCACCCCTCCAACATTAATTTTGTAAAAAATTATATAGAAAGTTATGTATAGTAATGTTTTATCTTCTTTTTGCAAAATTCTTTAATAAAAGTTTATATTAAAAATATCTAAGCTCATATTAACATATATTTTTACTCAATATAAATTTAAAAAGTTGAAAAATTAAAACATATCAAAATTATTTTGTTTAATATAATACTATTTCAAATTTGCACAAGCATCTCAAAATATATTATAAGAAAAACAATTTGTATGGTTGGAATAAGTAAATCGATTTTCTATCTTTTTGTTTTTGTTTTGAAAAACCTTATTATCTCTTGCAATTTCTAATTTCTCAAAATAATCTTGTTGCCATCCCCTTTCTTAGATCTGTCCATCACCGCCAGATGGTGATATTTTCTACTTTGGAAAACACTGCAGTGTGTTCTGTATCCCATCTTAAAGGAGATGAATTACATTTTTAGAGCAAAAATTAGCTTAATAGTCTAATATTAGGAATTTTCAAGCTTAAAATCAATTCAAAAATACTCAGTATTGATGTCTGTAAGCAATTTTTTTTTGTCAGATGATCACAAGTGAAATTATAATATATTTTATAAACATGCAAAATTCATTCTTTAATTAATGGATTTTTTATATATTATATTGAACGGAGATTTTTTAAAATATGATAGTTTTTCATAAAGCTTCCATAAATTGAAATGATAAGGTATATATATTTGAAAATAGAATGAGAATAATTCAGACTGATTGAAAAATTAAAATTAGGATATTTTTATGTCAGATTTAGGCAGAATTTTGTAAAGAGTTATTTGTATAAAATCATATGATACTTCAAAAGATTTTTTTAATAAGATATCCAGATGCTTTTACATTAATAAAAGATTGCTATAGTTTAAAAAAAAATATTTTTTTAATTTGAATATTATAAAGCAAAATTTATTATCCAAATTAAAGCTAGAAGTATCCATAGTTATTTTTGAGAAGCCATATTTTTTAACCTTTGACCGATCTATTTTCTGTAAATATTTATAAAACTATGCTTATATTAGGATACCAAGGCTTGATTCTATACAGTTAGGAGGTATTTAAAGTATAAAAAAGCTTATAACTAAATCTTTTTAAGAACTTGAATTAATAAAGCATTATATAATTTATTTATACTTCCTTTATCACCTGAATATTTTTTAGCAAGTCTTTAATCAGTGATCTGAAAATACAGCTAGGAAATTTTGAAAAACTCATAGATGACTGTGACAACTCAACCTTTAAGTTTATTAATGCAGTTATTGGTTTCCAATTAGAACTTTTAAAGGAAATAGATCTTGAATCTCCACCAAAATATTATGAACTGGCTTCAACTCTAAAATGGATATTCTCAAACTATGCCAACTCTGATAGTTGTTATTTTAAAATGATAATTTTTTGTCTTCTGTTCCAATACTTGTTGGTATGCAAAATTGATTCAACCATGATTATAAATGTATACAAAAATATTCTGGAAAGAATTTTAAAAAATTTTGAAATGGATAAAAAAATTTCCAGAAATGTAGAAGATTTCATAGTATTGATAAAAAAAGAACTAAAGAAAAACAAATTTTGCAGTAAATTATTGCTATCTACACTTTACAGATGCATCTTTATGTTGATGACTTTATTGGACTCCAATAGTTTGAGAAAAACATATTTCAATAATTGTATTTTCAATTTTGAGCATGAAAATAGTGATGAGCTAGCAAAGTTCTCACTAAAACTTGGAATTTCAGTCTTTACTTCATTTTCACCAGTCAATCTGATCCAAAAGCACAATTTAGCAGTAAAAGTAATTCTAAAAATAATATTTTTTTATGCTTAAATTTAATAGGATTTAAAGAAAAATTTATGTAATTTTTTCTCATTTTTTTGGTATTATAGGCATTTTAATTTCTTCAAGGGCTTTATTAAAAGATAATAATTTTTTTTTTAAATGAAATAAATATTCAAAGCAGATTACAGATGCTGATGATAAAGAGTCAGGTTTGTTCCAAGCCTGAAATAAACTATTAGAAACATTTTAGGCATTCGAAAACCTGTAATAGAATCTTACTTATTCAAAAAATATGATAATTATGCACCCGTTTTGCCATACCAGCTGCAGTTTTGATAAAACTTTTAATGATAATTTACACAAATAAGGTTTTATTAATAACTAATTTCTTTTAGCTACCATTATTTGGCTTTCTATTGGAAATTATCACCATGATTTCGTTCAGGTACGAAATGATTTTTCAAATAAAATCAATCCAAGATATTAAAAAAATATACTGATTGTATTTCCTTGTATAAAATAATTGAAACAAATATATTTTGACTAAACTTAATAGGTAGTCAGTTTGGATATTCTTATATATTCTTTAGTGAAGTTATATTTTTTTTCTAAATGAGGGGTCTTATTCATAATTCTTAGGGAATCAAATTTTAATGAGTATATCTTTTATTAAAAGCTTGTGAAAATTGAAAATAGTCTAGAGTGCTAATCTAATCATCATTGTGTATCGTTTTTAACTTCTGACAATTAAGTGCCAAAATTTTTTAAATAATTTATCAGTCCTTGCAGTTATAATTTTATTCATCAGCTTATAAATTAGTCTCGGTCCAGAAAATTTTAAATTTTATGGTCTCGGCCCTGTGTAGTTCTTAGTCACAATAATAAATTAGGTTAAATTCTTGTTTATTGCCTCTTCGCATTGTATGATTGCTTCCAGTTTAAGGTTAGCATGCTCTTTTTATATTACACATTTAAACCTTTCAACGTGGTCCGTTTTGGCCAGTGAAGACTTGAATTCTACTGAATGGTTCAATCTAAGACAGTGCACTAGATTAAAACTATTTCGAGGGGTAAAAGGTTAAAATATACTAAACCCTATTATGATATTGACCCATTTGATAGGTTCAAATGAAAAATTAATAGAATATATAAAATATTCCTTGTAATTCACTTTGGCAGAATCTTCTTTTTATATTACTAAATAATAACTATATCTTTTTTTTTTAAATAGTCGATTATATGCATTGTAAAATCTGGTTAATAAAAAAATATTTTACCTCTTCACGATTATACGTTTATAAGAGTATCCAGTTCACGAAAAGTATTACTTTCACTGAAACTCTTATTACTCCTTAGAGCCATCTCTGCAAAACTTATTCTAATTTGAAAAGCTCTTTAACTCTTTGAACTCCTGGTTTTATCTTTCTTTAATCTTCTCAAAAATCAAAGTTAGAAAATATTTAACTGAATACACTGGCTAGCTGTTAGAGCATTTTACGAGTATTAAAGCAACCAAATTAAAAAAAATTGTATAAAATTCGTTTTACACTACATAAAACAATAACAGCTTTATCTAAATTAAAAGATATTCCTTGTGAAGCTTTAAAGACCTTGTAAGTGTAAAAAACATTTTGACTATCTAAAGAGGATAGTCAAGAGCATAGGTGGCCAACTGGTCAAAGACTAAGAGCCACATTTTTTTCTGTATTACCTCAAAGAGCCACATCATACATATGAACATCTTTAAATAATGTATACACGCATGCGCAGACCTTAACTCAGCCAAATCTAATGAAAACAACCACGCCAATATGATAATATTAATAATTTTCAGCAGTTAACATTGTGTGCACAGTCTCTCAAACACAAAATCTTAATAGAAGTAAATCCACAAACAATAATATAATAATTTTCATTAACATTATTCTCTTACTATGCTGATTAGTGAGACTTTTGGCAATCCTTATATTTCACAATCCTCTTCAAAACTGGCTTGTATTCTGTTGTTGACACTTTAACCAATTCTTTCATATGTGTATCAGTCAGAACAGATCATTGCTATGATTTTACATGTTTCAGGGTAGAAAACACAAGCCCACAGATGTAAGTTGGCCCAAATATGGTCAATATCTTTAGTGCATCCCATTTTACGTCACTCAAACTGGCTTTATGGCCATTGTGCCATTTTTTTGTAGAGTGAGTGAATTTAAGTGCCATATGAAACTGGTTGAAGAGGAGCATGAGGCTTGCGAGCTTCGGTTTGGCCACCCCTAGCCAGGGTTTTGAGTTTAAAATTATTTCATACCAAATGCTAATATTGAAATAATCTTGCAATACATAGTTTATAAAAAAGTGAATATTAAGACATTCAAATATTTTTCAATATTATAGTTTTTATTACTCTGGGTCTTTTCAAAAGAGACCAAACTCATCGATTTTCTATAAATTTGAGGGATGAAAATGTTGATTTAAGTATCGTCAAATTCACCAATGCATATTTTAAAGATTTAATATTTGTTTATTATTCTCTCATTTAACTATTTCTTTAAAAAAATGATTTACAATTATTAATAGTAAAATATAAATAAAAATCAACTATATTTATTTTCATAGCCATAACTTTCAGACTTTTATGCATTGAATCTTAAAAATATAATCATGAAGATTTTCCTAAATATGATTCTTTTATCAACAGAATTTTTAACAAAAACTCTAACAGTACGAGAGATCGATTTTTTATTTTTGAATACCTAAGCATTAATTCTTAAATAAAATAACTTTATAAGCGTAAATGAACCATATCTTAAATTAAAAATAATTTCCATAAATGATGAATGCCAATTTAACGAAAAATCTCCTTAAAGTGCAACTAAATTATCTCTAAATTATAAATGGTCTATTTTTGCAACTTGAAAGGTGTCATAGGAGGAGTTTAGTAGTAAAAATGACATTTCCTGATTAATTCAAGGTTAAAAATCTATTATACATAATATTAGTTAATTAATAATCCAAAAAGCACATAATTTTAAATTTATAAAATCAAAGATACTTATGAACCATAGACATAATTTATAAAATGAGCAGAAATGCTTAAATACACCATACTCATAAAGAGCTATATTAATAAGCTTAGATATTTTATAATTTAAGCTAGATTTCTATGATTTAAATAAAAGATTGCTTCTTTATTAATATTTTTTCAATGGATTGCATTGATGCTTAGGTTCTATGTATTATATTCAAAGTGTTACTTATAAATTTTATATTTGAAAAAAGTTTGAATACCAGAAAGTGTATACAATTTAATAAAAACATTAAAGTGTTAAAAACTTCAGAGTAGGATTCTATTTCACCATAGTTTATTATATTGCGTAAACAATTACAAAAAAAATTTAGTCCCTACACATTACAGATAGGTTTTTATTCCCTGTTTCTTTCGTATTAATCAAATTTAAGATTAATCAGCAACACCTGTCTTCCAAAATCTTGAATAGTATAAAATCTTTTAGATGCACATTTTATTTACTAGCAATTAAAAAGACAGTTCTGTGTAGCTTTAGCATAAATAAAAAGGTTAAATTTGGTACCACCATTAAGTTTATAGTACATATAATTAAAATTTTGTTGATGTTCAAAGGTTGAGATAAATTTTTTTTACTTATAATGATAATATATATTTTTATGATTCTTGCATATAGTCCAGTTGCACAGCTATTTTAACCAATACAACAAGCAAAAGTGGCAAAATAATAATAGTGTATAATCAGCATTGTTTTCAATAATAAAAATATATTTTTTTATATCAAGTTTATTGATAAAATTTAAACTTACAATTGGTCATAATTTCTTATTTATCACAGGTTAAAGCATTTCTTAAAAGAGTTTTATTCATCTCTTTGTCTGGTTAAAGGTAAGTTTGCAATGTGCTGTCTTTCCTAAAATAGAGTGAATTTTCTTGTAAACAAATCCTTTTCTCTTTTGAAATGCACTTAGCTACACAATATCCCCTTTTCAATTTCTTTACTCTTTTAACCTATAAGAAGTACTTCCATAATTTGGAAGAGTTGATCATTTCCAAGGTAAATTAAAAACTATTTTGTTCACTCTTTATGACATAAGTCATCTGATTCAATGTAAAGCCAGTTTTCTAGTGATTCTGGGGTGAATTTTTTTTACTGAACTCTAACTTTTAACGCACACAAATGTGGTATAGTATTTGGATTTTAATATATTCCAAAAAGCTTATTCCCTATTTATTATCTCTAATGGCATATATATATATATATATATATATATATATATATATATATATATATATATATATAGATCTATATATAATATATATATATAGATATATATATATTATCTATATATATATATATATATATATATTCACTATTAAAATATAATGAAAAAATCTCAAATAACCTAATTTTTCAGAATATTTCATCTTTTTTATTGCTGGATAAACATACACTGGTGGTCAAAATAACGTGGATGGTGAAAATTCAGCATAAGCCAAATGATTTTTCTTCTATATATTACTAAATAATATGTAAATTTCAGATATTTTATATGCATATTACATGAAATCTAATTCAGTTTTTTTTGTGCATACAAAATGTAAGAAAATTTACTAAATATTTAGTAATAAATAGTAGAAAAAATGATTTGACTTATGCTAAATTTTCACCGTCCACGTTATTTTGGCCACCAGTGTATAATATAGTAAGAAGTCTATTTGTGTCTGTTAAAGTTCTATTTAAATGCAGCCTCTTAATATATTACTAAAAGAATTTTATAAAATAGCCATCATAAATGTTTTAAAAAGGCCAAAATTGTACTTTAAAAAGAGTATGGAATTTGTTTTTATTCTGAATTTGAATCGAATATTTAAAACTTTAATTAAAGTAAAAGTTTTAGGCAGTTTTAATAAAACTTCAGATAGTTAATTACTTGAATTTTATGTTTCAATTTTTATAATTTTCAAATACTTAATAGAGGAAAATTTTTTTCTTAGGCTTTTTATAATAAATTTTAAAAAAATTAAAAAACGAAAAATAAAGAGGATACCATTTTAAATCTTATCTGCAAATATTGATCATTTTAGATGTGTAGGAACTGAAAAAAGGATTGAAAGGTACTTTTTTTTCACGTAGTTATAATTTATTTTGCCGGTGATAATAATCAATATAAAATTATAAAGCAACTCAACAGAATAATGAGCAGTAATTATCTATAATTTAAACAAAATGTTTAATTAAATAGGTTTTAAATTTGAAAATTTAATTTTTTATAAGTAATTTTCAATTGTTAAGTTAGAAATAGCAATATTGATAAAAAGGGTGATTCTTCAAATAAACTTTTGATATAGTTTTATTTTAAAATTTATGCTCTAATTTTTTTACTATTTGCTTTGTATAAAAAAATTTCTGCCAAAAGTTATATAAACTTTGAGAATTTTCTCTCAAAGATTACTAAAGACTTACATTTAGATATTTTAAAATTGGATTAGAATGATATGTGTTCTTATAAACAGGTTTAATATATCTGAAATTTTACCATTTTCAACTAAATTTAGCTTTTCAATTTAAATCTCTATTTTTTCAATTGTTTAACAAAATAAGCTTTTAATCAGTGCCCACTGTTAAAAGCATAAAGACAATATAATTTCCAACAAAAAAGATTATCCAGAACTAAGAAGTATTTTTTTCTCTAAGATTCTAAAAATCTTAGAATTTTTTCAAAATAAAAATGATAGATTTTTGATCAAAAAATAATTTGAAAAATATAAAGTCCCAAAATACGGTGATTATTTTTTTCTTAAAGTTTCAGGAATATTCGGAATTTGATATAGATATAAAAATTATAGTAGCATATAGATTTATTATAATAAATTTTAAAATAGCATTCTATTAGATCAAATAAACCAAATTTGCATTCAAATTATTGTTATGTACTTAAAAGATTGAAAATTATACATTTTTATTTGATGATTAAATTATGAAAATTATATCAAATCCTCATAATGGACCTTTATTCCGAAATCCTTCAGATTATTTTTACTTTTAGACCACTAAAGCCAATAAAAAAATGCTTTTATTTTCAAAATCAAGAAATATAATTTTCTAAAAAAATCCATCAATTATCTCTTTTGGACTGAAAACTGGAGAACAAGAAAGTAAAAATTTCTTTATTAATTTATTAAATATTCTTTAAGCTAAAATTTGTGGGATTTCATTGCAAAGTATTTTTTGATTCATAGATAAGAAATTAAATTATTTTAGAGCCTAAGATTCCTTATAATGATGAAAACAGTAAATTCATAATTATGATATATTTTTAATTGCTCATAAGGGGAGTTATTTGAAAGTAAATCTTAAAACTGAAATATTAATATAATTTTTTTAATTTATCAATTATCGTATTTAAGATAACGATAATCCTTTTGAAAGTATTTGAGCAGTATCTTTTATCTAATAAAATTATTTAGAGAAATTTATAGTATTGGATCCAAATCTCATCAAGTATGAAGATATTTTACCTTATGAAGACAATGTTATCAAGATTACTTTTGGTCGAGTTATAAAGCCAATGGAAGCAAGTCCAATCAGAGAGCAATTTATTGAGACTCATTAATTAAATTTAGATATTTTCTATTTATTTAAAGATGCTAAATGAAAATAATGATGATCAAAAAATTGCATTTTTCAAAATGATTCAAGAAAAAAAAATTGGAACAGTAATCTCATTGGGCAATGAAAGTTCTGATACAAAAAAAAATGATCTAACTTTGCTAAGATCAACAAATAAATATACTGTAAAAGTGTCTAATTCGAATGATGTCACCGTTGACTTGAAAATTAATGGAAAAGTTTTGAAAGTTGAAAATTGTTTCAAGCAAAGAACTATCACATTCACAATTGGTGGACAAAATACAACTTTAACTAACTACTATTTTGGCAGCTGGGTAGATAAAAAACTGCCTGGCTTATTGAAATTTGTTGCATTCATCTACTACCTTGTAATAAAAAATTTCTTTTCTTTTTATTTTTTAAAGAATAATAAATCGCAAGATAGTGATGAGAATCCAGTTTGTCTTCACTGCAGGTAATATAAAGTTAAAATATATTCTTTATGTTTTGCTTTTTAAATATTTTTTATAGTGCTGGTGTTGGCAGAACTGGTGTCACTATTCTTTGCTTGCAGATGCTAGAGAAAATTAAAAGGGAAGAGGCTTTTGATATTGTTGAAATGTTCTTAAATCTCAGAAGACAAAGAATATATATGGTTGAAACATTAGTAACAATTATTTTACTATCTTAAATAACTTTATTAGGAATAATTTCTCTTTTGTTGGACTATGGAGAAAATAATGAATGAAAAGCAGATTAAAGTTGGATGTAGCTCCTCAACTATCTCTGGGATAAATTCAGATCTTTTTTAAACAACTTTGATATAAATGATATTTCGTTTGAAGTAAAATCTTAACTCTTAATGCATTTATTGAAATCTTAATTTCCTTTAAAATTGTTCAATACAATCTTATAAATCAATATCGTTAGGTCGATTTTATCTTTTATTTTCAATGCGAAAATATTGAAATACGTTGATATTAGTATAAAATTTATCACATAAAAGAGTTAGGAAAAATTGGAATATGAAAAGTTGTTTTAATAAAAAAAAAATAACCTCTTAACCATATTCCAATAGATGATGAAGAACAAAAATAGATAATTATTGGAACTATTGTATACCTTTTTTTTTATAGTTTCAATAAATACAATTATTCTAGGTTTAAAAGAAACTAATTTTTCTATTTTTTCATATATATGAGAATCTAGTAATATAACATTGTATCCTTCTGAAAATTTTTGTTTCATAAATGTTTATAATTTGCATAAAATGTTATCAAATGTATTAACAGATCATCTAACAATTTTTCACCTGAAAAATCAAAGCACTATCGGACCTTTATTATCAGCTAATTTTAGGATTTTATAGTGGATAATTGAGATAAAACCGGTGTTGAAAAAAAAAGCGTGAAACCCAAAAATTGTCTTGAAATGTGAAATAGCGTGATTGGTAAAACCTGAAATTCGTGCAAGCTTGGTAAATTAGATTTTTATATTTATTTCTAGAAAATTTTGAAATCGATCCCAAAAAATAAAGTTTGCTATTTGTGATGGGGCTTTTGTAAACAAGAAACTTTGCAGACAAAATAAAATAATTCCTCAGCTATGTTTTAACCATGGACTTCATCTTGCAGTAAAAATTTTTTTTTTCGATCAGAAAAGCTGTTATATTGATAGAGAGGACTCTGAAGATGAATCAATTGAGTCTGAATTTTTTTCGACTGATGAAGAGGAAATCTATTTTTCAAACCAAACACTGGATTTAATTATGGCAAAACTTAGGGTTTTTTTTTTTTAATTCCATGAATCTCCGAAATTAATGAGAAAACTAAAAGAATACACTGATCTAAAAGTCGTTTTGGATGTTAAAACAAGATGGAACTCGATTCTTCATATGATACAAAGGTTTGAAAATATCAAGGTTCCTCTTAAGCAAGCTTGTCTTGGATTAAACATTGATTATCCTATGAGCACTAATGAAGAATCAGAAATTTTTGATCTTATTCAAATTCTTTTGCCTGTTGAAGATGCAACAAAGAAGTTATCAGCTAGTAATGCTAATTTGTTGACAGCAGAAATTATTTTTGAGCAATTGATTCAGTCTTTGTCAAAATCAAACAGAGGTAAAGCTTTGAAAGAATTGATTATCGAAAAGTTTACTGAACGAAGAACAATTTTCTCTGATATTCTCATTTTCTTTACCGGCAATAAAATAGATCTCCAAAAAAATTTCTACAAAATTCCTGAAAAGACCAAAGTTATTTCAGCCTTAAACACACTCGATTTGTTAAATAGTGAAAGTAAAATATTAATAATTTATTTTATTTTTAGATTGCTCTTATGATCCAGCTGTAAAGAAAACAAAATTTGATTTAGAAGCCTCGACAGATATTGAGTTTTTGCTTAGTGATTCACTGATTTCTTTAAATAGTCTAGAGCACTCTGTTGAAAAATTTTACGAAAGTGGTACTCTTGATATACAACTGAAAAATTGTTTGACTCAAATTTTATCAATAAAGCCATCATCAACTGATGTTGAGAGATTGTTTTCTCTCTCTGGGTCAATTTTAAGCAAACTAAGCAGTCGACTAGGAAGTAAAATATTCAGTGATATACTTTTAATAAATAAATTTTTCAAATGAATAATTTTTTAAAAAATTTCCAGCTTTTTTCCCGTATTTTTTCCTTTTTCCCGCTAGCTTTCTTGTTTTTATTTCCCGTTTCCCGCCAAAAAAAAATTTTTCCCGCCCGTGCAACCCCTATTCATAACGCTGAATTCACGGGGGAATTGTTTAGAAGCCTTTTCGGCTTTTTCCTTTATAGTGGTTTTTCTTTTTGGCATCTTAATTTAATTTAAAATTCATTTACTTGAAATAAAAATCAAAGTAATATTAGGTATAATTAAGGGATAGCTAGCAAAAAAAAATATTTTAAAATTAGAATAATTAAAAGTTGCCAATCGGCATATTTATGAATTACTACTTGGATTTTAATTTCCTAACAATGAAATACAATCCAACAATTAATTTCTATTAACGAATTACAAAAAAAATGCAGTATAGGAAAGTTTTGACTTTTTAGACTCCAATATTCTATTTTTTTAATTTATTGACCTATAAATATCTAAAAATTACACAAAAATGTTAAATTAAACGATTTTAAGCATTAAAAAGCTCTTATCATCATTAAAATCAATTTTAGACTTTTTAGCAAAAAATTGCCCTACTAATAAGTTTCCATTTTTATTTGATTTTTATCACTATCTTAGATTTCTTATCTTACTTTCAATAACCTACTGAAAACGTTTTAAATAATATGATGTAATTTTGCAATTCTGCTTGTTTAAAATATTATAAACAGAAGTACTTAAATATTAAAAACATCAAAATACTAACTTTTATATCCATCTACTTTGATAAATTCATACATAAATAATTTTTAAAAGCTCATCATATTGTATTTAAATAGTTTCTGATAGAAAATTTGCTGCTTCTGCCTACAATATTATAAAACTAGAATAAGAAATACTTAGAATTCACTAAAACCTAGTGTGCCTAGATTATATTACTCTTAATAAAAAAGGTATGATTAATCAAAGATTTTATTTTCTTCCTTAAAAGTATAAATTAACTCAAACTAAATTAAAAATCAAACATTTGAGGAATTATTTGAACATTTAGTTTTAATTTCCTATCAGAATCTAAATAAAGAAGACAATTTGCAGAAATTCATGAACAATTTTAAAGAAATAATTTTCTAACATTTTGTCAAGTGGGATGTCTTAATTATTTGTGACTAATTAAATGATATTGAGTTAATGTATCTTAATAGTTTGCATAGCAATAGATATTGCGGGGCGAAATACAATTTTGATCTAAAATTTAGTCCCAAATTTAACCAGTTTGAAAGTATAATTTACATATAAAATAGCTTAAGATACATATGAGAAATTTTCTATTCAAAATCCATACCTAAAACTTTATCTCTCTGATGCTGTTCTTTTGTTAATAGAAGCAGATAACATTTTTAAATATTTAATTACCACATATTTATATATAAGATATTTGTGTATTCAATAAACGGTTATGAATCAAAAATTAGGATTTTTACCCTCAATCAGCAATTTAGATATAAGTGCTGAGTATTATGTTTTATCAAAAAAATATTACAAAAAACGCTTAATTTCAATAAACCCATATATTAATTACATACAGTTGATACAAAATGCAAAAATTATATTTGTATTTCTTGCTTTTATTTAAGTAACCTAAAAAAATAACTTAGTAATAACAGTTTTAAATATGATGACTTGGTTGCTAAAAATGTGAGTAATGCATTAAATGATGAATATTGAAGCAATAATTTATCAAATCTCAAACCAGTATAAGAGATTTTCAGAATGATCAAGAATCACCAACCAAAAAACTATTCTAATGGGCAATCTGTTCCAGATTTCAAGAGCATGAATTTTATTGATTTTACCAGCAATAATAAGGAAAATATATAGAAATAATGTCTCACTACAAAAAACAGGGCACTGAAATACATTTATTTTCTAAAATTGTCACTAAAGCTATGGGGATATTTGCAAAAAATATTCAGTAACAAATTTAAGAGTATAGTAAAGTTCTTCAATGCTCCAAAAGCCACTAGGCAAAAAAAAAGGAATTAGTTCAGTTAACACGAGTGTCTATTTCTGTTTATATTTACTAAATTTTAATTTTGTCAGATTAAAGATTAAAATATAAATAATGAAAAAAATATAATTTATAACCAATCAATAATGCAATTTTATTATGCAAAGGATTATAAAATAGGTACAATTTTCGAGTTACTCTAGTTCTTAGAGTTTATCATAAACTTTTGATTTTCACATCATAATTTTATGGATTTAATTTTTATATTTAAGATCTAGAAAGATTGATCTTACTCCACTTATTCTAATTTTCAAAATTCTTGTTGGCAAGCCAAATGATCTTGACAAAGTCTTCAAGCAATTTGAAGCTAAAATATTTTACTTAATTTCTTTTTTTCTATCTGTTTTTTTAATGGCAAAAAATTTTGGCTTGATAGATCAAGCATTTTAATTTTTCAAAGTTTATTTAAAAATACAAATATTAATCAAATATATTTTATTTATTAAGTTACAAAATTTATCTTTTTCATAAAAAGAAACAAAGAATGGGTTCTAAGAATTTCAAGTATCAAAAAATTTACAAAAATTTTATTTTGAATGGAGAAATATAAGTAATAAATTGTCAAACCTAATGGTTTTATTTAATTTTTATTTGCTATTAATTAACTGTATAAATTTCATCATTCAGTCCAAAGTGCTGTAAATATTGATAAAAAATATAAATGATGTCTTTTAACCTTTTTATTTAAATCTTAAATAAGTGATCAATTTTGATAAAAGAATAATATTGATGATCTTTATCTTTATATTTTAGTTTAAAATAAAACCCTTTAATATGACCAGAAACTAGAAAAGTTCTTGTAAATTTTTTCATAATAAATTTTTAGAATCAAAGTTTACTTTTAAAGATTTATATTTTTTAAAATAATAGGTTTTAAGGATTTTATTTTTGGTAGAATTATACCAATATAAATGATTTTTGATCCTGCTTTTATATTTTTTTCTAATTTTTCAGCTTTAAAATCTGAATTTTTTGCATTTTTTGTATTTTTTTTCTAACAAAAAATTTATATTAATAAATATTGATCACACTAATTTTTGATAGTAAACATTAAACCATTCATATCAATATATTGCTTGAATCATCTGGTCTAGTTCATCTTTTATTGCATCAATCATCTGTTCAGTATTCACCACATTTATATTTTTCCCAGCAGCTCTGAAAATATAATTTATAAATGTGCTGAATATTACATTAGAGCCATATCTTTGGTCATGGTTGCATTTTCATCAACTGTTATCTTCACTGCCTTTTCCAATAGCCTACAGAAATGTACCAACTTAGTGTTAGAATCCTTTTCTCCTCTAGCAATGAGACCTCTTGTCCAAGCATATATACTAGCTATTGGGTTGGTAGAAGTCTTTTCTCCTTGCTGGTGTAGTCTAAAGTGCCTTGTTACTGTTCCATGTGCAGCTTCAGTTTCAATAGAGCCTGAGAAAGTTTTTTATATAATTTTAAATAAATATGATTTTGCATTTATCATGTGATTCTATCAAAAAAAATTTTTTTGATATAACTGGGATAAAAAAGAAAGTTTAAGGATGAGGGATTGAAGAATAAAAAAAAAAATATGAATCAATAAAAATCTCTTTAGCTATTCACAAGTAAAAATGACTATAAAAAAATGAGATAATATATAATATATCTAAATTGATAACAAATAATTTTTAGAAACAGTTATTATTTATGATATATTTTGATTAATTAGTTAAATGAAGCTCTAAATGAATGTGCATGATACAATATCTGCAGTAATAGTTTAAATTTATTCTAAATCATAGAGCTTTGAAATAACACATCTAGCAAATAATCTAAATTTGTAAAATTAAAAGCACTAAAATTTTCAAAGTTTATCTCTGAATGCTCTGTAAGTAAAACTTATGAATAATATAAGAATAAATCAAATAAACCACCAAGAGTGAATATTTATAAAAATAATGCAAATTTTGATTTTATTTATTTACTTTATAATTGATAAAAGATTCTTTATATAAGGAGACAGTTCTTTCTTGATTATTCTAAACCAAAATTAGAAACTTTTTAAGAAAATAAATTTAAATACATTTTAAAAAGACTCAAATAATCAATAAAAAAAATCAACATTTATAATTATAAACAAGTAAAAAAAATTCACAAGCGCATTCAAATTATATTAAAGTGTAAAAAAATTGTCTAAATAAGAATGATTTTTCTAAGCTATTTAAAACTAGAAAACCAAAAGGTGACATAGTGGTTCAATATTTGTTCTTTTTTATAATATTTCAATCAATATAGAGCGTGTGCCTAAATTATACTATGACATTTGTATGATATATGATAAACTTCTAGTTGTATAAGCTCATTTGCAAAAAAGAAATCTAAATGAAAATAAAAAGTTTTAAATGAATTTAGAGGAGAATAGAGTTGTTATATTTGGGCGGCTTATAGATTTCAAGATATTAAGTAATTGTACTGTCTCTAATAGAATTAAAATAAAATCTTTATTTATTCTTATACAAACTTTAAAAATAGAGTTTTTTGCATTAATATTTTTTTTTATCAGATAAAGAGTATTTTGCTCTAAAAACTATGAAATGATCCTGGTCACCTTTGAATGAATACAAAATTGAAATAAGGCTTGATTATATATATTATTAAGCATGCAATAGGGCAATTAGGAACTTTTTAAAATATACAGTAGCATTATAACTTTTTATCAAAGTATGTGAAAATTAAAATAAATTGTTGATGATATCTGTACACTTGCCACCATAAGAATTTTGTATATTTTTGTTTTCCCCATATTATAGGACTAATAGAACTTTTGAATTTCAAAAAAAAAATTGATAGTCTGTGAAGCTAAAAAGAACTAAAGAAGTAAAATAATAAAGCTTTATGAATTTTTTAAAATGTCTATGATAAAAATCTATTTCAGTGATCAATTTTGTTTAAACAGAATATTCTGTACTATTGATATTTATTCCTTAAGCATTTAATTGTTTATACTGAAGTGGACGATATTTTTTTATTGAAAACAAAACAAACACTAGAAGCTTTTTAATGCAAAATTTTAGTTTATTTTTTTTTATTATTTTCAAAGGAATTCAAATGTTTTTAGTTATAATTTTAACCTGGCTGACTCCTCCAATTGAGCTGAACATACAGTTGATGAATTATCAACTACAGACAGTAAAAAGTCTAACTAAATCATGGTTCAGAAGAAGCAATAAAACTTGTTCAATAAATTTTTTTGATTCAGCTTGAATGATTTTTTTTTCAATTTTTTAGCATAACAGATAAAATTCTAGTACTCTAATTAATACATTGAATATAGCCTATGTATTCATTACTAAAGTCTCAAAAAGATTTTTTTAAATTTTAGTTTAGCTTTTATTTTAGATACATTAATTTTATAATCAAAGCAATAAATTATTGGGATAATTTCTGCACAATTTTGCATCTAATTGACCTAAAATTTTATAAAAATATTAGCAAGGTTTTGTATAATTTCAGATTCAAAATCAGGTCTAAAATAATATGAAATTCTTCTCTTAAAAAATTTAGGATTTTTCACAAAAAACTCTAAAATTTTAGAGATCTTGTAATAATTTTTGTTTCCAAATCATAAGAAAAAGAGTTTTTGTAAGCAGATTTTGAAAGCTATAATAAATTAAAGAAATAATTGTAAAAGCTTTTGCTAGAGGTTAAGTGCATTCTTAAATTTTTAGAGCAATTTTCTACTACATAAATACAAGAAAAATCCTCTAAAACTGCTTCAGCTATTTATTTCAAATGAGTAAATCTTCTCTAGTCCTAATTTTTTTTTAATGTTGTATTTTTGCAAGCTAAAACAATTTATTATCTATCTATTCAATTTCTAAAAAATCTTTAGAATCTTTGATTGATTTTTATTTTTAAAATAATTGGTCAATAATAAGAGGAAAATAAAGAATAATAATAAATTTCAATACTAAATAAGAGTTTATTAAATAAAAACAGCTTGTGTTTTTAATAAATAAAGAAAGTTTTAATATTCCAACTGTTGAATATAAGAATATATTTTGTTAAATACACTAGACATTAGTTCTGATTGATGTTAATGTTCATAAGCATATGATGGATTACTAGGTTATAAAACATAATTTTATTTTTTATATTTATTATGATATAAAAAGCATTTGAAGTTTAATTGAATTAGTTTAGAATTGGAAACAATGAAAATTGTTAAAAAATCATTTTGGAATTAGAATGAAGCTGATCTGTGAGCTCTTAGAAATTTTTTTTTATCAAAAATTGATTTATCAATATTTTTATCAGCTATAAATTGGTCTTATTTCTCATATTTTATTATATTGATACATACAAGGATCAGGCTCTTTTTAGTTGAATAGCTATTTATATATATAAAAAATTAGATCAAACAACAAAAATATATCTATTTCTAATTTGACTATATTAATCCTAAATTATAGAAATTCTATAACATACTGTTTGAGCTAAAACAAATCAAAAAGAAATAATTTTTCCCAGCTAAAAAAATTATTTCATGTCTGATTCCAAATATGATCTTAGAAAATATCTATAATTCATCTTTCTGCTGAGCTAAAAATGCTTTTAAAGTTGCTTGAAAAAACTGTTCTTAAGTTTTTTGACTAACTTATACTTTAATTGAATGATTTTATCCAGAGATTTTTATTCTTTGTATTATGTTAAAATAATGTGAATTTTTCAACATGAATTAAATCTCAAGTTAACTTTAATTCTGAATAAAAGTTGGAGCACAGAATAAATAATGTTAAATTTAAATGTTTATATAAAAAAAGTAAAGACTATTAGTGATTGTCAATCATTAAAATTGACAAATTATTTAACATATTTTAAAAAATTACCATCAGGACTTTGTAGAACACTTGTCATCAATTCTAATGATCCAAAACCTTGAGCAATTAAGTCTGACATAACATCTGTGAACATTTCTGACAAATAAAATCATCTTGAAACAGAGAACTATGATAATAAACACAGACTTTATGAAAAGAAAGCTGACATTTTGTACATTCTATCAAATCTTCATAACTAATTTCGTTATTAATCTTTTCTTCAAACTGGTCTTTTTTAATTTGCCTGATAAAAAAATTCAAAAAATCAATAAGATAAAATTACAGTGCTGGTTGAGTTATGTTTTCAATTATTTCAACAATATCTGAATTTATGCTCCTAAAGCAGGCTTCACAATAGCAGTATTTTTTATATTTATGATAAGATTGATTCACAGGAATAGTACAAAATTTTTTAACCTGACAAATCAGCTCTCTTGGCTCAAACTTGTAAACTATTCCACAACAAAAACCAAAATTTTTCATCCATGAATCCATATAATCAAAGTATAATTTTTCAAGTTTAGTTATATTTTTATAATTTCTAGTGCCTTTTTTGTACTTAGTCAAACAATTAGTAAATAGAAGATCCATGTCTTTGTTTAATCTTCTTATATCACTATATTTATGATTCGTTAAGTTTTCTTTAATTTGAATTATACTATCTCCTGTATTATCAGCTAGAAAATTTAAAATAGATGAAGACTCAGGACATGTAATTAACTCTTCGATAATTTTCAAAACAGAATTTAAATTCTCAGATTTTACAAATATATTAAAAACTTGTTTCTTATCCTCTTCTAAATGAACCTCTTTTTGGTCTATTAGCTTGGTTGGGGATTCTTTTGGACTTGGTTTAATTTTTTTTGGTGTGTTAGATACTATTTCTATCATTTCTTGCTCCTTTACGCTTACTAAAATTGTTTCATCATAACTATTTTCATTGTCTGCTGGATAAGCTTGAGTCTCTAACTTTTCATGAAATTTTTGAGTAATAATAGCTATTTTAGCGTTTAGAGCTTGACGATATTCTTCAATAGAAGTTGAGTTCTCAAAAGCCTCTGTTTCTGTTTGAACAGCATATTTATGTAAAAAATTCTGATTTTCTTCCTTTACCAAACTTATATCATTATATGGAACAATAGCAGCAACAAGCTTCTGTATCAGACTTTTCTTTGATTTTGACTTATGCTAGTCTGTCATTCAGTCCTCTTAGATATTGAACCATTTGACTGTTTAGAATTCACAATATTCGTGTTATTATTAAATTTTTGATTTGTTGGTGATTGATTTACAGTGGGTTTATTCAAATTCATTGAAATATTTTGTTCATTACTGTTCATATGTAATGAACCAGTATTTCCAGCAACTTGATTCATAAACCTAGGATTTATTCCAACCTGATTATTAAAGATTGGATTCTTGTTTATAGTAATATTGTTATGATATTGGTTCATATTTATTATCTGATAATTATTGGCATTTTTTTTATCCTGCACTTGTATTTCATTCACTATTTCTAAATGAATATAAAGATATGGTTTTTAAAAAATTACTTATTCTAACTGGTAGACAAATGCAACAATGTATATTATTACATTGTTTCCAATGGTATAAAATTTCTTTTGTTGACCTACAGTGATCAATTGAGCAATCATTTTTTGTGCAAAATTCAACATGAGAAAGAATTTTTTTAGCTTGAGGACAATAGGTATAACAGCATGTATTTCCAATCGGTCTTTGTTGAATATTTTTATTGACTTGGGCACATCTCTGCGCATGGAGTATAAGAACAAGCTGTTGTTGAATCATTTTTAATTTATTGTCTTTACCTGGATTGTTGTTAACATTTGGATTTCCAATAAAAGGATTGCCTGTGTTGCTCATCCTAGATTGAAGCTGTTGTGCTGTGTTTTGATAAAAAGATGATTGAAAGCTGTTATTCATCATACCAGGCATGTTTGACCCAAATTGCATTGGCTTAGAATGATCCATCAAATGCTGCTGAAAGCTTTGATTGTTCATGATTGTATGACCATTTGAAGGCATAGGTGTGCCTGGATTAGAAATTGATCCAGTAGATGCAAATTGTCTATTCATGTTGCTCTGCATAGTATGAGGTGCAATATTGAAATTCATATTTACAGGTTGATTACTAGCCATATTAAAGCTTGCCTTAAAAATGTTTTTTCACATGTTATAATTAAATATTCAGAACAAAATTAAAAAAAAAAAGTAATTAGTCACTATTATATAATTTATTCATTGAATAAACAAAATAAGTAAGTTTTTAGTCATTGCTTAAAATATTAATTTTCAAAAAATAATTACACACTGTGTAACTTTCAAATAGTATTATTTTATTATAATTCGGCCTTTGTTATAAAAAATCAATTTTAAAGAGGTTTCAACACAGGTTATCTTTGCTTTTTTACTCGAGTAAAGATATAGAAAATTAATTTTACTCAATATAACCTGAACTTTTACAAAATTACTAGCCTTTTCTAAACCATAATCCTAGGGTTTTCAAATTCAGTATTGGTAATATGGACTGTTTAGGATTATAGCCATCCAGAATTGCAACAAAAAAATTTTCAGGACTATATTGGAACTAGAATCTGATAATAATTATTTTTATAATAAAAAAAAGAGAAAAAATAATTTCATTGAATCACTAACCTATGTTGAATATATATGATCATGTAGATTTCAAAATTTTAAAGCCATAAACATTTAGCCCCATGAAATGCTTCCATCAAAAAATACCAAATGGGATACTCTGTTAGATATCATGGATTATTTGATAGAAAAATCTATGCAAGAGGATCCTTGCTGTGACAAAAACGAATAAATAAAGTAAGTTTAATTGTAAAGATGTGTTTTGTGCTTTTTATATGGTATGAAAGTGGAGTCTAATATTTTTATTGTATACCAACAGAAAAATTAATTCAAAAATACCTAAAAATGATTGAAGAAGAGTATAAACTTAACAACAGTCAATTTTTTGAGAAAATAGACCCTATCCAGCAATTAATGAGCATAACCCTATAAAAAGCAAAAAAAAAAAGGAGATAAAAAAGTGGTTTTGGCTCAAAGTTAGCTGGCCATAGGCCATAAGGCTGATATTTCCTCAAATTGAGCACCTGTTTTTGATTTTTAGCCAAACAGTTAGGCCAATAAGATCAAAATTTTAAATTGATTTATTGGAGGCAATTTATGATAATAATTTTTTTCTAATATTATTTTGTATTGATTGAAGTGTTTAACGAATGTTTATTTTTTCATGTTTTTCACAACTATGCAAAAAAACTTTTTATTTTGCTTTGCAGTCCTGACTTTGGTCCCAAATCCAGACATGGTCTGACTCAATACTGAATTTGAAACCCCTACATCAATTAAAGAGTTAAAATTTCCTATATAAAGTCTTAATTACCAATTCTTAATATCTAATTTGCAAATCGTAAGATAAATTTTATATAAGGAGATTGAGTAACAATATAAGTAATAAATAGATTTGCAAAAGTTGTTTTATTTCCAATATTAAGCAGCTAATTTTATAAGTTATTTATTTTCATAATCAATATATTATAGAAATTTATAAAGTTACCCTATTAAAATCAATTTTTGAAGTTATAAATAATGAAATACTACTTGAAACATAGTTGTGAAAACAAAATATATATAAAAAAGTTGAATAAGGATGCGATAGTTAATAATTATTTTAACAGCAGTGCTTAAAATATCCAAAAAATTTTAATAATTCAAAAGGTTGTCGGAACTAAATGAATTTATAAATAATTCAATCAAATTGCTTTTAATATTAAAGTATATATATATATATATATATATATATATA
>CM035220.1:7228306-7241530 GCA_020233015.1 Callinectes sapidus | reverse complement strand
TATATATATATATATATATATATATATATATATATATATATATATATATATATATATATATATATATATATATATATATATATATATAATATTTTCAAGAGTAAATTAAACAACCCCAGACAAAAAATAATTATTTTATCTGTATAAATATGATAATAGTTGGAAATGATAAAAGCATAATTAAAATACTAATCAAATTCAGTTTAGAATGGTGTTGATTCATGCCTCACTATTTTTAGCTAATCTTAAAATTTGAACAAAATTACTATTTCTAAATTGGGATAAAATTATTCTATAAAAAATTATTAAATCTTTTTATAATATTGAAATAATATGCCTTAGAAAATTAATGAAATTTATATATCAAAAAATTATCTTGAAAAACAATTATAAAAATTACTTAGCATGCTTAATTTTTAATTGCCTTAATTTTTCATTCAAAAAAAGCTACACATACAGAATAAAATTTTCAATAGAAATTAAAAATTATAAGCACTAAATTTCCTAAAAATGGGGTATCTAGCTAAGAAAAAATATGGCTAATTGTAATGAATAATTTTTAGCACAAATATCCTAATAAATAAAAAATTAAATATAACAATTATTATTAATACTTAAAAAACATTATCAGTAGATAAAATAATTATTGCTAAACTACCAAATATTCTATGAAAAAATCCATATTCTTTGATGAAAATCAATATTTTTTTAACTAAATTGTTTAAATAAGTTCAATAAAAAAAAACCAATAATTTTCATTCTAAAATTGTTAATAAATTATCCAGAGAGAATTTATATTTCTATAAAATAATTTGGATTACAAAATAAATCTTATGAGTTTGAGTATTACTAACTAAGATAAATTCTGAATTAAAAGTTTATCTATTTAAATAAATAAAGATTAATATTTACATAGTTTTATGACCCAAATTTTATTGCTAGAGCAATGTAACTTTATAAATATTAAAATAACTTTTTTTTAATAGTCCAATATTAAGTGATCTTGAGATATAGCAATTAGATATTTATTGAGGCTTTAAAGCAGAAATTTCACTTTATATCAGAGTTTAGTTATATTTTTTATGTTTACAGAGGCTTTTTTAGATAATTTATTATATAATAGTATGAATTCTATATTTCAGATAATGAAAAATCTACATAATGATGCAAGTTTATATACAATTTTACTGTTTTATTAACATTTATATTATATTTTATACTTTTCAATAAAAAGACCCTTTTACAAAACATTGCTAAATGTTGCTGTAACAGCTTATTTCTTTATGAAAATTTTGCAAAAGTACTGTAAAATTAACTGACTAGAATGTTAAAAAAGATTTCAAAATTCTGAGATGATATAAAATAAAAATTAATTACCAACAAGTTTTTTGTGAAATAAGAAATCTATAAATCATAATTACTAAGAAGAAACAAAAGTTTAAGCCACTTGTTTGAGATATATTTCTGAAACTAAGTTATAATACAATGAAAAAAATAACTGCTAGTACGATTCCAAACGAATATTATTCACTGGCATAAAATTATCTAGTACTTCAAAGAAGTATTTTGGATAACAATTTAATTAAAATTAACATTCAACCTCAGTGGCTATCTTTTTATGGTTTAAAAGCAATAGAAGTTTATATTTCGCATATATTATCATTATTTATTTATAGGGAATTGTAAAATAAAAAATGATGATGAAAAACCTTTCAAAAATATTTTCGATATATCCGACAATAAATGAAATTTTTTCATGTCTGTCTCTCTGCCCACCCATCACATGATCTGGCAGTTGAATGCATTATTGTTGTTTTTTTAATAGATAATAAGTTACAGGTAAATTTTATTCAATTGTTTTCATTACTTTTTTATAGATTAAAAATGAATTTTATAGTTTAAAAGCCAAATTTGACAATCAATATTGTCTTTTTTTAATTAAGGAAGAATAAATAAAAGAGTTTGATCAGTTATTTGCATGCCAATAATAGAATTAGGTATACTTTATTGAGAGCTTTTAGTGACCAATTCAGAATTTCGAACACCTGATAGATTTTGTTCACTTCCTCAACTTTAGTAAATTTAGAAATTGATCTTTTTCAAAACAAAATAAACACTAATTTAAAATTATTAAAATATATATAATGATAAATTATTTTTTATTTTTTTTAAATAATAATACAAATCTATTTTGAAATTGTAAAAAATCAGTGATTAAAACATTTAATAAATAAAACAAGAGTACTTTAGTTCTATATAATCTATTCAAATTATAAGATAAAATTCTACCATTTATGCTTTAATTGAGTTTAAAAAATCTTTTTAATTCTACTTCATAATAATAATCATATTTTCAATATAAAAACTGGCTAGATTGGAGATTGTTTGAAAAAATTCTACAAAGAACATATTCAATAATTAAATATCTTATCTGTGTAATATTTTAGCTAAGATTTATTGATTGAAATAGACAATGTAAAAAATTTGCAATTGTGTGAGCCCAATTTATACTGCTTAGAGTTAAAAATTGAGTATTGGATTATTTTATATTTTTTCTAGCTATCTAAAACAAACTTAAAAGTTGAAACAAGTTATAAATAATCAGAATTTATTATTATAACAGCTTTATATCATTCTAATGTCTTTATATATTATCTTTAAAGATAAATTTTGGGCATTCATAGATATAAGCAAAATTATCATGATGTTATATCATCAATTTGATTGTTCTTTTAGATACCTATTAGAATATTTTCTTACAATGTTTATATTTTAGCTAAGATTTATTGATTGAAATAGACAATGTAAAAAATTTGCAATTGTGTGAGCCCAATTTATACTGCTTAGAGTTAAAAATTGAGTATTGGATTATTTTATATTTTTTCTAGCTATCTAAAACAAACTTAAAAGTTGAAACAAGTTATAAATAATCAAAATTTATTATTATAACAGCTTTATATCATTCTAATGTCTTTATATATTATCTTTAAAGATAAATTTTGGGCATTCATAGATATAAGCAAAATTATCATGATGTTATATCATCAATTTGATTGTTCTTTAAGATACCTATTAGAATATTTTCTTACAATGTTTATTATTAGAAGCATCAAAACTTCCTGAAAATCTAGGAATGGTCTAATGGTGAAGCCCTGGCTAGTTTGAACAAAGTGAAATCTAGTCTTTTGACAAAACCTTATTTAATAATTTTATTTACTACCAAACCTTATAACTAATTAACACATATAACATGAAAAAGAGCTAACTTACTCTATAATATGGAAATAATTAGTACAAATCCTGAAACTCTAAACATAAAGTAACTTATCATGTATTATTATAAAACAGTTATAAAGAGATGTTTTATTCAAGAATCCTTCTAAAGCAAATAAAGTGATCATAAAGGCATTAATTTATTCTTTATCTAAAAATATATTTCTTTATGAAGTCTTATTTAAGTTTTTAACATTGATTTAAAATTTGGTTCATAAAAAATATTCAATAATAAATTAACAATTTAATTAAATTCTAAATAAAGTTGTTCTTTATAAACCGGAGAATATCTAAAACTTAACTTTAGTTCATCCAGCATTTTAAAAGAAAAAGTATGATTTATTTGCTCATTAGAAAAGAATATAAACAGCTTAATATGAGAATTATTGGAATTATATAAAATCATTTCAATAAATTTGAGAATTCAACTAAAATTAGTGATTTAGCTAATTAAAATACAAATTATTACAATGACGAATTAAAAAATTTCAGATAACTGTTATAAATAATACAACGATTCTCTATTAAATTTGTTGATTTATTAGTGATTAATCAATTCAGATATAAAACTAATTCTCAATAATTACATATTAAAAATTTTTGAAGAATATATAAGTTTTCAAGATTTACTATTGAATTTTGAATAATTATTTATATTTTTGTAGCTTTTATATTTATATTTAGTATGATAATGAAATTTATGAAATTAAATCATAAGAATCCCAAAATAAAATATCAATAGTAATTGTCTTTTTTATAAGAAATTTTCAAAACTTAGTCACATAATAGATACAAAAAAATTCTGTTTTGATAGAGATATTCATTTGAAGGTATTATACCGGCAATAAATGGATCCCAATTAAAAAACAGTTATGAGCTATTCACTAACCTAATACAGTAAGAAAATTAGAAAATATGCATGTAATAGACTTTATAAACTTTCAAAGATATATGTTTTCTTGAAATTTTATCCCTGAAATTTTGTAAAGATTTCCTAACTATTCATATATTTATAGAATCACATTAAGAACAAATTATTATGGGTAATATATTGACTAAATGATAAATAGCAGTTTATCAGTTATAAATTATCAACGTATGAGCCATAAATGTAGTGATGCTAAAAAAACTGAATAAATCTAATTTTGATTATTATTTATTTTATATTGATAAAATTATGATAATATCCCCAGTTGTTAAATTTTCTAGTATTTTTCAAAGATAGAACAATTTCATATTAATTATGAATTATACTTTTTCCATATTTGATAAATTTTATCTCATATTTTATGTGCTATGAACGATTAGAAATTAATATATTCTTATATACCATTTATATAGACTCTCAATATTTTAATAGAAGCACAGCAAGCTGCATAAAGAAAATGCTTTAGAACAATACATTACAGAAAAAATAGATTAAGTACCAAAAAATAAGTAAAACATTAAAATTTTTAATACTTAATTTAAAATCAGTATCTTAAATCGACAATTACATTATTATTGTTGACGAAAGGAACACCATATGGAGTCATAGGCTGATATTTTACTTGATTAGCACAGCTAGTTCGATTTTTTCTCAGTTTTACTATTTTGTTTTCTAAAAGTAAAGCTCTTCTAAAAAATTGATGAACAAAACGATTACAGTATTCAACGACTTGAGGCTGTCTGGCTGACAAAAGAAATAGTATTACACTGTGTGCTTTGAGCGGATGTGCTTTCGTGCACACTTCATAGCATTTGGTTCTTCTGTCTAGGATTTTAATCACTTTTTCTATTTAAAGATAATTAAAAAATAAATTTAAACATAAAATTTTCTAAAATTAAGTTGTTTTAGAGATTTCTAAAGCTAATATTTCTTTCAATATGATTAAGGTACAAAAAGAATTGAAAATAAGACACGATTTAGATTCAATTTTTTTTAAATAATAGATTATAAATTGGAAGGAAAAGGATAAATAATTAAAATCAGAACGAAAATAAGTAATAAATAATTTATTTAAAAGAATGCTCGTAGAAGCTAAAGAAACGTAAACTGCTCTTTTGAAATAATTAAAAATTTTCATTTTTGCTTCGTCCCAAGTAAAGAATACTGAACTATACAATTAAAAGTTTAGTTTTAAAGCATCCATCAAAGAAAAAATCAAACGAGAATACGGAAGTTAGTAATTAACAAGAGGAAGTTTTTTGAAATCAAGCTTGATTTTTTAAAAATATTAAATAAAAAAATATTCTTTTTTATTACTTGCACTACAACTTTCAGAGCAGAGTCCTAAAATATTTAACATTTGGTGCATTCTAGGCATGTTAGAAGAATAGATTTGTGTTGCTTTTTCTACCTACTTGGTTAAGCTGCTTCTTGGAAGAATATATTTCAATGAAATACTCATGTGTTATTCTTGTGTTTGATACTCGCATTTGGTCATTGAAGAGATGTTAAGAATCTTTCTCTATTATGAAGGATGTTTGGAAAGATTGTAATTTTTTTTTCAACTTTAAAAAGGAGCTCCAAATAGCCTGAAATATCTGCAAATAGCTCATCATAGGGCAGCAAAATTTGCATTCTATTGAGACGTGAGCCTTTTGCAAATATTCCAATTTTTTAACCATATTAGTTTCTTAATATAATAATGTTTAAAAGTAATTTTTTTTTTATATAGCAAACTATTAATTAATAAGGTTATTCAAAGCCTCTTTAAGCGGTTTTGTAATATTGGTTTAAAAAGGCTTCAACTAACTTAATATTTTTTGTCTCTTTTAAACCTCGGATGAAACTTTTGTTCATTTCAAGAGAATCGGCTCAATTACTGAGACTTAAACCAACAAAAAGAGGCCTAATAACGCTTAAAAGATGCATTATTTGGACAAACATTTATTAATTTTATGAGTTTCTATTTTTCGTTAAAAGCGTAGTGTTTTCTTCTTAAATAAAATGAAAATTAAGTTTTACAGGACCCCATTCGGAGAAAAAAAATTCAAAATTTATTTTATAAAAATTAGAATATTTTGAGATGAATCTTATCGTAAATTTACATTAAAATTTACTTTTAATTCATACTATAATTTCTTTAAAAAATGTTACTTACCATGAATTATTTTCAAATCCTAAATTCATTGAACCAACTAGCATTGCAAGTTTATTAAATAGTAAAAATGAATCAACACAGAAAAATATAGTTGATTGTACAGCAAATGTCTTCAATATAAATCTCTGAATATCTTATAAGAGTGTTCTAAGACTTTAATGCTAACCACCTGCCCTGTTTTATTTCTAATGTTAGCTAAAATTAACTAAAAAGAGTTACAAAATATTATTTAATCTTGAACACATGATCGGGTGTTTTTAGAATCTTAACGCTCTAATTATATTTTTTGCTTAAAAGAGTATTTTGATTGTACATTATATATCTTTAAAAAGTTCTATAAATATGTATTGTTTTTTGAAAGCACTAGATTTTATAAAAAGAATGAATAATTTTGAAAAATTTACATAAACAAATAGTGAAGTATTTTTGCTTATAAAACAACCCTCGCAGGTTCTCATGTAAGTTTTTTTTGTATGTGTTTGAGGGTTAATGAACGTTAATGAGTTCTTCTTTAAATGGTTTAATTATCAATTGGATTTTAGCAAAATTATTTCACCTTTTATATACGATTCTATTGCTCTAATAAAATTTATTTTAATATTGATGATTTAAAATTTATTAAAATTTTTAGAAAATAAAATTCATGATAATTGTATTGCAACTTTAGGAAAGAAAGGCAATATATCTTATAAACCAAAACAGAACACTTTAGATTTTTAATTCATTAAAGATAATCTAACAAGAATTCATGACGATTTTTGTAGATTAACAAAACGATAGTGAAAAAATAAATTAAACTAAGCTAATTTGAGATAAATCTTTATGTAAATTACTTTTGAATAAATTTAATTTGAAATATATAAACAAATTTTTTCAGCTTGATCAGCATCTTAACAAAATATTTTCGAGAGTTAAGGAGATAACAAAAAATATTAGCTCAGATATTTATCAAATCATCTGCTTAAGCTCATATTTGAGCTAATAAGATTGAAAAATATTTGCTAAATACTATATATTATTTCTTTTAACATAGCTATTGAGCATGGTTAGTTGCTATTGAAAAAAATCTATTTTTAATTAACTAAGCTTAATTTGTAGCCATAATTTCTAGATACAGTGAACCCTCAACAATCCGAAAACTTCATAATCCAGAAGAAAATTAAAAATATATTTTGCATTTTTTCAGAATACCATAATAATTGTCTTCAATATTCCGAAATGCTAATTTATTCGAAACTTTGGATTAAATTAAAACCTATTCTTTTGTAAAGTTAATTTTTATTGTTGTTTACAAAATTACAAAAAAGCTATCTATTTTATAAATTCACGTGCAATAGATATAATAAGATAAGTTTAACAAGTTTTTCTCGGCGTTCAGGGCCAGAGATGTTGTTTTTTGATGCTAAAATGTTAAACAACAAGAAAGAAATGAAAAATTACGGTCAACCAAAAAGTTAAAATTTGTAAATGAAGAAGAACTCAAAATTGTGATTTAAAGATCTAAATGAGTTTGTCCTAAGAAAGATAAATATGAACTCAATTAAATGGAACGTTTTAAATCAATAAATTTTATCCTAGACTTTAGCAGTAAAATAGATTAGATTTTGGCAATTTCACTTTCAAAAAAATGCATCCGAACTAGTACAAAACAGATAATATTTGATAATTTGTGATTTAGAAAATGCTTTTATTTCTCATTATTATATTCTATAATATCTTTATATCGTTTTGTTTTATGTAAATAAGTTTAAATGAACAAATCAGAATCGAATATAGTATTTAAAATTTTGTTTTTAGTAGTTTATTATATACGTCATAATCCAAAAGCCTTTTTAATTTTGATTTTTTTGGCTTAACGAGGGTTGACTGTACAATTTTTTTTTAAATAAAGAAGCAGTTCAAAGAACAATTAGTAAATTGTAAGCTGGTTAGAATGTTTGAAAAATTGCACAATATCGAATTATTATTGGATACGGTCTACAGCAGGGTTTCCCAACCTTTTGAAGTTTGCGGAATCCCCTCGGTAATTGCAATATCTCCAGGAACCCTTATAAAAAATGTTTTAATACTATTAATTCACTTTTTTTTATGGAAGTAATCAATATTTATAATTTTATAACTTTTTAAGGCAGAGAGATTGATAATTTTTTTTAATAAATATAATAAAACATTCAACCTTTTCACCTATTTATTGCCTTGTTATCGATGGGAAACAAACACAATAGAATATAATGAATTAAAAAGTTATTTTAGCTACTAAAGAGGAAGAAGATTTGAAAAACAAAAGGATGATTAAATGGGTCACAATATTTTAATCAAGTTAACAGGTTTTACAAAATCGATAACTAAAGCATTATTTACCTCGAAAACAAATTTATATTTTGAACTTTATCAAATGTATTTTGCAGGGTTAGATTCTCCTTATGTAGTATTGGAAATATTTTTAAATAGTTTAAAAAAAACGAAATAAACTCAACTCTGGTATTTTGTAAATATTTACAGTGA
The DNA here is from genome assembly GCA_020233015.1 of Callinectes sapidus. Taxonomy (NCBI): domain Eukaryota; kingdom Metazoa; phylum Arthropoda; class Malacostraca; order Decapoda; family Portunidae; genus Callinectes; species Callinectes sapidus. The sequence goes on along the minus strand of CM035220.1, from coordinate 7,232,666 downwards.
CTATTATAATTTTTTAAATGGTTCTATAGAATAGAAAATATTGTCCTAAAACCCTTGTAATTTTTAAAATTCTTTATCCAATAGATTGGTAAATCGAACTCATTAAAAATAATTTTGTAAATGCAACTAAAGAGATAATAAACTAAAATCGTTTTTCATAATTTCTAAAAGGAACCCTTGCAAAATCTCGCGGAACCCAGGTTATGAAACTCTGCTCTAGCTATTTCAAGCAAAGATCCACAAGAAAAAAAATGTGCAGAAATTGGATTTGCTGCTAATATTGCTACACACAGCTCCAATATTGGCATTGATCATTCTAGTGAAATTTTTAAGTTAAACATATGAGGCAATTCTAATTGTAAGAACTCTTTACAGAACTTTTATACCCATAGAACTAAGTATTCTAAGCTGATATCCAATGTAAATATTTTTCTTTGAAACTTAATCTTTTTTCAAAGTTTATTGCTAAAGATTTAGCCAATGGTTTGAAAAATGATTTGGTTGATGCACCATATTCCATTCTCATAGATAAATGGTCTGACATCACTATTAAAGCTTATCCTGAAGTAGTAATATTGCTTACCTCCAATAAGCTCCAGAATGTCGATACAAAATTTTTAGGGCCAGCAAAATTAAATGCTGTTGATTATGAATATATCTTTAATGCTCTTAACTCCATGCTGACTCAATTTGTTTTGAAATATAGGTATCTGATTGGTTTTAGATCTGACAAGAAATTCATACTAATTGGCTTCAATAATTCTCAATCCAAAATCCAAATTTATTTGAAATTTCGGATTAAATTAAAATTAATTGTTTCGTTTAGTTGTCCTTCGTTGGTCACAAAGTTCTGAAAAATCCAACAATAATATAAATTAACTTGCACCAGACTAAAAAAGTTAAATTTAACAAATTTTTCTATGTGTTCAAGGTCAGAATATTTGTTTTTTTAAGCCTAAAATTTTGTATGTCAAGTAAAGAACAGAAATTATTATCAGACAAAAACTTAAAATTTGACAACTAAGCAAGAACTTCGACATTAAAAGATCTGAATGACGTTGTCAAAAGAAAGATGAATTATAAACTCGATCACATGATGTTATTTGAATCGATCAATTATGCCTTAGACTCTAATAGTAGAATAGATCAGTTTCAGCAATTTTCACTTTCAAAAATTAAACATTTAAAGATAATAAGCACAAATTAAACAAATTTATTCAAAAAAAAAATAACAAAACAGACAACAATGGATGATTTTGTGATTTAGTAAATGCTTTGCTTGCGTTTTATTATATTCTTCAAAATCTTTATATAAAATCCTTTTCTATAAATAAGTTTAAATGAGCAAATTAAAACTGAGTAAAAATTTAGGGTTTAGAGTGTTTCAAAAGCCAGAGTATTCTTATTTTTCGATTACATAAATTCAATTTCAACTTCTAAAATAAATAGCGAAAGCACTTGAAAATGAATATATTTTTTATAAACTTCATTTCTACAAATTATTAAGTTAACTAAATTCTTAATATATAAATTCTAGATATAGAAGGTTTTTTGTTAACGGCCGGTTAAATAAACCAGAATTTGTCGTTTAAAAAATCATGATATTGGCGTTTGTTTCAAGAATGTTTCTACCAATGGCTACAACCAGAAATTAGAATAGTGAAAGGTTTTCAATTTTAAATAATTATAATTTTCATTATTTTACAAATTATTCATGAAATATTGAATTTTTAATAAATAATTGCAAGTATTTAGCTATACTACTATTTGTGATTTTTTAGCAATTAACTTTGGTAGAATCTGAATACATTATTTAACATAAAATATTTATTCTTTGGCTCAGGACTCAATGAAAAACCAACAAATAAAATATTATAATCTTACTTAGATTAAATATATTTTTTGAGAAGATATCTAAATAATCTAGATTAAATAACCATCATAATTTTTGCGATATTGTCTCTTAATATTAGTGATCAATTTTTCATTATTCTCCTTTGAAAATTATCAATTTTATATTTAGTAGAATCTAAATAAATAACTAGATATCTTTAAAAAATTTACGTTTTCAAAATCATCAATCCAATTAATCTGACAATTCATTAAAAGTATCGATTTTTCTTTAAATTTAAAACAATTTTTTAGTACAAATTAAAATTTCAACTTAAAAAAAACTTCTTTAGAGATACTAATATACAAAATGGATTGAATTGATTAATAATATACAATCAAGATAAAAATTTATTTATAATTCTACAGATTTTCTAACTTATGTAACTGAAATTGATATCATTTAAATATAATGAAAATTACATAGCATATATTCGGGTTTAGAGGATAATTTTATGAAAATATTAGGGTTTCTGAAAAATTCTTATTTAACTTTGTGTCTTGACTTATGATCCGAGAGAAGGAAATTTCCCCGCTTTACCTTCCCACTATAGATACCCTGGTGTATTCAAACAAACATTAAATTTAAAGGACTTTCAATCAATTCATTTTCAATATACAATATGAAAATTACTAACTATCAAAGAATGGAATAACTTTCATACCGTCATACGATAAGTCATTGGGAAATTAATCACTGAATTTGTTCGAATTAATTTTCTTTTTTCATATTTTCAAAAAAAAAAAAAAATAATTAAAATTCCGCTTTATTATGAAACTTAAAAATTTTAAAAAAATTCTTGGAAAACAATGGGTGATATTAAAGGATCGAAATGAATCTCAAATTTTTATTCAAATTTTGCTTTTATTTTTTGTCAAAACCACCTTAAAGCATTGAATAATTTATCCCGTAGTATAACAATATTCTCCTAATTAGAGTTCACTTATGCAAAATTTACTTATTTTATAGTTTAGCGTCGGTTCTTAAAAACTCAGCTGTAATTTATGCATTCTTCACGAGTAATCACTGAAATTAACAAGTTCAACATGCTTTTCTCCACTATGTTGAGAAGATTTCGGAGCTACGGGGAGGGAATTGCTAATTTTATATTTTTATTCTTAAATTTCCTATAATTATAAGCTATGAGATTGAATTCAGAAACTATATACTTTGATTAAGTTTATATGAAGTCTTTTTATACTGGTACCAAGTGATTAAATTTTCGCTAATAAACATGTTTTAATTCTTACAAGGTCTATATTTTTTAAACCAATACTTCAAATCTAATAATTTCGATTCGTTTAAGTTTTATTAATATATAACTTTAAAAGAGCAATACTTATACAATATTTCCAAAAATTTGTAAAGAGCCAGTCTAGAAACTATCCCACCTCAAATACATTATAAAAAAATAAAATCATCCAAAATTATATTTATTGCAACTTTATTTGGTGTTATAAACAAACTAATACTGTTAAAATAGATTAATAACAATATTTTAATTCAGTCTTCTAAAATCCAATTAATCTTTTAAATATTTATTTAAAAATTGTTAAGCCTAGTAAAAATTCAGATATGTTTAGTAAATGAAAAGTAATCCCTGAATTTAGAGAATTAAGCAAGGAAATTTTTATTTGATTTTTGAATCTATGGTATGCAACTTAATAGCAATAATACTCTTAAAGTACTTATAATTTTTTTGTATATAATCTTGAATTTTTGTATGCATACTTTTTTATAAAAATTTAGCCTATCTTTTATTAAGCTATCTGACTAGTACTCTACGTAATCTATACAACTCTGAAAAATACTACAATTAGAGCTATATTTTAATATATATATACTGAATTTTTTTATTTCTCAAAAAGATTCAATGAATAAAGAATATATTTTATCAAACAAAAAGCCTAACTTAATAGATAAATATTATTCTTTTATAACTAATTTTTTTCTTGGTATCTTTGGAATAACAGATATTGTAATAATTCTCCCATTTCAAAACAATAAAAGAAATAATTCTATGAATAAAGATAAATTTGAATAACTAATAAGACAGTTTCAAAATTTTATACTTTATGTTGATTGAGGCAACAATTATAAACTATGGAGAAAAAAAAGTAAACGCATGAGCTTTCAATTAAAATTTATTCAATGATCAAAATATGATTGATCATTCTGAAAAAGAATGATAAAATAAGGCTAAACCATCATCAATTGAATTAACTGAGTGTTCGGTATTTTTTAATGAATCTAGTGATGAGATCGCATGGGGTCTTATTGAAGTGATTTTACCTTATATAATTACAAATATGGTCTCGTTAGGATTTAATTAGGTGAGTATGCAGGAAGTTAACCCACATTTAGACCACAGTCTTTACAAAATTTTTTGAAAATTGAAAAATGAATTATAGAGCATAACATAACAAACTAATTTTGTTGCTAGTCTATTTGGTCACTAAAAATTTGATC
>CM035220.1:7217460-7227806 GCA_020233015.1 Callinectes sapidus | reverse complement strand
GAGGATGAGTCGGTGGAGCATGTGGTACTTGAGTGTGAGAAGTATGAAAGAGACAGGATGGAGATGATGCAGGTGATTTTGACTGAGTTAGGGCATAGTTGGGAAGAGAGAGTGGAGAAGACAGGAAGGGAATGGATGGTGTTGCTGCTGGGACTGTGTAGAGAGACGAATGAAAGGATGATTGAAGCTGTGAAGGAGTTTCTGGAAAAAAATGTGGCGTGTCAGATGTACAGAAAATTAATGTGCAAGATACTGTTTCTTTCTTTTTTTCTTTTTTTTTCTGTCTGTCTGTCTGTTTGTTTTGTTTTTCTACAGGAGTTGCCGATATAAAGGCCTGGCCCTGGAGCGATCCCGAGCCTCCTGTAACATCAAGATCAAGATCAAGATTAATGTTGGTTCCGAACCATTGGAAGATTAGGGAGTGCAGCAAGGATGAGAGCGAGTAAATATGATGTGCTGAGAGAAGTATGGAAGAATGTGGCTGTGCCTAGCATAATGTATGGTATGGACGTGACTGCTTGGAATGAAAATGAAATTGACAAGCTAGAAGTAGGCCAGAACAGAGTAGCTAGGATGGCACTGAACGCACCAAGGTATGCAGCTTTAGAAGCCCTGAGAGGTGACATGGGCTGGAGCACATTTAGGGAAAGAGTAATGAAAGCAACACTCAGGTATAAGATTAGGTTGGAAAGAATGGATGATGAAAGAATAGCAAGAAAGGTGTATCTGTGGAATGAGAGTGGAAGCAAATGGAGGAAGAGATGCATGAGGATGACAGAGAGGAATGGATTGCAAGTGGTGTGGGGGATGAGGATGGCTGGGAGGAACCAAGATGAACGTGAATGGATCCTGACAAAAGGAGGTAGAGTGGGAGCTGAATGGGATGTGAGGAAATGGAAGAATGAGATAGACAGAGAGGTGAAGTGTATGGGAATGAATATATGGAAGAATGGCATGGAACAAAAGAGCACTATGGAATGGTACAAAGAGAAAGAGGCCCCAATGTATGAGAGGTGGTACGATGGCAGCCTGGGTGGTGACCTTCTCTTTCGAGCTAGGGCACAGTGTATGGATGTGAATGAGAGAAATTATAGATGGTCTGAGTCCCGCAGCAAAGTGTGCCAGATGTGTGACATGGGAGAGGATGAGTCGGTGGAGCATGTGGTACTTGAGTGTGAGAAGTATGAAAGAGACAGGATGGAGATGATGCAAGTGATTTTGACTGAGTTAGGGCATAGTTGGGATGAGAGAGTGGAGAAGACAGGAAGGGAATGGATGGTGTTGCTGCTGGGACTGTGTAGAGAGACGAATGAAAGGATGATTGAAGCTGTGAAGGAGTTCCTGGAAAAAATGTGGCGTGTCAGATGTAGAGATAATTAATGTGCAAGATACTGTTTTTTCTTTTTTTCTGTCTGTCTGTTTGTTTTGCTTTTTCTACAGGAGTTGCCGATATAAAGGCCTGGCCCTGGAGCGATCCCGAGCCACCTGTAACATCAAGATCAAGATCAAGACCAGACCCATACACCGGTGAGCCATAGTCTAAATGAAAACGAATTAAGGACTTGTACACCATTAAGAAAGATTTTCTGTTTGCTCCCCATGAAGTACCACTGAGGTATTTGAGGACATTGATTTTTTTACGGCAACGGATAAGTAATTCATTAATGTGGGTCTTCCAATTAAGTCTGCTGTCAAAATGCAGACCCAAAAATTTGACTGAATTTTGAAATGGTATCGGCTGGCCTTGAAGAGTTAATTGCAAATCAAGTACGTTACGTCTAGTAAAAACAACACCGATACACTTAGCAACGGAAAACTTAAATCCCCACAAAGAGGCCCAATGCTGAACGGAATCAAGAGCGTCTTGAATCCGCCCCGCTGAGAACTGAGCGTTAGGCGAGGACTGCCATAACGCACAGTCGTCAGCGTACAGTGAGTATTTAAGATTCCTGGGGAAGGGATTTGTGGACAGAATATCATTAATCATAATACAAAATAATGTAGGACTAAGAACACTACCCTGCGGCACCCCGTTCACCTGGACGAAAACGTCCGCGATTAGGTTACCAGGAAGCTTGACAGAGAATGTTCTGTCCTGTAGGAAATTATAAACAAAAATGGGCAAGTTACCTCTGAAGCCATGAGCGTAGAGTTTCGTGAGGATACCGTGTCGCCATGTCATGTTGAAGGTTTTGTGGATGTCTAGGAACACCCCTATCATGAATTTTTTTTGGTAAATGCCTCTGAAATGCAATGCTCCAGGTGTGTCAGATGATCCATCGTGCTTCGATACATCCGAAACCCCGATTGCTCATCACCTAACAAACCCTTCGCTTCTAAAACAAAAAGCAGCCTTCGCTTTACCATACGTTCCATGACCTTACATAGACAGCTCGTGAGCGCAATAGGGCGAAACGCACTGGGGTCCGTAAGGCGTCCAGTCTTTTGGGGGATTGGGATGGTATGAGCAAAGCCCCAAGACTTAGGAAATGTGTGGGTGGTCCATATTTTATTGTACAGGGATAATAATTTAGTGATGGAATGGTGGCCGAGATGTTGTAACATGATATATGAAATGTTGTCTAGACCAGGACTGGAGCCTTTACAGTATTTCAGGGCAGGGAGGAGTTCATCCAACGTAAACTCTGTGTTGTAGACCGAGTTTACGCCTCCCGTGGCAAAGTTTGGGACTGAGAGTTCTGCCTCCTCCTTGCGGGTAAGGAAGGCAGGTGTGGTGCTCGGAAAGAAAGTATCAGGAAAAAAAGTAACGGTTAGGTTAGGTTAGGTTAGGTTATGTTATGTTATGTTATGTTATGTTAGGTTAGGTTAGGTTACTTTGTTTTTCTGTTTCTTTTTTTCCGTTACTTTTTTACATGTTACTTTTTTTCCTGTTACTTTCTGTCCTACAATCGGCAGGTGTATAGTAGGCGGAACTGCTTGCGTGATGAAAACGTTGGGCTATTGTATTGGCTAATTCTTTTTTATCATCTATTACATTATTGTTTATTTCAAGAGTATTTATTGGTGTATAAGGTTTTTTATTATTAAATAAATTTATTATCTGCCACACTTTTGAAAGGGGTGTGGTGCGGTTTACTGTTGATATGAATTGCTTGAACGAGTCAGTTTTTGCATTACGGATGACTTTCCTTGCCTGAGCCCTTGCCTTTTTATAGGCTATGATATTTGCTTGACTGGGCTGCTGGCTGAAATGCCTTTATCGCCTATTACGCTCACGAAGTGCTTGTCGGCAATCCGTTGTCCACCATGAAACTCCATGCTTAGTGTGAACTGTAGAAGTTTTCGGAATAGAAGCCTCGGCGGCATGTTATATGGATCGTGTTACGTTGCTGACCATCGTGACAATGTCCTCGCCAGATATATCCACGTCGGCTATCCCACGGAAGGTTGCCCAATCTGCTCTCTTAAAGTTGAACTTGGGAGTGCGGGGGGTGGGCGGGATGTCGCGTGAGTAAGAGATACAGATGGGTAGATGGTCACTTCCGTGGGAGTAGTCGATGACTTCCCAGGAGAAGTCAGGGAGTATACCTGGCGATAACAACGACAGATCAATGGCAGACGCGTTACCAGTCCGATCATCTACCCGAGTCGCACTTCCATCCTTCAGAAGACAGAGGTTTGTCTGCAACATAATGTCAACTATCTGCTCCCCCACATACACTTGACCTCTCACTTCCCCATTGTTGATGATGGGCGTTAAAGTCGCCCAATACTAGCCTGTTGCCCGGAAGCTGGCTAATCAGTGATGTAATGTCGTCATCAACAATGGGGGTATTGGGAGGCAAGTAGAGGGAACATATAGCCAGATACGTGTTGTTGAATCTCACCCTGCACGCGACAGCTTCCAGAGGTGTATTCAACGTCACTTCTGTTTGTGTTAGTGTTTTGTGTATGTATATGGCAACACCGTGTCCCTCATATCTTCTATACGGATGGTAGTGTTTTAGCACTGTAGGATCAGGCTGATCCTGCAGTCTCGTCTCCTGTAGACAAATAACAGACGGCCTGTGTATGTTCACTAAAAGTGACAAATATGAATCTTTATTTCGAATACTTCTGCAGTTCCACTGTAACACCTTGAACATTATGGCTTAAGAGTGGAGGTGGCGGCCGTGTTTCTTGGTCCTTTTGCGCTCTGAGGAGCTGCCGGGGGACCTCTCCCGGCCCTTAGTAGTGGTGACATCCATTGGGCCATCAATTGTTAACTCCCCGGAGCTCGTCGAGAGGGAGCGAGCGTGAGAGCTCCTCCTCGAGGGCGCGGGAGCTGCGATGACATGAGAAGGGCGAGTACGTTCTAGTTTTGTTAGATTCAGTTCATCAGACTTGCCAGTCTTTTCACTCTTACTGGGAGTACGAGAGATAGCGGACAGATATGGAGCAGAGGAAGTGATAGCAGTAGAGGTTTTAGTTGAAGTGGATGTAGTTTTATCAGGTGATGAGGCAGATGTTGAACGGGAAACTGTGGAGGTAGATGAGGCAGGCAACGGATCGGTCTGAATATCAATAGTGCACACCTTGGGAGGAGCCCTTACTGCTGAAGCATAAGAAGCGTTTGAAGCAGGAGCGAACTGCATCTGCTTCACTCTCATCCTTGCTTCATAGTAAGAAATCCCTTCAGTAGCTTTCACTGTGCAGATCTCTTTTTCCAATTTCCACGCGGGGCAATCGCGTGAGAAAGTGGAATGAGCACCTTCACAGTACCGGCACTTTTGGACAAGAGATGTACATTGGTCTGCAGAATGACCCTCATCTGAACATCTACCGCAGTAGGCGTGAGAAGACCGACAAGCATTTCCATGGTGACCATAAATTTGACAATTGAAGCAACGGAGAGGATTCGGAATGTAGGGACGAACGGAAACCGGCTCGTATCCTCCATGAACCCTATCCGGCAATTTAGCAGCACTGAAAGTTAAAATAACAGATGTTATGCTCCTTCTGGTGCCGTAAATATTCTTAGTTATCTTACGGGCTTCAATTACATCCTGGTCAGCCATGCAATCAGTAATCTCGGCTTCATCCATATCCACAAAATCGCGGTGGGAGGCAACTCCCCGACACGAGTTCATAGACACTGGAATGAAAGCCTCGGTCTCGATGTCATGGATGGTCCGGAGCTCCAACAATGACTTTACTTGACTAACGTTAAGAGTCTGAACTAATAGGTCACCACTGGCAAGTTTCTTAACATTTATAACATTACCGATATTGCAATCAATTACTTTCTTTATGATAAAAGAATTTACACTTGAGAGGTGGGTGGAAGTCTTCGAATGTAGAGTCACATATGTCGCTTTACTGGGGTCAATATTTAGTCTGGCGGTCGGGGGTCGTCGATCAGTGCCCTCCCTCCCCCTTGGAGGGGGAGGGGAGGAGGGTCCGTCCGGCATGGAGGGGAGGGGAGGGGAGCGGGACTCAAGTGGGAGGAGGTCAGGGAGGAGTTTCCCAAGGTCAGATTGTCCTGCCAAACCACTCTTGGGGGGCCGGACGGTGTTATTTCACCCCAAAAGCACGCTCACTGAGGCGGATCCTCCGTAGGTGAGAGAGGAAAGACAATCTGACACGGTGGCAACAGACACCTTCTGTTGCCGCTAAGGACAAGGTAATGAGAAGCAAATATAAAATCACGGGGCAATGGGAATCCTAACTTTATTTAACTATGATCCAAGGCCAGATGGGCGTACAAAAATCCACGCAAAGGTGGCAAACAGACAAGGCTTCAGGACATGTGTTAGTGGCACGGTGTCTGGGCTCAGTCTGTGTTGTGACTGACTGACTGACCTCACCTGCTGGGCGGCTTATATTGCCCCGAGCCCTGCTCTGACCGCCGTGGTTGTCCACCCACGTGGTTACACCACAACACAAAGGGAACACTACCTAACAAATCAAATATTATTACCATAGTGGTATTTACGTGTAGGTAGTATGACAAAAGATATCCTCTCCAAAATTCAAGAGGGAAAACTGGGAGGTAAACAAGTTACAGGCCAAAAAGGTAAAAATGCCCTAACTCTATGTAATACGAACATGAAAAAAATATAAAAATTACCTATTATACAAAATAAAAACAATTTGCTATATAATTTACATAGCAAAAGGTATAATAAGTTTTCCTCCTCCCCAGGGCGACTCTGGAAACGTACACAATTCCTAAACGGAGAACAAGCTCCCCCAACTTCCGCCCTTCATGTAGTGACTAAAAAAAAAAAACAATCAAACTTAAATTAAAACATCAAATGTACATAATAAAGAAAAATAAAGGGACCTTCAAATGGTAACAAAACAAGGAGTGGTGGGAAAGGTACGGCTGATCTCTCCTCACCCCCCCACTGACCCATTAACCCCCCATTTCTGACCTGGGGTTGCTCGCGGCGCCAACCGCCACGAGGCCGAACTGAACAGCACAAAGGGGAAGGGAAAAAAAAATATATACGAACACAAATAAAATAGAGTATGGGTACCACGTCCGTGACAATGTCTAGAAACACCCCTATCATGAATTCTTTTTTGGTAAATGCCTCTTAAATGCAATGCTCCAGGTGTGTTAGGTGATCCATCGTGCTTCGGTACTTCCGAAACCCCGACTGCTCATCACCTAACAAACCCTTCGCTTCTAAAACAAAAAGGAGCCTTCTCTTTACCATACGTTCCATGGGCCGTATCCACGAAGCTGCTAAGACCGACGGCGTCGGCCTTAACAAACAATGATGGCCGCCGTCGGCCCTAAGTTGCCTCCCGTCGGCCTTACGTCGTCCATAGCGCTAAAAGTGGGTGTACCTTGTTTTAGCCGCGGTGGGACCGACGGAGCTGAATGTAAACAATCATCATGGCTGCGCCACAAGAGCATCCCCCACACCAACCAAGAAGAAATCACCGTAGAAGGGATGTGTTAAATGAGCTGAGTGATGCTGAGCTCATAAAGAGGTACAGATTTGACCGGGAAGGTATCATATATGTTACCGATCTTGTGAGGGAAGCCCTGTGCAGTGAGACCAGTCGGTCAAACCCCCTCACCCCAGAGATGAAGGTTATCATAACATTGCGCTATCTTGCCACTGGGAAAATGCAACAGTGTAGCAGTGATGACCTTGGCCCCTCCCAGTCCAGCATCAGCAGAACCATCACACAAACCATAGATGCCCTCGCAGATCCCGATGTCCTCAAAAGATTTGTATACTTTCCTGTCACTACAGACGCAGCTGAGAGAAATAAAGAAGACTTCTTGGCCATTGCCAATTTCCCTAACATCGTAGGTGTCATTGATGGAACTCATATAAGAATTGTGGCACCGAAGGAGCAGGAAGAAGTGTATGTGAATCGCAAGGGATTTCACAGCATTAATGTGCAAATAGTATTCGATGCCAGTTATCGAATTTTGGAAATCCTTGCAAAGTGGCCAGGGTCAGTGCATGATGCACGTATTCTAAACAGCAGTGGATTATCAAGATTGTTTGAGGAAGGATATGTGCCAGCAGAAAGTCACTTGGAGACAGTGGGTATCCCTCCAAGACTTGGCTTCTCACACCATATCTGCGTCCACTACCTGGCCCTCAGTCACGATATAATAGGTAAGTACAATGTTGTTATTATTATTAGTAATATTATTTAGTTTCTAGTTTATTTTCTTTTGTGGGTTTTTCATTGTGACATTTAGTTTGGTTAGCTTTGGTTGAGTTTGGGTAGGTTAGGTTAGTATTTGGTTCAGTAAGGTAAGTATCCATCTTATGATTAGATGTGCACATGAGTTAACTTTGGTTAGGTTAGGTCAGGTTAGATTGAGCTCAGTAAGATAAGTATCTTATTATATATTGTGCTCATAAATTTTAATAAGTTATGTTTAGCTTACTAATGAGTTAGACATTTTTTATCTGTCAAGTATAGCAACTTTTGACAATTTTAAATCCTGTCAATATATGGAGCTATTTATAAAAGAAGCCTGTCAGTAAGTTTCTAAAGTATATTTCCTTTTGTGCTTTTCAATGTGACTTAATGTATGGTTAGGTGTAATAGTTAGGTTAGGTTTGATTTAGTTTGGGTTGGTTAGGTTAGTATTCAGTTATGATTATGATTATGTAGTATAGACCAAAAAACTAAAGCAGATGACCACTAGCACACCAAGACAGAAGAGTTAATACATTATTCAATGATTATTTTTCAGGGCTCACAAGAGGATACGCAGTGATGTCGAACGAGGAATAGGGCAACTCAAATGGCGATTTCACATTCTGCATGGCGAAGTTCGAGTGAGTCCGCCTCTCAAGGTCTGCAAGATTGTACAAGTATGTGGAATGCTTCACAACATTTGCAAAGAGCGGAATATTCCTCTTCTGGATGAAGACCAACCCATGGGTGCAGTGGCTGGAGCTGCGGTGCCATTGCAACAAAATGATGCTGCACAAGATCCTGCCAATGCAGCCGGTGGTCGCCAGAATGAGGGTTGTGCATGTCGGGATGCATTCTGCAACTTGCATTTCAAGTAAGTTGAATCTCAGCAGGAGACATGTTATGCATTACAATTGTAAACAAATAATTTTATGACATGAACAAATTTGACCTATTGCATTATAGTAATTGATGTTATAATTGATGATTTATGTTTATGTAAGAGGGGAAGCCAGCCACGGGCAACAAAAAACAATGAAAACAAAAAAGCCCACTATTATTGCCAGTCCCGTAAGAGAATAAAAGAGTTAGCCAAAAGTCCGGGACAAATATCTTGAAACCTCCCTATTAAATAGAGTTAAGTCATAGGAAGTTGAAATACAGAGACAGGCAGGGAGTTTAGAGAAAGGAATGTATGACTGGGAGAACTGGTTAACTCTTGCATTAAAAAGTTGGTCAGAATAGGGATGAGAGGAAGAAGAAAGTCTTGTGCGGCGAGGCCGCTTGAGGGTGGGAGACATGCATGAGGTTACTATTTCCGTTATATATCTCTCTGATGTTATTATTTTTCATTTATATATTTCTGATGTTATTATTATTTAAAATCAGGTCATAGTAAAAAACAAAAGTCTAATTACATTAAAACTATTTGAAATTAGTGAGAAACCATGTAAGAAAAATCAGTAAAATAGCCATAAAAAGGTCATTGCTTATGGGAAATAGCTTATAATGGAAATGATAGATGTGTTTACTTGTCTGCTGATTTATTCTCCAATAACCTATGGTAATATTGCATCTGCAGGTACAAAGTCTCAAAGGCCCAAGCAACACATTCCTGTGCTCAATATGCTGCCGCACGTGCCTGCTGCTCAATGTCCTGCACAGGCTCAGCAGGATGGCTGTCAGCAACAGGGTCTTCACAGATGAAGGAAGAAGTCCCTTCTACCCCCGATGATGCACCAACACTAGTAATGATCGGTGCATTTTCAGCTGGTGAGATGCGTCACTGCAAGCAATGGACCAAATCATTACATTGGTGCATAAATTTGGAGGAGGCAGTTTATCTTCAGCCTTTGCTAGCTCCTCGTTTTAGAAAGAATTGCCATTAATGATTGTTAAACAGCTGACATACTTAAATTTTTCTTTCCTTTCACTGAATGGTGCCTTAATGACAAAGAGCAGTATTATCAATACAGAAATAATATTTTGCATTTTGCCCCATATGTTATCTCTATAAAACTTTTATTGACCTCAATAAAGTAATCATAGGTTAGAATCTATGTCATAAAAATATTGGGAATTTGGGGAGGAAGATAGTTGCCTTTGGCTGGCACCTTGTGTGGAAAAATTTCCAATTAATGAATGTTAACTTACAGACTGCTATTTTTCTTTCCTTTCACTGAATGTAGCCTTTATAACAATAAGCAGTATTATTGATGGAGGAATAATATTTTAACCATATTTGCTATTTCTATAAAACTTGTATGGACTTAAATAAAGTAAGCATTAGTAAGAACTTTTAAGAAAATAGAAATCACTTTTGCAGTAAAATCATTTTTTTTTTATGTAAAAGAGAGGGTTTTCCTTGAAAAGGCGTAAATATCTGAAAAAAACATTAAAAAAAGAGTCATTTATGCAGTTTAAGGAAAAAAATGTCTTAAAATTAGGATAAAAAATGAAATGAGTAATTTGTGCAATTTTAGAGAAAAAAAAATATTGTCGTAAAAAAGAATATTTTTTGTTTTTATCCATCAACAAATGAAAATATGTTAAAAACATTGAAAAAGTCACTTTTAGTCACAACTTTTTCTTTATACATATTCAATCAATCAATCATGGGGGGCATACGCCAGGGGGCGCGTTGCCTCGCCTACCCTACGGCGCCACTCCTGGCGGCCGCGCCTCGCGAGTCTCCATGCAGGCTCCCTTCCTATCCTATACCG
>CM035220.1:7177938-7201372 GCA_020233015.1 Callinectes sapidus | reverse complement strand
TTTTACATAAAACCCCCTTTTACAAGTATAACATATGGGATTTGAATTATACATTTTTCAACGTTTTTAAGGGTTTTACAATAATTTTATGACAAATCCATCTTCCCTTAGAAAAAAAGTATGTTTTTACCTCCAAAAGTGAGTTTTTCAGTAATTTTCTTTGAATTTCCATGTTTTGATAAAAAACATGAATCTTTTAATAAGCAAAATAAAAATTCCTCTTGTAATATTAAAGAGTAACTTTTAATTTTTTAAACAAGACCAAAATGAACAAAAACGGTCCATAAATAAAGAAGTAGTTCACAAAAATATTACAAAAACTTGAAATTTTCAGGACAGGCGTTTTAAAGTTTCTGCACGCCATTTTTAAAACGTCCCGGCCTCGTAGTCCTCCCTATCTATCTCTTTAACTCTGTTTTCTTTGGCCTTTAACTCCTTCTCACATACTTTGTCCATTCTCACAAGGGTTAACTCTGTTTTCTTTGGCCTTTAACTCCTTCTCACATACTTTGTCCATTCTCACAAGGGTAGACTGCTGAATTTGTGTGTAAGTTAGGCATGACTGGTAGAGGCATGGGCATGGGTGTCAACTATAAAAGTGTTATTTCTTGCCTTTTTCTCTTCTGCCTCCTTTTTCCTTCCTTCACTGGCCCACTCTGCCTTTCAATCTTCAATGGTTTTGGTCGTGGCATTGTGGCATTAAAAATGAGAGATAGAAATCTGTGATAACTGCAATTACCTGGACTAACATGCTCACCCTCTAACTGTCTGGTGGGCACTTAGAGTATGTAAGGCTCACTGCCTCATGTGTGGGTGTCTGGTGGTAGGAGAAGATGTCAGCAACCTCCAGACACATAGTTTATCAGCAAGATAACAAAAATTTTGGATTATTTTTTCTTTTATTTATTTATTTTTTTTTGCAATGTAAACAAGGAGTGGGGATTTAAAGGGTTGCCAGATATCACCAATATTTTATCTATTATAATTTTTGTAGGAAAAATAAACTCTTCCCAGTTGCAACACTTGGTGAGAATGAAGTCACCTACATGGTAACGCTAGCCATATGTTTTCTTGAAAAACGTTAATGTACCAGATTTTTCGATTTTTCGCCTCAACACTCCCTTAAACCTTTTTATTGGTTTTAACAACATTTTGAAGAAAATCCCTGTTTCATGTTACATGAAATGTAATACAAGCAATTTCAATGAAAAACATATATATTTCTTTAAGAAAAATGATTTTTCAGTGTTTTTTCTTTTCATTTCCATGTTTTGAGTAAAAATGAAGGAAAAAGCAAGATATATATTAACTTTTCATGGCAATTCATTTTTTTTCTCTCAGAATTGCATAAATTATCCCGTTTCCAGCGTTTCTTGGAGAATTAACATCTTATCTAAGAAAGAACATCTTTATTTTAGTTCAGAAAAAAGAATATTTAAAAAAAAAAGTTTCTTTTCACCGAAAAAGTGAATTTTTCGATGATTTTCTGCTTATTTCATTGTTTTCATAAAAAAATAAACAAAAACACTGAATATTGCCACAACATTTCCTTTTCTGAAAAAAATCATAAATTACGTGTTTTTCAACGTTTTTAGGAGTATTAACGGCATTTTAAACAAAACCCCCTTTTAAAAGTATAATATATGCAATTTGAATAAAGAAGAAAACTCTGCCTAAAAAGTGACTTTTTAAGTTTTTTTTTTTCATATTTTCATTTGTTGGTGGAAGAAAACCAAAAAAATACATTCTTTTTCTCGACAATACTTTTTATTTCTAAAATTGCACAAATTATCTCTTTTTATGCTTTTATCCTTATTTTACGACAATATATATATTTTTTCTCTAAAACCGCATAAATGACCCTTTTTTCAATGTTTTTCGGAGATTTACTACTTTTAAAGGAAAACCATCTCTTTCACGAAAAAAATATGATTTTACCGCAAAAGTCACTTTTCTAATAATTTTCTATTGATTTCAATATTTTGATAAAAAAACAAAAAAATAAACACTATATACATTTTCTTTCTCTGAAACTGTACAAATTATCCATTTTTAACCTTTTTGGACGTTTAAACACATTTTGTAGAAAACAATTTTTCATGTTACAATATACTTTTTCTATTAAAAATTTCAAAAATTACGTTTTTTTCAGTTTTTATGAGTATTAACGGCATTTTACATAAAACCCCCTTTTACAAGTATAACATATGCGATTTGAATTATCCATTTTTCAACCTTTTTAAGGGTTTTACAATTATTTTATGACAAATCCATCTTCCCTTACAAAAAAAGTATGTTTTTACCTCCAAAAGTGAGTTCTTCAGTAATTTTCTTTGAATTTCCATGTTTTAATTAAAAACATGAACAAAACGGTATAGCGTACTGTTTTTCTCTTTAAAGTTACATAAACTACCCTATTTAAACCTTTTAAATATTAACTTTTCATGGAAATTCATTTTTTTCTCTCAAAATTGCATAAATTATCCCGTTTCCAGCCTTTTTTGGAGAAATAATATCTTACATAAGAAAAACCATCTTTATTTTAGTTCAGGAAAAAGGAATATATGCCATTTTACGAAAAAAAGTTTCTTTTCACCGAAAAAGTGAATTTTTCGATGATTTTCTGCTTATTTCATTGTTTTTATCAAAAATTAAAGAAAAAACACTTAATATTGCAACAATATACTTTTTTTTCTGAAAAAATCATAAATGAAGTGTTTTTAGACGTTTTTAGGAGTATTAACGGCATTTTAAACAAAACCCCTTTTTACACGTATAATATATGCAATTTGAATTAAAAAAAAAAGAAAAAATCCTGCCTAAAAATGGACTTTTTCAAGGTTTTTTCATATTTTCATTTGTTGGTGGAAGTAAACCAAAATAATAAATTCTTTTTCTCGTTAATATTTGTTTTCTCTAGAATTGCACCAATTACCTATTTATATGCTTTTATTCTTACTTTACGACAATATATATATATATATATATATATATATATATATATATATATATATATATATAGATATATATATATATAGATATATATATATATATATATATATATATATATATATATATATATATATATATATATATATATATATATTTTTTTTTCTTTTTTTTTCTGTAAAACCGCATAAATGACCCTTTTTTCAATGTTTTTCGGAGATTTACTACTTTTAAAAGAAAACCATCTATTTTACGAAAAAAATATGATTTAACACAGTCATTTTTTTAATAATTTTCTATTGATTTCAATGTTTTGATTAAAAACAAGAAAACAAACACTATATACATTTTCTTTCTCTGAAACTGTACAAAGTATCCATTTTTAACCTTTTTGGTCGTTTAAACACATTTTGTAAGAAACAACTTTTTCATGTTACAATATACTTTTTCTATCTAAAATTTCATATATTACAATTTTTTCAGCTTTTAGAGTATTACCGGCATTTCACATAAAACCCCCTTTTACAAGTATAACATATGCGATTTAAATTATACATTTTCAACGTTTTTAAGGGTTTTACAATAATTTTATGACAAATCCATCTTCCCTTAGAAAAAAAGTATGTTTTTACCTCCTAAAGTGAGTTTTTCAGTAATTTTCTTTGAATTTCCATGTTTTAATTAAAAACATGAACAATACGCTATATCGTATTGTTTTTCTCTTTAAAGTTACATAAACTACCCTATTTAAACCTTTTTATTGGCTTTAACAACATTTTGAAGAAAATCCTTTTTTCATGTTACATAAAATGTAATACAAGCTATTTGAAAAAATATATATTTCTTTAAGAAAAAGGATTTTTCAGTGTTATTTCTTTTCATTTCCATGTTTTAAGTGAAAATGAAGGAAAAAAGCAAGAAATATAGTAACTTTTCATTACAATTCATTTTCTTCTCTCAAAATTGCATAAATTATCCCGTTTCCAGCGTTTCTTGGAGAATTAACATCTTATCTAAGAAAGACCATCTTTATTTTAGTTCAGAAAAAAGGAATATATGCCATTTCACGAAAAAAAGTTTCTTTTCACAGAAAAAGTGAATTTTTCGATGATTTTCTGCTTATTTCATTGTTTTAATAAAAAAAATAAACAAAAAACACTGAATATTGCTAAAATATACTTTTTTTCTGAAAAAAAATCATAAGTGACGTGTTTTTCAACATTTCTAGGAGTATTAACGGCATTTTTAACAAAACCTCCTTTTATAAGTATAATATATGCAATTTGAATAAAAAGAAAATTCTGCCAAAAAAGTGACTTTTCCTAGGATTTTTCCATATTTTCATTTGTTGGTGGAAGAAAACCAAAAAAATACATTCTTTTTCTCGACAATACTGTTTTTTCTCTAAATATGATTTACACCAACAGTAACTTTTTAATAAATTTCTATTGATTTCAATGTTTTGATTAAAAACAAGAAAATAAACACTATATACATTTTCTTTCTCTGAAACTGTACAAAATATCCATTTATAACCTTTTTCGACGTTTAAAAACATTTTGTAGAAAACAACTTTTTCATGTTACAATATACTTTTTCAATCTAAAAATTCATAAATTACGTTTTTTTAAAGTTTTTAAGAGTATTAACGCCATTTTACATAAAACCCCCTTTTACAAGTATAACATATGCGATTTGAATTATCAATTTTTCAACGTTTTTAAGGGTTTTACAACAATTTTATGACAAATTCATCTTCCCTTAGAAAAAAAGTATGTTTTTACCTCCAAAAGTGAGTTTTTCAGAAATTTTCTTTGAATTTCCATGTTTTAATTAAAAACATGAATCTTTTGATAAGCAAAATTAAAATTCTTCTTGTAATATTAAAGAGTAACTTTTAATCTTTTAAACAAGACCAAAATGAACAAAAACGGTCCATAAATAAAGAAGTAGTTCACAAAAATATTACAAAAACTTGAAATTTTCAGGACAGGCGTTTTAAAGTTTCTGCACGCCATTTTTAAAACGTCCCGGCCTCATAGTCCTCCCTATTTATCTCTTTAACTCTGTTTTCTTTGGCCTTTAACTCCTACTCACATACTTTGTCCATTCTCACAAGGGTAGACTGCTGAATTTGTGTGTAAGATAGGCATGGGCATGGGTGTCAGCTACAGAAGTGTTATTTCTTGCCTTTTTCTCTTCTGCCTCCTTTTTCCTTCCTTCACTGGCCCACTCTGACTTTCAATCTTCAATGGTTTTGGTCGTGGCATTGTGGCATTAAAAATGAGAGATAGAAATCTGTGATAACTGCGATTACCTGGACTAACATGCTCACCCTCTAACTGTCTGGTGGGCACTTAGAGTATGTAAGACTCACTGGCTCATGTGTGGGTGTCTGGCGGTAGGAGAAGATGTCAGCAACCTCCAGACACATAGTTTTTCAGCAAGATAAAAAAAAATTTGGATTAATTTTGTTTTTTTTTTTTGCAATGTAAACCAGGAGTGGGGATTTAAAGTATTGCCAGATATCACCAATATTTTATCTATTATAATTTTTGTAGGAAAAATAAACTCTTCCCAGTTGTAACACTTGGTGAGAATGAAGTCACCTACATGGTAACGCTAGCCATATGTTTTCTTGAAAAACGTTAATGTACCAGATTTTTCGATTTTTCGCCTCCAACACTCACTTAAACCTTTTTATTGGTTTTAACAACATTTTGAAGAAAATCCCTGTTTCATGTTACATAAAATGTAATACAAGCAATTTCAATGAAAAAAATATATATTTCTTTAAGAAAAAGGATTTTTCAGTGTTTTTTTCTTTTCATTTCCATGTTTTGAGTGAAAATGAAGGAAAAAGCAAGATATATAATTAACTTTTTATTGCAATTCATTTTTTTCTCTCAGAATTGCATAAATTATCCAGTTTCCAGCGTTTCTTGGAGAATTAACATCTTATCTAAGAAAGAACATCTTTATTTTAGTTCAGAAAAAAAAAATATTTCACAAAAAAAGTTTCTTTTCACCGAAAAAGTGAACTTTTCGATGATTTTCTCCTTATTTCATTGTTTTCATAAAAAAATACAAAAAAAAACACAGAATATTACCACAACATTTCTTTTTCTGAAAAAAATCATAAATGACGTGTTTATCAACGTTTTTAGGAGTATTAACGGCATTTTAAAGAAAACCCCCTTTTACAAGTATAATATATGCAATTTGAATAAAGAAGAAAACTCTTCCTAAAAAGTGACTTTCTAAGGTTTTTTTTCATATTTTCATTTGTTGGTGGAAGAAAACCAAAAAAAAAATACATTCTTTTTCTTGACAATACTTTTTATTTCTAAAATTGCACAAATTATCTCTTTTTATGCTTTTATCCTTATTTTACGACAATATATATATTTTTTTCTCTAAAACCGCATAAATGACCCTTTTCTCAATGTTTTTCGGAGATTTACTACTTTTAAAGGAAAACCATCTCTTTTACGAAAAAAATATGATTTTACCGCAAAAGTCACTTTTCTAAAAATTTTCTATTGATTTAAATGTTTTGATTAAAAACAAGAAAATAAACACTATATACATTTTCTTTCTGTGAAACTGTACAAAGTATCTATTTTTTACCTTTTTGGACGGTTAAACACATTATGTAGAAAGAAACTTTTCCATGTTACAATATACCTTTTCTATCTAAAATTTCATACATTAGAAAATAAAGTATGTTTTTACCTCCAAAAGGTAGTTTTTCAGTAATTTTCTTTGAATTTCCATGTTTTAATTAAAAACATGAACAAAACGGTATAGCGTATTGTTTTTCTCTTTAAAGTTACATAAACTACCCTATTTAAACCTTTTTATTGGTTTTAACAACATTTTGAAGAAAATCCCTTTTTCATGTTACATAAAATGTAATACAAGCTATTTCAATGAAAAAATATATATTTCTTTAAGAAAAAGGGTTTTTCAGTTTTATTTCTTTTCATTTCCATGTTTTAAGTGAAAATGAAGGAAAAAGCAAGAAATATAGTAACTTTTCATTACAATTCATTTTTTTCTCTCAAAATTGCATAAATTATCCCGTTTCCAGCGTTTCTCTGAAAATTAACATCTTACCTAAGAAAGACCATCTTTAATTTAGTTCAGAAAAAAGGAGTATATGCCATTTTACGAAAAAAGTTTCTTTTCAAAGAAAAAGTGAATTTTTCGATGATTTTCTGCTTATTTCATTGTTTTAATCAGAAAAATAAACAAAAAACACTGAATATTGCTAAAATATATTTTTTTCTGAAAAAAATTATAAGTGACGTGTTTTTCAACGTTTTTAGGAGTATTAACGGCATTTTTGACAAAACCCGCTTTTATAAGTATAATATATGCAATTTGAATAAAAAGAAAATTCTGCCAAAAAAGTGACTTTTCAAAGGATTTTTCCATATTTATAAAAAAAATAACACTGAATATTGCCATAATATACTTTTTTTTTCTTTAAAAAATCATAAATGACGTGTGTTTCAACGTTTTTACGAGTATTAACGGCATTTTCAACAAAACCCTTTTTTACACGTACAATATATGCAATTTAAATCAAGAAGAAAATTCTGCCTAAAAAGTGACTTTTTCAAGCTTTTTTCATATTTTCATTTGTTGGTGGAAGTAAACCAAAAAAATACATTCTTTTTCTCGACAATACTTTTTTTCTCTAAAATTGCACAAATTACCTTATTTTATGCTTTTATCCTTATTTTACGAGAATATATATATTTTTTTCCTAAAACCGCATAACTGACCCTTTTTTCAATGTTTTTTTCGGAGATTTACTACTTTTAAAGGAAAACCATCTCTTTTACGAAAAAGAAATATGATTTTACACCAAAGTCACTTTTTTAATAATTTTCTATTGATTTAATGTTTTGATTAAAAACAAGAAAATAAACACTATATACATTTTCTTTCTTTGAAACTATACAAAGTATCCATTTTTAACCTTTTCGGACGTTTAAACACATTTTGTAGAAAACAACTTTTTCATGTTACAATGCATTTTTCTATCTAAAATTTCATATATTACGTTTTTTTCAGTATTTAAGAGTATTAACGGCATTTTACATAAAACTCCGTTTTACAAGTATAACATATGCGATTTGAATTATCCATTTTTCAACGTTTTTAAGGGTTTTCTAATATTTTTATGACAAACCCATCTTCCCTTAGAAAATAAAGTATGTTTTTACCTCCAAAAGTGAGTTTTTCAGTAATTTTCTTTAAATTTCCATGCTTTAATTAAAAACATGAACAATACACCATAGCGTACTGTTTTTCTCCTTAAAGTTACATAAACTACCCTCTTTAAACCTTTTTACTGGTTTTAACAACATTTTGAAGAAAATCCCTTTTCATGTTACATAAAATGTAATACAAGCCATTTCAAGGAAAAAATATATATTTGTTTAAGAAAAAGGAGTTTTCAGTGTTATTTCTTTTCATTTCAATGTTTTGAGTGAAAATGACGGAAAAAGCAAGAAATATATCAACTTTTCATGGCAATTCCTTTTTCTCATTCAAAATTGCATAAATTATCCTGTTTCCAGCGTTTCTTGGAGAATTGACATCTTATCTAAGAAAGACCATCTTTATTTTAGTTCAGAAAAAAGGAATATACGCCATTTCACGAAAAAAGTTTCTTTTCACTGAAAAGGTGAATTTTTTGATGATTTTCTGCTTATTTCATTGTTTTCATAAAAAAATAAACACTTTTAAACTACTTTTAAAGGAAAACCATGTCTTTCACGAAAAACAATATGATTTTACACTAAAAGTCACTTTTTTAATAATTTTTTATTAATTTCAATGTTTTGACTAAAAACAAGAAAATAAACAATATATACATTTTCTTTCTCTAAAACTATAGAAAGTATTAATTTTTAATCTTTTTGGACGTTTAAACACATTTTGTAGAAAACAACTTATTAATGTTACAATCTACTTTTTCTAACTAAAATTTCATAAATTACGTTTTCTTCAGTATTTAAGAGTATTAACAGCATTTTACATAAAAACCCCTTTTACAAGTATAACATATGCGATTTGAATTATCCATTTTTCAACATTTTTAAGGGTTTTACAATATTTTTTATGACAAATCCATCTACCGTTAGAATAAAAAGTGTTTTTACCTCCAAAAGGTAGTTTTTCAGTAATTTTCTTTGAATTTCGATGTTTTAATTAAAAACATGAACAATACGCTATAGCGTATTGTTTTTCTCTTTAAAGTTACATAAACTACCCTATTTAAATCTTTTTATTGGTTTTAAAAACAATTTGAAGAAAATCCCTTTTTCATGTTACATAAAATGTAATACAAGATATTTTAATGAAAAAATATATAATTGTTTAAGAAAAAGGTGTTTTCAGTGTTATTTCTTTTCATTTCCAAGTTTTGAGTGAAAATGAAGGAAAAAGGAAGAAATGTATTAACTTTTCATGGCAATTCATTTTTTTCTCTCAAAATTGCATAAATTATCCCGTTTCCAACGTTTTTTGGAGAATTAACATCTTATCTAAAAAAGATCATCTTTATTTTTGTTCAGAAAAAAGGAATTTATGCCAATTCACGAAAAAAGTTTCTTCTCACCGAAAAAATGAATTTTTTGATGATTTTCTGCTTATTTAATTGTTTTCATCAAAAAATAAACAAAAAACACTGAATATTGCCACAATATTTTTTTTTTCTGTAAAAAATCATAAATGATGTGTTTTTCAACGTTTTTAGGAGTATTAACGGCATTTTAAACAAAACCTCCTTTTACAAGTATAATATATGCAATTTGAATAAAGAAGAAAATTCTGCCTGGAAATTAAAAGAAAATTACTGAAAAACACACTTTTGGAGGTAAAAACAAACTTTTTTTTATAAGGGAAGATGGTTTTGTCATGAAAATATTGTAAAACCCTTAAAAATGTTGAAAAATGGATAGTTCAAATCGCATATGTTATACTTGTAAAAGGGGGTTTAATGTAAAATGCCGGAAATACTCTAAAAAAAAAAAAAAAAAAAAAAAAACGTAATTTATGAAATTTTAGATAGAATAAGTATATTGAAACATGAAAAATTTGTTTTTTACAAAATGTGTTTAAACGTCCAAAAAGGTTAAAAATGGGTACTTTGTACAGTTTCAGAGAAAGAAAATGTGTATAGTGTTTATTTTCTTGATTTTAATCAAAACATTGAAATCAATAGAAAATTATTAAAAAGTGACTTTTGGTGTAAAATCATATTTTTTTTATCGTAAAAGAGATGGTTTTCCTTAAACAGTGGTAAATCTCTGAAAATATTGAAAAAAGGGTCATTTATGCAGTTTTAGAGAAAAAAATATATTATCGTAAAAAAAGGGTAAAAGCATAAAAGTAGGTAATATGTGTTATTTTAGAGAAAAAAATATATTATCGTAAAATAAGGATAAAAGCATAAAAGTAGGTAATTTGTGCAATTTTAAAGAAAAAAATATTGTCGAGAAAAAGAATGTTTTTTTGGGGGGTTTTCTTCACCAACAAATGAAAATATGCTTGTATTACATTTCATGTAACAAGAAAAAGAGATTTTCCTCAAAATGTTGTTAAAACCAATAAAAAGCTTTAAATATGTAACTTTAAAAAGAAAAACAATACACTATAGCGTACTGTTCATGTATTTAATTAAAACATGGAAATTCAATGGAAATTGCTGAAAAACTAACTTTTGGAGGTAAAAATATTCTTTTTTTTTTTTTTTTTTTTAAGGGAAGATGGGTTTGTCATAAAAATATTGTAAAACCCTTAAAAACGTTGAAAAATGGATAATTCAAATCGCATATGTTATATTGTAAAACGATGTTTTATGTAAAATGCCGTTAATACTCTTAAAACCTGGGAAAAAAAACGTAATTTATGATATTTTAGATAGAAAAAGTATATTGCAACATGGAAAAGTTGTTTTCTACAAAATGTGTTTAAACGTCCAAAAACGTTAAAAATGGGTACTTTGATCAGTTACAGAGAAAGAAAATGTATATAGTGTTTATTTTCTTGTTTTTAATCAAAACATTGAAATCAATAGAAAATTATTAAGAAGTTACTTTTGGTATAAAATCATATATTTTTTTCGTAAAACAGATGGTTTTTCTTTAAAAGTAGTAAATCGTTGAGAAACATTGAAAAAAGGGTAATATATGCAGTTTTAGAGAAAAAATATATATTATCGTAAAATAAGGATAAACGCATAAAAATAGGTAATTTGTGCAATTTTAGAGAAAAAAATATATTGTCGAGAAAAAGTATATATATTTTTTTGTTTTCTTCATTCAACAAATGAAAATATAAACAAACCTTGAAAAGGTCACTTTTTAGGCAGAATTTTCTTCTTTATTTTAATTGCACATATACTTGTAAAGGGAGTTTTTTTTAAATGCAGTTAATACTCCTAAAAACGTTGAAAAACATGTCATTTATGAATTTTTTTTACAAAAAAAGTATATTGTGGCAATATTCAGTGTTTTTTTTTTATGAAAACAATGAAATAAACAGAAAATCATGGAAAATTTACTTTCTCGGTGAAAGAAACTTTTTTCGTGAAATGGCATATATTCTTTTTTTCTGAACTAAAAAAAAAGATGGTGTTTCTTAGATAAGATGTTAATTCTCCTAGAAACGCTGGAAAGGGGATAATTTATGCAAATTTGAGAAAAAAAAAATGAATTGCCATGAAAAGTTGATATATTTCTAGCTGATTCCTTCATTTTCATTCAAAACATGGAAATGGAAAGAAAAAACAATGAAAAATCCTTTTTCTGAAAAAAATATATATTTTTCCTTGAAATGACTTGTATTACATTTTATGTAACATGAAAAAGGGATTTTCTTCAAAATGTTGTTGAAACCAATAAATAAGTTTAAATAGGGTAGTTGATGTAACTTTAAAGAAAAAAACATCACGCTATAGCGTATTGTTCATGTTTTTAATTAAAACATGGAAATTCAAAGATAATTACTGAAAACTCACCTTTGGAGGTAAAAACATAATTTTTTTTCTAAGGGAAGATGGATTTGTCATAAAAATATTGTAAAACCCTGATAAAAGTTGAAAATGGATAATTCTATTCGCATATGATATACTTTTAAAAGGGGGTTTTATGTAAAATTCCGTTAATACTCTTAAAAACTTTAAAAAACGGAATTTATGTAATTTTAGATAGAAAAAGTATATTGTAATATGAAAAACTTGTTTTCTACAAAATGTGTTTAAACGTCCAAAAAGGTTAAAAATGGGAACTTTGTTAAGTTTCATAGAAAGAAAATGTATATAGTGTTTATTTTCTTGTTTTTAATCAAAACATTGAAATCAATAGAAAATTATTAAAAAGTTACTTTTGGTATAAAATCATATATTTTTTTCGTAAAACAGATGGTTTTTCTTTAAAAGTTGTAAATCTTCGAGAAACATTGAAAAAAGGGTAATATATGCAGTTTTAGAGAAAAAATATATATTATCGTAAAATAAGGATAAACGCATAAAAATAGGTAATTTGTGCAATTTTAGAGAAAAAAATATATTGTCGAGAAAAAGAATATATATTTTTTTGTTTTCTTCATTCAACAAATGAAAATATAAACAAACTTTGAAAAGGCCACTTTTTAGGCAGAATTTTCTTCTTTATTTTAATTGCACATATACTTGTAAAGGGAGTTTTTTTTAAATGCAGTTAATACTCCTAAAAACGTTGAAAAACATGTCATTTATGAATTTTTTTTACAAAAAAAAGTATATTGTGGCAATATTCAGTGTTTTTTTTTTTTATGAAAACAATGAAATAAACTGAAAATCATGGAAAATTTACTTTCTCGGTGAAAGAAACTTTTTTCGTGAAATGGCATATATTCTTTTTTTCTGAACTAAAAAAAAAGATGGTGTTTCTTAGATAAGATGTTAATTCTCCTAGAAACGCTGGAAAGGGGATAATTTATGCAAATTTGAGAAAAAAAAAATGAATTGCCATGAAAAGTTGATATATTTCTAGCTGATTCCTTCATTTTCATTCAAAACATGGAAATGGAAAGAAAAAACAATGAAAAATCCTTTTTCTGAAAAAATATATATTTTTCCTTGAAATGACTTGTATTACATTTTATGTAACATGAAAAAGGGATTTTCTTCAAAATGTTGTTGAAACCAATAAATAAGTTTAAATAGGGTAGTTTATGTAACTTTAAAGAAAAAACATCACGCTATAGCGTATTGTTCATGTTTTTAATTAAAACATGGAAATTCGAAGATAATTACTGAAAACTCACCTTTGGAGGTAAAAACAATTTTTTTTCTAAGGGAAGATGGATTTGTCATAAAAATATTGTAAAACCCTGATAAAAGTTGAAAATGGATAATTCTATTCGCATATGATATACTTTTAAAAGGGGGTTTTATGTAAAATGCCGTTAATACTCTTAAAAACTTAAAAAAAAACGGAATTTATGTAATTTTAGATAGAAAAAGTATATTGTAATATGAAAAACTTGTTTTCTACAAAATGTGTTTAAACGTCCAAAAAGGTTAAAAATGGGTACTTTGTAAAGTTTCATAGAAAGAAAATGTATATAGTGTTTATTTTCTTGTTCTTAATCAAAACATTGAAATCAATAGAAAATTACTAAAAAGTAACTTTTGGTGTAGAATCATATATATTTTTATTTCGAAAAAGAGATTGTTTTCGTTTAAAAGTAGTAGATCTCCGAAAAAAACATTGAAAAGAGGGTCATATACTCAGTTTTGGAGAAAAATATATATTATCGTAAAATAAGGATAAAAGCATAAAAATAGGTAATTTGTGCAATTTTAGAGAAAAAAAATAATGCCGAGAAAAAGAATGTATTTTTTTGGTTTTCTTCCACCATCCATAGCGCAGCCACCGTGCAGTGGCTAGCGCGTCTGGCTACGAATCCGTGGGCCCGATTTCGATCCCGGATGAGGACGGCGGGGACCCCACCCAGGTTTTCATCCTTCACTGGTCGATAAATGGGTACCTAGGGCAACCTAGGGAAGGTAAACTGTGGAAACCCGGATTTCATGCTGGTCCCATGTCCCGGGGTAAGGGACTATTCCACCACAGGGTCAAAGGCCAAGGAGACGGGAGATGAGCGCCCGCAGCCACGCGCTGATACAGCGTAAGCCCCCCCACTTTACTTTCCTTTTCCACCATCAAATGAAAAAATGAAAAAAAAACTTGAAAAAATTAATTTTTAGGCAGAAATTTCTTCTTTATTCAAATTGCATATACTATACCAGACGGGCCTGCCTACCGGTATGACGGATGCAGGGGAAAGCCTGCGGGAGCCCTGTGTCCTGAAAGGGGAGGGAGGACCCCCTAGCCCTACTTCTGATTTTAGGGGCTGCAGATGTGGCGCCTCCGCCGCTGACGCCTCGCCCTTGCATGTTGGTGGTGATACAAGTTTCCCTTAACCCTTCCTTAGAGAGTGGCGGTACGGGAGTGCTGCGGGAGGCTTTGGGCTCTTAGGCCGGCCATACACTATCAGGTACGCCTGAACAGTTACGCCTGTCAGGTATACCTGATAGTGTATGGCGGCAAAAACTAGCCTTTCAGGCGACCTGACAACTGATGAAAATTCAATCAGTTCTGCCTGACAGGCGAGTAAACCTGATGTGTGTGTGCCAGTTTCATCAGGTGTACCTGAACAGGTTGCAGTGGACAGTTGAGTTCCTTTATTGTTAAGAGCTTAATCAAACAAACAGTTTGAACTATGTCGCAAAGAAATATTGAAGTTCTTGGTGAATTTATTGAACTACACAAAAGTGAACCTTGCTTGTGGAAAGTAAAATCTGATGACTATCACGACAGAGACAAAAGAGATGCTGCATACAGAAAATTAGTGATGAAGTTAAAGGAGATAGAGCCTGATGCTAATGAGAACTTGGTTAAAAGAAAAATTAACAACTTGAGGTGCAATGTTCGAAAGGAGCAGAAGATTGACTCATCAATGAAATCTGGCGCCTCAGCAGATAATGTGTACAAACCTTCCCTTTGGTACGTCAAACTTTTCGACTTCATAAAGGACCAAGATAATCCTAGATCATCGGTCTCAAATTTGTCTCCTGAAAATGAAAATGATATGGTAAGAAAAAGAGAACTATTGTTTTTGACAATATTTATTCAAGTGTTAGTTTAGAATGCCTTTCCCACTTATAACTACAACACATTAACTCTGTTTGTTCCTCAATATGTGCTTATTTTGCCATGCCACTTTCCCTTCGTCCATGAAGTAATCCATAAAATGTTCTCTTACTTCTTTGGCATTTCCACAAATATTTCCTCGATTACAAGATTGCAGTGGGTTCATATTAGAATCTGCACTATCGCAGCCCATAGACAAAATATTTCCACTTTCAGAACCTTCTTGATACAAACAATTTGCAGGGGCATATAATGTAGGCTGTTGATCCATTAAAAAGTTATGCAGAGCACAAGCTGCCATCACAACCTTTTCAATATTTTGTGGTTCTAAACTTATTGCTGTATGAAAAATACGAAATCTCGATGAAAGAATACCAAAGACGTTTTCCACTATATGCCTCGCGCGAGATAAACGATAGTTGAACACCTCTCTTTTTGCAGAATTAAGATCTGCCTGTCTAAATGGCTTCAAAAATTCAGTTGTCAGCGGAAACGCGTCATCCGCAACAAAAACATAGGGGACATTTTGAAAATTTTCACTGACATCGTCAAGCTGGAGAATATGTAGCTTTTTCTCCACTAACTTCTCATAGAAACGTGTATTTTGGAGTACACCGCCGTCGGATATGCGGCCGTTAGTTCCGAAATCCACAAGGAGAAATCGGTAGTTTGCATCTACAATTGCAAGGAGAACCATACTATGTTTTCCTTTGTAGTTGGAAAAATAAGAGCCAGAATTTCTTGGGGGAATGATGTCAATATGCTTGCCATCCATGGCGCCTATGCAGTGTGGGAAGTTCCATCGAGTCGCAAAATCCTTTGATATTTCGATCCATTTATCTTGAGAGTTGGGAAACTGAAAAAGAAAAAGATGTATTATATATGTGTGGTATTTTTTTTACAAAAAATATATTTGCAAATAAATATATAATGAGCGATCTATATAATAATGAGCAAAATTAAAATGTTTTTTTGATTTCAGGTGAACATTGATGACGCATGTCCAGAGGAAAACGATTTAACACCAAATGTCTTTCAAGAAGAGCGGCGGGAACCGAATCAACCTACACCGTCGGCTGGGATTTCACGACCTGGGCCCAGTAACAAGAGGAAATCCAATGATGATATATCAGCTGAAATATTGTCCACTGTTCGTGATAATTTCAAACGACCGCAACCACAAATCGACTGTTGCGAGCTCTTGGGAAGGACAGTAACTATGAAAATGAGTGGCATTAAAGATAAACGCCTGCACATCATGTTCGAAAAAAAAAATTAATGACTTACTATTTGAAGGAGAAATGTGCACTCTGAGTTCCCCAAATTCCACTTTAGCAAGTCCACAACATTATACACCTGTTCCCACACCAAGTCCACAACATTATACACCTGTTCCCACACCAAGTCCACAACATTATACACCAGTTCCCACACCAAGTCCACAACATTATACACCTATTTCCCACAAGAAAAAAAAAAAATCCACTGGATTGAAAAAGTGTATTAATCCCACGCAATGTGACCTCATCTTTGAATCTTTCAAATCTGATAGCTTTGTAATTCTGAAATGAAATGCTATCATAGGGAGTCATAATTAACTGCCACAACCATGGCCTTCAGTGGCCACACACCCACCTCCTCCCAGACCATTAAATTTTGCTTCTGAACGTTCATGACAGGTTAATGTTTCCTTCACTTTTGAATCTCCATTCTACTCAGTGTGATGGGTGATGTTGCAGATGATATCAACAAGCTTCTTGATTCTTGGTTTTGTTTCACTTAAAGCACACCGTAGGTCATGCTTCACTTCAAGTCTGTTGCGATATTTGATTTTAATGTGGAGTAGTTGAGAGAATGCAGCCTCACAGGAATAAGTTGATGAAAATGGTAGGAGGTGGCGAAAAGCTAAGTCACATAAGTTTGGGTATGAAGCTGCCATTGATGACCAAAATACTGTTAGAGATTCAGTTTCAAACTTCATCTTAGCTCCTGAATCCTCCTGAAGTGTCAACAGCTCAGTTTGGCCATCATCATTGTCATCAGGAATGCATGTCACTGGAGCATTGAAGGGGGCCCTTACTAGCCGAGAAGTTAGGCTTTGGAAATCTGGGAAGTATCTTTTAAATTCCCCTTCCAAAGCCTCAAGATGTTGATTGGGTAATCAAGTTCTGCGTAGCAGCAACACACTTCTCTACAATTTCTGACAATTGTTGTGAAGGCAAAACCGAGGCGTGATCTCAGCCGTATTGAGTCCTCTAATGCCTTCTGGATTCGAGAGTAGGATAAGCAAAACCGATGTGTGATATCAGCCGTGTTGAGTCCGTTAATGCTTATTCTAGTAAAGGTGAAGGAAATCCACTCTTGTTACTCTCTTATTTATTCACCTTACATCTTTGGTATATGTATAGATTTTCATTTGTAATGTACATTAATTATATATGATTATGGTGTGAGATGTGTGTAAGATGAGTGTAGTGTTAAGAATGGATGTTGCTTGAAAGGAATATTTATGTGTGTTTTAATGTGTATAATGGTTTGTGTATGATATGTATGTAGAACGGATAAAATGATATATAAAGGAATGATATATATTACAAATGAAATAGTCTGCGCTCAAGACAGATAGAGAATGTGAGAGAATGTATATGTGAGAAAATGTATATTTGAGGGGAGACTGAAGTAGTGTGCTGCTACACATTGTATCCAGCAATGCCAAGTTTCCCATTCCAACTTTGCGTCTCCAATTCTCCATCTTACGAATGAAACCTTTGATTTTGTCCACAAGATCGATTATCAAGCTTCCTTTCCCTTGGAGTTCCAGGTTCAGTGTGTTCAACTGCCTAAATATGTCAACAAGATAGGCTAGCCGTATTTCGAAGCTATCTGCAGACCATGCTGACAGCAAATCCTGCTTCTTCTGTATTCTGAGAAAGAGGCTGATCTCTTCTCTGAGCTCAAATAACGCTGAACTACATTTCCTTTTTATAGCCAGCAAACTGCTGTATGAAATAGGAGAGTCTCATGAGCTGCACCCATATCTTGACAGAGTCTCTTGAAAAGTCGTGTGTTAAGAGCACTACGTTTAACAAAGTTAACGGTCTTTATTTTTGTATTCAAAGTGTCTTGTAATTCTGAGGGTAGCGTTTTTTATGCAAGAGCTTGCCTGTGGATCATGCAGTGAAGAGGGATAGCATTTGGTGCTTTTTGTATAACTCTTGTAACAAAACCTGACTGAGAACCCAACATGGCTGGAGCCCCGTCTGTGCATATCCACAGAGATTGCCCCAGTCAAGATCTTCAGATTCAAAGAATTCTGTAAGTTTCTGCATTACATCTTCACCTTTTGTAGATTGTTCAAGAGGATGACAAAACAAGAATTCCTTCTTCAGATCCTCATCATGAACAAACCTTACAAAAGCCCGGATTTGTGAGCAGAACTGGACGTCAGTGGACTCATCAAGTTGAATACTGAATAATCCAGCTCTTTTAATTTCCTGTATCACCTCCTCTTTGATGTCATCCGATAGTTGGGAGATTCGGCGGTGCACTGTATTATTTGAGAGTGAAATAGTATTCAGCTTTTTAGCACGTTTCTCACCCAAAGCAAGTTTTACCATTGTTTTGGCACATGGCAAAATTAATTCCTCCCCAATTGTGTGAGGCTTCTTTTTCTTTGCTATTTCAAGGGATACAAGAAATTATGCCTCAACTACGGCAGCATTTTGTTGATGAACGGAACCATCGTCACTCAGACACAAAAATAAAAAAAAGTGAAAGTATTCCGACCCTCTTTCACAGTTACGTTAAAATTAAACACTACACACTCCAGCAGTATTAAGAAAACCCATCCAGGGTAAAAAGAAATGCCCGAAGCAAAAATAAGGCGGAGTAATTCCATCCACAAACTTACTGTGAAAGCAAACGGGAAAAAAAAAAAAGGAAGGACAAAATATAGTGATCAAGGAGGCAGCAAGCCTCTACAAAAATCAGTCAAATAAAATGGACTATATCTGGGCGGCGCTCCTAACCTCATCCCAAAGAATCATCTTAAAATATACCTATATACATGTTCACCTACTCCTAAACCCCAGGAAAAACACAACAATACCTTAACATGGTAGACGCGCGGCGAACGCGATCATCACCTCCGTGACTTGGGCCCGTATACACAAAACTTGTTAAGTTAGCAAACAGCTGTTAAGGTTAGCAAATTCCTGTTAAGGATAGCAAACTCCTCCTAACTCTAACATTTCACTGTTAAGTCACTAATAGTTGTTTGCTAGGGCCTTAAAAGTACTGTTAAGGTAAAAAAAAGTGCTCCAGAGGATTTTTAAGCTCTTAACAAACTCCTGTTAGTCGAGAATATGGCGGGCCACGCACCACAACAACCTCTACGGCGGCGAACATTTCGACAAAGGAGAGATATATTCCGAGATTATAGTGACGACCAACTGGTGAAGAGATTCCGACTTGATCGTGCAGGCATAATAGCAGTGGCTGACTTAGTAAGGGACAGACTTCGAAGTAGAACTGAGAGAAACAGACCACTGGATCCAGAAACAAAGGTGGCAATTACTTTAAGATATTTAGCAACCGGAAAAATGCAACAGTGTAGCTGTGATGACTTTTGGACAACACAACCTACCATCAGCCGTGTCATTACACAAACATTAGATGCATTGGCTGATCCACAAATTCGGCGTCAGTTCATGAAATTTCCGCGCACTGTGAAAGAAGGTCAACGTAAACAGAGAGTGTTTATGGAAACGAGTGGCTTCCCCGGTGTTGTGGGGCTATTGATGGCACTCAAGTCCGAATTGTGGCTCCCAGAGTGAATGAACATTTATATGTAAATAGGAAACGTTATCACAGTATTAATGTGCAAGTGGTGTCTGATGCAAATTACAACATTCTTGATATTGTGGCAAGATGGCCTGGCTCAGTCCATGATGCAAGGATTTTGGAGGAGTCCGGGCTGAAACTGTTATTCGAACAGAATTTAATGCCTGAAGGATGCTACCTACTTGGAGATAGTGGATATCCCTGCAGACCATGGCTACTGACACCATACCTCAACCCTCAGCCAGTTGCAAAAGTTAATTATAATAGGTAAGTGAAAAACATAAGAGTTTTGATAAAGTTTAATTTGAGCAACAGAAGTGGAAAACACATTATATTTTTTACACATTCCAATAAAGCATGCATTCACAAGTTGTCATGAAAAGGCACTAGTGCATTTAAATAATTTTTTACCCACAGAAGACCCCCACACTGGTTTTTGTAGTCTGCCCCAGTCCTAAAGTTTAGGTCAGAATGCTGGGTAATTGTAAAGCATAATATTGCATTAATTAATCATTCACTTAATTCACACCTCTATTTCCCCCAGTATTCAAGTTCAGCCCCAGTTCCGTTTAGGTTAGGTTAAGCTGGGTAATTCTAGAGAATGTTTGATAATTCTAGAATGTCATATTTAGTTACCATGAGTATTCACTTAATTTAATTTTTATTTTCCCTCAACCTTCAA
The DNA here is from genome assembly GCA_020233015.1 of Callinectes sapidus. NCBI lineage: Eukaryota > Metazoa > Arthropoda > Malacostraca > Decapoda > Portunidae > Callinectes > Callinectes sapidus. The sequence goes on along the minus strand of CM035220.1, from coordinate 7,180,678 downwards.
GTCCAGGACCAGTCCAGTTTAGGTTACATTAATGCTAATTGCAAAAGATATTTACTTTTATTGTGAAATTTTATCAATTTTCAGCTGGGAAGTACTTCCTGCCCATGATTTGGTAAAATATTTTCAGAATACACAAGAGGACACGCTGTGTTGTGGAGAGGTGCATTGGACAGCTGAAACGTAGGTTTCATGTACTGCATTGGGAAGTTCGTGTCAGCCCACAGAAAACCTGCAAAATCATCCATGTCTGTGCAATTCTCCATAACATTTGCAAAGACCGCAATATTCCACTGCCACCTGATGATGCAGATGATGATCTAGAGGATGCAGCTGGAGGCAATGAGAATGTACCTGCAAATCCCAATGCAGCCGCTCCCGATGGTCGAAATGGACATCGCTTTCGGGAATACATTGCCAATCTTCACTTCACGTAAGTGTTCCTGTATTATCACCTTATTATTTCCCACTGCAGTGTAGTACATGCCCTATTTCAAGAGTCACCAAGTTGTGAATAAAGAAAAGTAATGCACAATACCTGTTTAAAAAACATGATATATAGTACTGTACTGTGAGAGCCGATATGACAAATGTTTTCATTAAATGTTTCTTGCCCCATCATCTGCTGTAGCTCTGAATTTTTCTTCAAATGCATAAGATCCAATCTCATTCATTCATTGTACTGCCAAATTTATATGGTGCATCCTTTCTTTCCGACCCTTGTTTTATTTATTTTTTATTTTTTTATTTATTTTATTTTTTTCAGTTTGGATGAATAAGTCCAAGGGGCGGAAGGAGCGGTAAACCTCAGGAGAGGGGACATTTATAAGCCTAACTTTGAGAGATGCATTGTCTTAACTCCGCCCCCATACCGCACTGGTTGTGTCTAGTTTAAGGTTGACCAGTGCCATGATACCCAGGCTGGTCATGCCACGCCTAGGGCGTGTGTAAGAGATGTAATTACTGCATGTTGGAATCTGTGAAATGTATAGAATATTCGACCTTAACTATAAGGATAGTTTTCTGAGGAAAATATGTAACAACTGAAATATAAAATGAGATGTAACGGAGAGAAGAGAGACTTTTTTAGAAACAGCTTGTTGAGAGTTCAAGAGAGAGAGAAGCTGAGCAGGTCGCAGCTTCCCTGACCAGAGGAGGGTCAGGGGGGACATGGAGACACACAAACTTGTATCAGTAAGTGGAGTTTTGAATGTTGGTAATGCAGTCTAATGTTTTTGTTGTGTTTATGAAATGTAAATAGGAAAATAGTGGTTAGGATGTTCAGAGTTAAGGTGTTGTGTTTGATTTTATATGTGTTGGTATGAATTTTACTGTGACATTAACATTGAATTATTTTGAGTTGAATATTGAAGAGAGATTGATGAGAAACATTGATAATATAGTGTGTTACGTATATTGGCGTGAGATGTGTTACGTATATTGGTATGAAATGTATTTCGACATTGATATTGAGTTATCTGAGATGAGTTAAATGTTGATGTGAGATTTGATATGAAGCGTTGATAACATTGAGTGTTACGTACATTGATGTGGGATATATTTGACGTTGATATAGAATTATATGGAGTTGAATTTTGATGAGAGAATTGGTGAGAAACTTTGATAATATTGTGTGTGAAGTATATTGAGTTTAATTGTGAGGAGAGACTTGAAGAGAACTTTGGGGATATTGTGTGTTATGTGTATTGGAAGTCATCAGCTAGTTGCTGGAGTAAGACTTAGGTTAATAACTTTTGTACTTAACTATTAGGTCAATTAAATGAGAAAATGTTAGCAGTGTATATTATACCTCGCGGTTATTTATATTGAGTGATAGTCTTACACAACTAAGCAATTGCAACGTCCACAGCAGCAATAGAACGATCGGAAAGGAAACTTGAGATGAAGTTGCAGAGAGAAGGATAGAAGCCATAGTAGGGTAGTTTGGAAATTGGTATCATATCAACATTATAAAAATATAGTTTGATGATAAATATACCCTGGTGATTTTTTTCTCCTTTATTTTTCTCCTGATCGCATCAATTGGTTGTCTAACAGTTCTATTTATTTTTTTAATTTAAGATTTTGACATTCTAGATTCAAATTCTTTAATCTCAATCTCTGTAGTTTCAACCTTTTCTTTTCTGCCTTGTACTTACCATGTGCCTGCTGGGGTTGCACATAACTGGCCTGAGGAGTAGAATATGTAAGTTGAGGTGGTTCCGCAATTGAGCACTCAAATAAGGAGGCCCCTCCATCCATTGGCTGGAGCTGGGTCTCATCATTGCAGATTTCGATTGTTGGTGGAAGGATTTGGTATGCTGACATGTGGTCACCAACCATCTCTTTCCTGAAAGGAAATATACAGTCCAGTATCTCTATTAACCTTTTATCGAGCACTCCTAGAATTGTAAAAAGATATTAAAGTTCGTGATTGCCTCACAGGGCTAGTCAGGCAATAAAATAAATATTTTTGATTGCCCGAGAGATTCGTTGACTTTAAACCAGAACAGAGAGAGTTGTTGCAGCCACTATTGAAGCTTGTTTAAGTTACCCTATATAGTTCCTTCCCTTAAAGGGTTAAAAAGTACACCAGGGAAAAGAAACTACTACATTGCAAGTAAAATTAGGCAAAGTATAGTATGGTTCATTTTAACAGGGTGTACATACATCAATTACATTTACTAGACTTACCTTGCATCTTTAAAAAGTATATCATTATCGCGGGTCACTACACCTTCAA
>CM035220.1:7155186-7166606 GCA_020233015.1 Callinectes sapidus | reverse complement strand
AACCCCCTTTTACAAGTATAACATATTTGATTTGAATGATCCATTTTTCAACCTTTTTAAGGGTTTTACAATTATTTTATGACAAATCCATCTTCCCTTAGAAAAAAAAAGTATGTTTTTACCTCCAAAAGTGTGTTCTTCATTAATTTTCTTTGAATTTCCATGTTTTAATAAAACACCCTTTTACAAGTATAACATATGCGATTTGAATTATCCATATTTCAACGTTTTAAAGGGTTTTACAATATTTTTATGACAAATCCATGTTCCCTTAGAAAATAAAGTATGTTTTTACCTCCAAAAGTGAGTTTTTTCTGAATTTTTCTTTGAATTTTCATGTTTTTATTATAAACATGAACAATACGCTATAGAGTATTGTTTTTCTCATTAAAATTATATAAACTACCTTATTTAAACCTTTTTATTGGTTTTAACAACATTTTGAAGAAAATCCTTTTTTAAGTTACATAAAAATGAAATACAAGCCATTTCAATGAAAAAATATATATTTCTTTAAGGAAAAGGATTTTTTAGTGTTTTTTCTTTTCATTTCCATGTTTTAAGTGAAAATGAAGGAAAATGCAAGAAATATATTAACTTTTCATGGGAATTCATTTTTTTCTCTGAAAATTGCATAAATTAACCCGTTTCCAGCGTTTCTTGGAGAATTAACATCTTATCTAAGAAAGACCATCTTTATTTTATTTCAGAAAAAAGAAATATATGCCATTTCACGAAAAAAGTTTCTTTACACCAAAAAAGTAAATTTTTCGATGATTTTCTTCTCATTTCATTGTTTTCATAAAAAAATAAACAAAAAACCTTAAAAATTGCCAGATATACTTTTTTCTGAAAAAAATCATAAATGACGTGGTTTTCAACGTTTTTAGGAGTATTAACGGCATCTTAAACAAAACCCCCTTTTACAATTATAATATAACATGCAATTTGAATAAGGAACAAAATTCTGCCTAAAATTGACTTTCAAGGTATTTTGCATATTTTCATTTGTTGATAGAGGAAAACCAAAAAAATACAATCTTTTTCTCGACAATATTTTTTTTCTCTAAAATTGCACAAATTACTTATTTTTATGCTTTTATCCTTATTTTACGAAAATAGATATTTTTTTCTCTAAAACCGCATAAATGACCCTTTTTTCAATGTTTTTCGGAGATTTACTACTATTAAGGGAAAACCATCTCTTTTTTTTAAAAATATGATTTTACACAAAAAAGTGACTTTTTTAATCATTTTCTATTGATTTCAATGTTTTGATTAAAAACAAGAAAATAAACACTATATACATTTTCTTTCTCTGAAACTATAAAAAGTATCCATTTTTACCCTTTTTGGATGTTTAAACACATTTTGTAGAAAACATTTTTTTTCATGTTATAATATACTTTTTCTATATAAAATTTCATAAATAACGATTTTTTCAGTATTTAAGAGTATTAACGGCATTTTACATAAAACCCCCTTTTTACCAGTATAACATATGCGATTTGAATTATCCATTTTTCAACGTTTTTAAGGGTTTTACAATATTTTTATGACAAATCCATCTTCACTTAAAAAAAAGTATGTTTTTACCTCGAAAAGTGAGTTTTTCAGTAATTTTCTTTGAATTTCCATGTTTTAATTAAAAACCTGATCAATACGCTATAACGTATTGTTTTTCTCTTTAAAGTTACATAAACTACTTTATTTAAACCTTTTTATAGGTTTTAACAACATTTTGAAAAAAATCCTTTTTTCATGTTACATAAAACGTAATACAAGCACTTTCAATTAAAAAATATATATTTCTTTAAGAAAAAGGATTTTTCAGTGTTTTTTCTTTTCATTTCCATGTTTTGAGTGAAAATGAAGGAAAAAGAAAGGAATATATTAACTTTTCATGGCAATTCATTTTTTTCTCTCAAAATTGCATGAATTATCCCGTTTCCAGCTTTTCTTGGAGAATTGACACCTTATCTAAGAAAGACTATCTTTATTTTAGTTCAAAAAAAAAAGAAAAAATATGCTATTTCACGAAAAAGTTTCTTTTCACCGAAAAAGTGAATTTTTCGATGATTTTCTGCTTATTTAATTGTTTTCACAAAAAATAAACAAAAAACACTTAATATTGCCAAAATGTACTTTTTTCCTGAAAAAAATCATAAATGACGTGGTTTTCAATGTTTTTAGGAGTATTAACGGCATTTTAAACAAAACCCTTTTATACACGTATAATTTATGCAATTTGAATATAGAAGAAAATTCTGCCTAAAAAGTGACTTTTCAAGGTTTTTTTCATATTTTCATTTGTTGGTGGAAGTAAACCAAAAAAATACATTCGTTTCTTCGAAAATATTTTTTTTCTCTAAAATTGCACAAATTACCTATTTTTATGCTTTTATCCTTATATTACGACAATATATATTTTTCCCTCTAAAACAGCATAAATGACCCTTTTTTCAATGTTTTTCGGAGATTTACTTCTTTTAAAGGAAACCCATCTCTTTAACGAAAAAAATATGATTTTACACCAAAAGTCACTTTTTAATAATTTTCTATTGATTTCAATGTTTTGATTAAAAAGAAGAAAATAAAAACTATATACATTTTCTTTCTCTGAAACTGTACAAAGTATATATTTTTAACCTTTTCGGACGTTTAAACACATTTTGTAGAAAACAACTTTTTCATGTTACAATATACTTTTTGTATCTAAAATTTCATAAATTACGTTTTTTTTTCCAGTTTTAAAGAGTATTAATGGGATTTTACATAAAACCTCCTTTTACAAGTATAACATATGCGATTTGAATTATCCATTTTTCAACGTTTTTCAGGGTTTTACAATAATTTTATGACAAATATATCTTCCCTTAGAAAATAAAGTATGTTTATACCTCCAAAAGTGAGTTTTTCTGTATTTTTCATTGAATTTCTATGTTTTAATTAAAACCATGAACAATACGCTATAGCGTATTGTTTTTCTCTTTAAATTTACATAAACTACCTTATTTAAACCTTTTTATTGGTTTTAACATCATTTTGAAGAAAATCCCTTTTTAATGTTACATTAAATGTAATACAAGCCATTTCAATGAAAAAAATATATATTTCTTTAAGAAAAAGGATTTCTCAGTGTTATTTCTTTTGATTTCCATGTTTTGAGTGAAAATGAAGGAAAAAGCAAGAAATATATTAACTTTTCATGGCAATTCATTTTTTTCTCTAAAAATTGCATAAATTATCCCGTTTCCAGCGTTTCTTGGAGAATAAACATCTTATCTAAGATAGACCATCTTAATTTTAGTTCAGAAAAAAGGAGTATATGCCATTTCACGAAAAAAATGTCTTTTTACCGAAAAAGTAATTTTTTCGAAGATTTTCTTCTTATTTCATTGTTTTCATCACAAAATAAACAAAAAAAAACACTGAATATTGCCATAATATACTTTTTTTCTGAAAAAATAATAAATCACGTGTTTTCCAACGATTTTAGGAGTATTAATGGCATTTTGAACAAAACACTCTTTTGCAATTTAAATAAAGAAGAAAATTCTGCCTAAAAAGTGACTTTTTCAATGTTTTTTTAATATTTTCATTTGTTGGTGGAAGTAAATCAAAAATATATATTCTTTTTCTCGACAATATTTTTTTTCTCTACAATTGCACATATTACCTATTTTTATGTTTTTATCCTTATTTTACGACAATATATATATTTTTTCTCTCAAAACCGCATAAATGATCCTTTTTTCAATGTTTTTCGGAGATTTACTACTATTAAAATAAAACCACCTTTATTACGAAAAAAAAATATGAATTTACACCAAAAGTAACTTTTTTAATAATTTTCTATTGATTTCAATGTTTTAATTAAAAACAAGAAAATAAAAACTATATACATTTTCTTTCTCTGAAACTATACAAAGTATCCATTTTTAACCTTTTTGGACGTTTAAACATATTTTGTAGAAAACCACTTTTTCATGTTACAATATAATTTTTCTATATAAAATTTCATAAATTACGATTTTTTCAGTATTTAAGAGTATTAACGGCATTTTACATAAAACCCTTTTTTACAAGTATACCATATGTGATTTGAATTATCCATTTTTCAACGTTTTTAAGGGTTTTACAATATTTTTATGACAAATCCATCTTCCCTTAGAAAAAAAAGTATGTTTTTACCTCCAAAAGTGACTTTTTCAGTAATTTTCCTTGAATTTCCATGTTTTAATTAAAAACATGAACAACACGATATAGCGAATTGTTTTTCTCTTCAAAGTTACATAAACTACCCTATTTAAACCTTTTTATTGGTTTTAACAACATTTTGAAGAAAATCCCTTTTTCATGTTACATAAAATGTAATACAAGCTATTTCAATGAAAAAATATATATTTCATTAAGGAAAAGATTTTTCAGTGTTTTTTCTTTTCGTTTCCATGTTTTTAGTGAAAATGAAGGAAAAAGCAAGAAATATATTAACTTTTCATGGCAATTCATTTTTTTTCTCTCAAAATTGCATAAATTATCCCGTTTCCAGCGTTTCTTGGAGAACTAACATCATATCTAAGAAAGACCATCTTTATTTTAGTTCAGAAAATAGGTATATATGCCATTTCACGAAAAAAGTTACTTTTCACCGAAAAAGTTAATTTTTCGATGATTTTCTGCTTATTTCATTGTTTTTATAAAAAAAAAAAAAAAACACTGAATATTGCCAGAGTATAGTTTTTTTTCTGAACAAATCATAAATGTGTTTTTCAACGTTTTTACGAGCATTAATGGCATTTTAAAGAAAACCTCTTTTAACACGTATAATATATGCAATTTGAATCACGAAGAAAAAGCTGCCTAAAAAGTGACTTTTCAAGGTTTTTTTCATATTTTCAATTGTTGGTGGAAGTAAACCAAAATAATACATTCTTTTTCTCGACAATATATTTTTTCTCTAAAATTGCACAATTTTTCTATTTTTATGCTTTTATCCTTATTTTACGACAAAATATATATATTTTTTCTCTAAAACCGCATAAATAACCCTTTTTCAATGTTTTTCAGAGATTTACTACTTTTAAAGGAAAACCATCTCTTTTACGAAAGAAATATGATTTAACCCCAAAAGTCACTTTTTAATAATTTTCAATAGATTTCAATGTTTTGATTAAAAACAAGAAAATAAACACTATATACATTTTCTTTCTCTAAAACTATACAAAGTATCCATTTTTAACCTTTTTGGACGTTTAAACACATATTGTAGAAAACAACTTTTTCATGTTACAATAAATTTTTCCATCTAAAATTTCCTAAATTACGTTTTGTTTTGTTTTTAGTTTTTAAGAGTATTAACGGCATTTTACATAACACCCCCTTTTACAAGTATAACATTATGCGATTTGAATTATCCATTTTTCAACGTTTTTAAGGATTTAACAATATTTTTATGACAAATCTATCTTCCCTTATAAAATCAAGTATGTTTTTACCTCTTGCGTATTGTTTTTCTCTTTAATGTTACATAAACTACCCTATTTAAACCATTTTATTGGTTTTAACAACATTTTGAAGAAAATCCCTTGTTCATGTTACATAATATTATAATACAAGCCATTTCAATGAAAAAATATATATTTCTTTAAGAAAAAGGATTTTTCAGTGTTATTTCTTTTCATTTCCATGTTTTGAGTGAAAATGAAGGAAAAAGCAAGAAATATATTAACTTTTCATGGCAATTCATTTTTTCTCACAAAATTGAATAATTTATCCTGTTTCCAGCCTTTTTGGAGAATTAACATCTTATCTAAGAAAAACCATCTTTATATTAGTTCAGAATAAAGGAATATATGCCATTTTACGAAAAAAGATTTTTTTCACCGAAAAAGTGAATTTTTCGATGATTTTCTTCTTATTTCATTTTCTTAAAAAAATAAACCAAAAACACTGAATATTGCCGCAATATACTTTTTTCTGAAAAAAATCATAAATGACGTGTTTTTACACGTTTTTAAGAGTATTAACGGCATTTTAAACAAAACCCCTTTTTACACGTATAATATATGCAATTTAAATAAAGAAGAAAATTTTGCCTAAAAAGTGACTTTTTGAAGGTTTTTTTCATATTTTCATTTGTTGGTGAAAGTAAACCAAAAAAATACATTCTTTTACTCGACAATATTTTTTTTCTCTAAAATTGCACAAATTACCTATTTTTATGCTTTTTTATCCTTATTTTACGACAATATATACTGTTTTTCTGTAAAACCGCATAAATGACCCTTTTTTCAATGTATTTCGGAGATTTACTACTTTTAAAGGAAAACCATCTCTTTTACGAAAAAAAATATGATTTTACCGCAAAAGTCACTTTTTTTAATAATTTTCTATTGATTTCAATGTTTTGATTAAAAACAAGAAAATAAACACTATATACATTTTCTTTCTCTGAAACTGTACAAAGTATCCATTTTTAACCTTTTGGGACGTTTAAACACATTTTGTAGAAAAATACCTTTTCATGTTACACAATACTTTTTCTATTTAAAATTTCATAAATTAAGTTTTTTTCAGTTTTTAAGAGTATTAACGGCATTTTACATAAAACCCCCTTTTACAAGTATAACATATGCGATTTGAATGATCCATTTTTCAACCTTTTTAAGGGTTTTACAATTATTTTATGACAAATCCATCTTCCCTTAGAAAAAAAAAGTATGTTTTTACCTCCAAAAGTGTGTTCTTCATTAATTTTCTTTGAATTTCCATGTTTTAATTAAAAACATGAACAAAACAGTATAGAGTATTGTTTTTCTCTTTAACCCCTAGCTTCCGGGTGGCGGGGATTCCCGCTCGGGCGGTAGCTTCCGGGTGGCGGGGATTCCCGCTCTCGCTTATATCTGCGGTATTTTTGCGTTTAGCGCCAAACATTTGCTACCCTGCGGTACATACACGCCCAAAGGGATGACACACTGCATCTCAGTTACCTCTGAGCTCTCAAGGAGGAAAGACGTGCCTCTAAAAGTTTTCCTGCGTTCGGATCGGTGCGTTCCTCTCACTCGCCGCCCACCACCCTGTACCATCTACCTCCACTCCATTACTGCCCACCACACCCATCCACCCTGTACCATCTACCTCCACTCCTAGGACTTCTTCTCGAGTGGTGATGCCTACAAGCGCACAGTGAGTGAGTGTGTGGTGGTGACTAGGCTAGCGCAAGTCAAGACCGGCAAACGCACACGAACACATCAACGCTCTCCGCCCGGGAAATCACTTTACTCATCAAGTCCTCACTCCACAACTAGACCACTTACAGAGCTCTATGAGGTATCCACTTAAAGAAGAAGGATTTGCGGTGAGTACTAAACAAAATAAAAGTTCATAACTTAGGTAGTTTAGGCACAGGGACAGAGCGAAATAGAGCGAAATCGGGGGAGCGGCCAGAAAACTCCCCGGGATAACGGAGTGTTTTTCACCGACTCGCCCGGAAGAGAGGGGTTAAAGTTACATAAACTACCCTATTTAAAACTTTTTAATATTAACTTTTTATGGCAATTCATTTTTTTTCTTTCAAAATTACATAAATTATCCCGTTTCCAGCCTTTTTTGGAGAATTAATATCTTATCTAAGAAAAAACATCTTTATTTTAGTTCAGAATAAAGGAATATATGCCATTTTACGAAAAAAGTTTCTTTTCACCGAAAAAGATAATTTTTCGATGATTTTCTGCTTATTTCATTGCTTTTGTCAAAAAATAAACAAAAAACACTGAATATTGCTACAATATGCTTTTTTTCTGAAAAAAATCATAAATGACGTGTTTTTACACGTTTTTAGGAGTATTAACGGCATTTTAAACAAAACACCTTTTTACACGAATAATATATGCAATTTGAATAAAAAGGAAAATTCTGCCTAAAAAGGGACCTTTTGATGGTGTTTTCATATTTTCATTTGTTGGTGGAATTTAACCAAAAAAATACATTCTTTTTCGCGTTAATATTTTTTTTTCTCTAGAATTGATCAAATTACCTATTTTTATGCTTTTATTCTTATTTTACAACAGTATATATATTTTTTCTATAAAACCGCATAAATGACCCTTTTTTCAATGTTTTCGGAGATTTACTACTTTTAAAAGAAAACCATCTCTTTTACGAAAAAAATATAATTTTACACCAAAAGTCATTTTTTTAATAATTTTCTATTGATTTCAATGTTTTGATTAAAAAAGAGAAAACAAACACTATATACATTTTCTTTCTCTGAAACTGTACAAAGTATCCATGTTTAACCTTTTTGGTCGTTTAAACACATTTTGAAGAAAACAACTTTTTCATGTTACAATATACTTTTTCTATCTAAAATTTCATATATTACATTTTTTTCAGTTTTTAGAGTATTAACGGCATTTTACATAAAACCCCCTTTTACAAGTATAACATATGCGATTTGAATTATACATTTTTCAACGTTTTTAAGGGTTTTACAATAATTTTATGATAAATCCATCTTCCCTTAGAAAAAAAGTATGTTTTTACCTCCAAAAGTGAGTTTTTCAGTAATTTTCTTTGAACTACCATGTTTTAATTAAAAACATGAACAATACGCTATATCGTATTGTTTTTCTCTTTAAAGTTACATAAACTACATTATTTAAACCTTTTTATTGGTTTTAACAACATTTTGAAGAAAATCCCTTTTTCATGTTACATAAAACTTAATACAAGCTATTTCAATGAAAAAATATACATTTCTTTAAGAAAAAGGATTTTTCAGTGTTATTTCTTTTCATTTCCATGTTTTAAGTGAAAATGAAGGAAAAGGCAAGAAATATAGTAACTTTCCATTATAATTCTTTTTTTTTTCTCAAAATTGCATAAATTATCCCGTTTCCAGCGTTTCTTGGAGAATAAACATCTTATCTAAGAAAGACCATCTTTATTTTAGTTCAGAAAAAAGGAATATATGCCATTTCACGAAAAAAGTTTCTTTTCACAGAAAAAGTGAATTTTTCGATGATTTTCTGCTTATTTCATTGTTTTAATCAAAAAAATAAACAAAAAACACTGAATATTGCTAAAATATACTTTTTTTCTGAAAAAATTCATGTGACGTGTTTTTCAACGTTTTTAGGAGTATTAACGGCATTTTTAACAAAACCCCCTTTTATAAGTATAATATATGCAATTTGAATAAAAAGAAAATTCTGCCAAAAAAGTGACTTTTCCTAGGATTTTTCCATATTTTCATTTGTTGGTGGAAGAAAACCAAAAAAATACATTCTTTTTCTCGACAATACTGTTTTTTCTCTAAATATGATTTTACACCAACAGTAACTTTTTAATAAATTTCTATTGATTTCAATGTTTTGATTAAAAACAAGAAAATAAACACTATATACATTTTCTTTCTCTGAAACTGTACAAAATATCCATTTTTCACCTTTTTGGACGTTTAAAAACATTTTGTAGAAAACAACTTTTTCATGTTACAATATACTTTTTCAATCTAAAAATTCATAAATTACGTTTTTTTAAGTTTTTAAGAGTATTAACGGCATTTTACATAAAACCCCCTTTTACAAGTATAACATTTGCGATTTGAATTATCAATTTTTCAACGTTTTTAAGGATTTTGCAACAATTTTATGACAAATTCATCTTCCCTTAGAAAAAAAGTAATTTTTTACTTCAAAAAGTGAGTTTTTCAGTAATTTTCTTTGAATTTCCATGTTTTAATTAAAAACATGAATCTTTTAATAAGCAAAATAAAAATTCCTCTTGTAATATTAAAAAGTAACTTTTAATCTTTTAAACAAGACCAAAATAAACAAAAACGGTCCATAAATAAAGAAGTAGTTCACAAAAATATTACAAAAACTTGAAATTTTCAGGACAGGCGTTTTAAAGTTTCTGCACGCCATTTTTAAAACGTCCCGGCCTCGTAGTCCTCCCTATCTATCTCTTTAACTCTGTTTTCTTTGGCCTTTAACTCCTTCTCACATACTTTGTCCATTCTCACTAGGGTAGACTGCTGAATTTGTGTGTAAGGTAGGCATGACTGGTAGAGGCATGGGCATGGGTGTCAGCTACAAAAGTGTTATTTCTTGCCTTTTTCTCTTCTGCCTCCTTTTTCCTTCCTTCACTGGCCCACTCTGACTTTCAATCTTCAATGGTTTTGGTCGTGGCATTGTGGCATTAAAAATGAGAGATAGAAATCTGTGATAACTGCGATTACCTGGACTAACATGCTCACCCTCTAACTGTCTGGTGGGCACTTAGAGTATGTAAGGCTCACTGGCTCATGTGTGGGTGTCTGGCGGTAGGAGAAGATGTCAGTAACCTCCAGACACATAGTTTATCAGCAAGATAAAAAAAAATTTGGATTAATTTTTTTTTTTTTTTTTTTTTTTTGCAATGTAAACCAGGAGTGGGGATTTAAAGGGTTGCCGGATATCACCAATATTTTATGTATTATAATTTTTGTAGGAAAAATAAACTCTTCCCAGTTGTAACACTTGGTGAGAATGAAGTCACTTACATGGTAATGCTAGCCATATGTTTTCTTGAAAAACGTTAATGTACCAGATTTTTCGATTTTTCGCCTCCAACACTCCCTTAAACCTTTTTATTGGTTTTAACAAGATTTTGAAGAAAATCCCTGTTTCATGTTACATAAAATGTAATACAAGCAATTTCAATGAAAAAAATATATATTTCTTTAAGAAAAAGGATTTTTCAGTGTTTTTTCTTTTCATTTCCATGTTTTGAGTGAAAATGAAGGAAAAAGCAAGAAATATATTAACTTTTCATGGCCATTCATTTTTTTCTCTCAAAATTGCATAAATTATCCCGTTTCCAGCGTTTCTTGGAGAATTAACATCTTATTTAAGAAAGACCATTTTTATTTTAGTTCAGAAAAAAGGAATATATGCAATTTCACGAAAAAAGTTTCTTTTCACCGAAAAAGCTAATTTTTTGATGATTTTCTGCTTATTTCATTGTTTTCATCAAACAATAAACAAAACACACTGAATATTGCCACAATATACTTTTTTTCTGAAAAACAATAATATATGACGTGTTTTTCAACGTTTTTAGGAGTATTAACGGCATTTTAAACAAAACCCCCTTTTACAAGTATAATATATACAATTTGAATAAAGAAGAAAACTCTACCTAAAAAGTGACTTCTTAAAGTTTTTTTCATATTTTCATTTGTTGGTGGAAGAAAACCAAAAATATACATTCTTATTCTCGACAATACTTTTTATTTCTAAAATTGCACAAATTATCTCTTTTTTATTCTTTTATCCTTATTTTACGACAATATATATATTTTTTTTCTCTAAAACCGCATAAGTGACCCTTTTTTCAATGTTTTTCGGTGATTTACTACTTTTAAAGGAAAA
>CM035220.1:7139633-7155166 GCA_020233015.1 Callinectes sapidus | reverse complement strand
AAGGAAAACCATCTTTTTACGAAAAAAATATGATTTTACACCAAAAGTCACTTTTTTAATAATTTTCTATTGATTTCAATGTTTTGATTAAAAACAAGAAAATAAACACTATATACATTTTCTTTCTCTGAAACTGTAAAAAGTATCTATTTTTAACCTTTTTGAACGTTTAAACACATTTTGTAGAAAAAAACTTTTCCATGTTACAATATACTTTTTCTATCTAAAATTTCATAAATTACGTTTTTTTCAGTTTTTAAGAGTATTAACGACATTTTACATAAAACCCCTTTTTACAAGTATAACATATGTGATTTGAATTATCTATTTTTCAATGTTTTAAGGATTTTATAATAATTTTACGAGAAATCCATCTTCCCTTAGAAAATAAAGTATGTTTTTACCTTCAAAAGTGAGTTTTTCAGTAATTTTCTTTGAAAATCCATGTTTTATTTAAGAACATGAATAATACGCTATAGCGTATTGTTTTTCTCTTTAAAGTTACATAAACTACCCTATTTAAACCTTTTTATTTGTTTTAACAACATTTTGAAGAAAATCTCTTTTTCATGTTACATAAAATGTAATACAAGCCATTTCAATAAAAAAAGATATATTTCTTTAAGAAAAAGGATTTTTCAGTGTTTTTTCCTTTCATTTCCATGTTTTGAATGAAAATGAAGGAAAAAGCAAGAAATATATTAACTTTTCATGGCAATTCATTTTTTTCTCTCAAAATTGCATAAATTATCCCGTTTCCAGCGTTTCTTGGAGAATTAACATCTTATCTAAGAAAAGCCATCTTTATATTAGTTCAGAAAAAAGGAATATATGCCATTTCACGAAAAAAGTTTCTTTTCACTGAAAAGTGAATTTTTTGATGATTTTCTGCTTATTTCATTGTTTTCATAAAAAAAAATAAAAAAAAAACACTGAATATTGCAAAAATACACTTTTTTTTTAAATCATAAATGACGTGTTTTCAACGTTTTTAGTCATATTAACGGCATTTTAAACAAAACCCCCTTTTACAAATATTACGCATGCAATTTGAATAAAGAAGAAAGTTCTGCCTAAAAAGTGACTTTTAAAAGTTTTTTTTCATATTTTCATTTGTTGGTGGAAGAAAACCAAAAAAATACATTCTTTTTCTTGACAATACTTTTTTCTCTAAAATTGCACAAATTACCTATTTTTATGCTTTTATCCTTATTTTACGACAAGATATATTTTTTCCTCTAAACCCCATAAATATCCCTTTTTTCAATGTTTTTCGGAGATTTACTACTTTTAAAGGAAAAAAGTATCCATTTTTAACCTTTTTGGACGTTTAAACACATTCTGTAGTAAAACATTTTTCATGTTACAATATACTTTTTCTATATAAAATTTCATAAATTAAAAGTTTCTTTTCAGTTTTTATGAGTATTAACGGCATTTTACATAAAACCATCTTTTACAAGTATAACACGCGATTTGAATTATCTATTTTTCAACGTTTTTAGGGGTTTTACAATAGTTTTATTACAAATCTATCTTCCCCTAGAAAAAAAGTATGTTTTTACCTCCAAAAGTGAGTTTTTTAGTAATTTTCTTTGAATTTCCATGTTTTGATTAAAACATGAACAATACGCTATAGCGTATTGTTTTTCTCTTTAAAGTTACATAAACTACCCTATTTAAACCTTTTTATTGGTTTTAACATTTTAAAGAAAATCCCTTTTTCGTGTTACATAAAATGTAATATAAGCCATTTCAATGAATAAGAAAAAGGAGTTTTCAGTGTTATTTTTTTTCATTTCCATGTTTTGAGTGAAAATGAAGGAAAAAGCAAGAAATATATTAACTTTTCATAGCAATTCCTTTTTCTCTCTCAAAATTGCATAAATTATCCTGTTTCCAGCGTTTCTTGGAGAATTAACATCTTATCTAAGAAAGACCATCTTTATTTTAGTTCAGAAAAAAGGAATATATGCCATTTCACGAAAAAAGTTTCTTTTCACTGAAAAAGTGAATTTTTTGATGATATTCTGCTTATTTCATTGCTTGTATCAAAAAATAAACAAAAAACATTGAATATTGCCGGAATATACTTTTTTTTTTTTTAAATCATAAATCATGTGTTTTTCAACGTTTTTAGGAGTATTAACGGCATTTTAAACAAAACCCCCTTTTACAAGTATAATATATGCAATTTGAATAAAAAAGAAAATTCTGGCTAAAAAGTGACTTTTTCAAGGTTTTTTTCATATTTTCATTTGTTGGTGGAAGAAAACCAAAAAAATACATTCTTTTTCTCGACAATACTTTTTTTCTCTAAAAATGCACAAATTATCTATTTTTTATGCTTTTATCCTTATTTTACGACAATATATATTTTTTTCTCTAAAACCGCATAAATGTCCCTTTTTTCAATGTTTTTCGGAGATTTACTACTTTTAAAGGAAAACAATCTCTTTTACGAAAAAAATATAATTTTACACCAAAAGTCACTTTTTTAATAATTTTCTATTGATTTCAATGACAAATCCATCTTTCCTTAGAAAAAAAAGTATGTTTTTACCTCCAAAAAGTGAGTTTTTCAGTAATTTTCTTTGAATTTCCATGTTTTAATTAAAAACATGAACAATACGCTATAGCGTATTGTTTTTCTCTTTAAAGTTACATAAACTACCCTATTTAAGGGGGTGTAGGAGGTTTACATGAGTGAAGGTTTTTGAAACTTTTCCAATCCCATTGGTAATTTCATGGATTATTACCCATTACATAATACTTTTATTCCAGAAGCCATCTTATTTTTCCTAGGTACGTATTAATCGTAGTGTATTTTTGTAGTTACTAAATTGACATAATTTTAAAAATACACTTCTGTATGGGAATTTAATTTTTAAGGCTGTTTTGTACAGCAAATGAAAGTTTAAATTCTGGGAAACAAAATTATAAGGGAGATTTGCAAAGAAATGATCCTGTGATTTTATATAAAATTTCTTATCAATTATTTATGCAAAGAACAAAAATTTGGTAAGTTATTGTAATAAAAAAATTTGCAATTAATCTTTTAATTAGCAAAATAAAATTTCCTCTTGTAATATTAAAGAGTAACTTTTAATCTTTTAAACAAGACCAAAATGAACAAAAATGGTCCATAAATAAAGAAGTAGTTCACAAAAATCTTACAAAAACTTGAAATTTTCAGGACAGGCGATTTAAAGTTTCTGCACGCCATTTTTAAAACGTCCCGGCATCGTAGTCCTCCCTATCTATCTCTTTAACTCTGTTTTCTTTGGCCTTTAACTCCTTCTCACATACTTTGTCCATTCTCACAAGGGTAGCGAGAAGTTAGGCTTTGGAAATCTGTGAAGTATCTTTTAAATTCCCCTTCCAAAGCCTCAAGATGTTCATTGGGTAATCAAGTTCTGCGTAGCAGCATCACACTCCTCTACAATTTCTGACAATTGTTGTGAAGGCAAAACCGAGGTGTGCTCTCAGCCGTGTTGAGTCCTCTAATGCCTTCTGGATGCGAGAGTAGGATAAGCAAAAGCGATGTGTGATATCAGCCGTGTTGAGTCCGTTAATGCTTATTCTAGTAAAGGTGAAGGAAATCCACTCTTGTTACTCTTTTATTTATTCACCTTACATCTTTGGTATGTGTATAGATTTTCATTTGTAATGTACATTAATTATATATGATTATGGTGTGAGATGTGTGTAAGATGAGTGTAGTGTTAAGAATGGATGATGGTTGAAAGGAATATTTAAGTGTGTTTTAATGTGTATGTTGGTTTGTATATGATGTGTATGTAGAACGGATGAAATGATATATAAAGGAATGATATATATTACAAATGAAATAGTCTGCGCTCAAGACAGATAGAGAATGTGAGAGAATGAATATGTGAGAAAATGTATATTTGAGGGGAGACTGAAGTAGTGTGCTGCTACAGTACTCCCCCCTCAATGACGAGGTAGGAATAACGTGACTTTTCTCTGGCGTGATGTTTCAGTAGGCGTGTCCGGAGGGTCCGCGAATGGTGTTACCGAAGCATGGGAGAGTATGTAGGCCGGCTTGATCCTGTCGATGGCGATGACATGGGCACTGCCGTTTTTATTGATTGTGATGTTCTTCCGGGTCCGGCGCAGGACTTCAAAGGGCCCTTCGTAGGGTTGTTGAAGGGGCCGCTTGACGGCGTCAACCCTGACGAAGACGTGGGAGCAGTCTTCGAGGTCCTGGCTGACGAACGTCTTTGTGGGATAGGTGCGAGGTTGCACGGGCTGCAGGCTTGCCATGGACTGTTGGAGGCTGCTGGCGAAATCCTGGATGCTGCAAGGTGGAGTGTCTTGGGGTGAGCTACAGAGGAGCTCACCAGGCAGTCGGAGGTTTGTCCCGTATACCAGCTTTGCGGAGGAGTGTTGGAGGTCCTGCTTCAGAGAGGCACGAATGCCAAGGAGGACGAGGGGTAAGGTGGCACACCACTCCTCACGTGGCTGTCTGGAGGCCATGATGGATGCCTTCAGCTGGCGGTGGAAACCCTCCACCATAGCGTTCGCCTGGGGATGGTAACTAGCAGTCCTGAACCGTCAGATGCCCAGCAGGGTCATGACCTTGCTCCCACGCGGGACTCAAACTGGCTGCCACGGTCGGAGGTGAGGTTGAGGGGAACACCGATTCTGGACACCCATGTGGTGATGAAGGCGCGAGCGACGGTGTCGGTGGAGATTTCAGCCAGTGGTGTCGCCTCTGGCCAACGTGTGAAGCGGTCAACACAGGTCAGGATGTAGCGGTTGCCATCAGAGTATGGGAGAGGTCCAACCAGGTCGATGTGTACGTGGTCGAACCGAGAAGAGACTGGTGTGAATGTTCCAGGAGGGGAACGTGTGTGTCGTGTCACCTTGGAGGCTTGGCAAGGGACGCAGGTGCGTGTCCACTCCCTGACATCCTTGTTCATACCCATCCAGATGAACCTGGAGGTCATCATCCGCTGCGTAGTCCGAATGCCAGGGTGGGAAAGGTCGTGCAGCTGACGGAAGAGGGGATACCGGTGTTTCTTCGGTAGGTATGGCCGGAAGGTGTCGGTGGAGACGTCAGCGTAAAGGTGCACTTGTGTTCCCGGGAGCTGGATCCTCTTCATGGACAGTGCGGCATTTTCCTTTAGCTGCTGCAACTCAGGATCAGAGGCCTGGTCAGCAGCAATTGCGGCGTAGTCGATGAGAGAGGTGGAGGTCGCGCAGATGTTACGGGAAAGGGCGTCGGCGGGAGCGTTGTCGTCGCCTTTGATGAAGCGGAGGTCCGTGGTGAACTGGGAGATGTAGTCAATGTGACGTAGTTGCCTTGGGGAATAGGATGTCTTGTTGTTGTTGAAGATGGTGGTTAGTGGTTTATGGTCAGTGTAGATGTTGAATGGGCGACCTTCGACGAAGTACCGGAAGTGTTTGACTGCCTTGTAGATGGCGAGGAGTTCTCTGTCATAAGTGCTGTACTTAGTCTCGGCACTCTTGAGCTTCTTTGAAAAGAAAGCGAGTAGCTTCCACGCGCCTTGAACGTGCTGTTGCAAGACTGCCCCAATGCCGGTGTCAGAAGCGTCGGTGGCGATAGAGATGGCGGCGTCTGGGGTGGGGAAGTCAAGGGAAGAGGCGTCGGCGAGTGCGGTCCTTGCAGCGAGAAAGGCGTCGACAGCTTCGGAGGTCCAGTCCAGGGTGATGGACTGGCCTTTCTTGGCAGGCTTCAACATGGAGTAGAGAGGCTGGAGGAGCTGTGCGCAGCGGGGGATGAAGCGATTATAATAGTTGAGCATCCCCAGAAACTGCTTCAGTTGGCGCTGTGTGGTAGGCTTCGGGAACTCCTGGATGGCTTTACAGCGAGATGAGGTGGGGGTGATGCCAGAAGTAGATACTGTGTGGCCAAGAAAGTCGACTGTGGACTTGTCGACGTTAACTTGGATGCCGTAGTCCTGAAGGCGAGTGAAGACTTGTTCGAGGTGGGCCCGGTGTGTGTCAGCATCAGAACTGGCGATGAGGATGTCGTCGACATATGTGAAGCAGAACTGGAGACCGCGCAATACTTCATCCATAAACCGTTGGAAGGTCTGTGCAGAGTTCTTCAGACCGAAGGGCATTCCTGGTGTATTCGTAGAGGCCAAAGGGTGTGATGATGGCCGTCTTCGGGATGTCTGCAGGCTCGATGGGAATTTGGTGAAAAGCCTTGACAAGGTCGATCCTCGTGAAGATGGTGGATCCATGAAGTTGTGAAGAGAACTCCTGGATGTTGGGCACAGGATAGCGGTCAAGTTGTGTGCAGGAGTTTAGGGCTCTGTAGTCTCCACATGGTCTGATGTCGCCATTCTTCTTGGAGACGACGTGGAGAGCTGAAGACCAGTTGCTGGAGCTGGGGCGAATAATGCCTTGTTGCATAAGGAATTCAAATTCTTCTTTTACCTGTCTGTAGCGTTCAGGTGCAAGGCGGCGGGCCTTAGCGAAGACAGGCGGACCAGATGTGTCAATGCAATGAGTCACGTGATGCTTGATGGGCGTAGTGGCTGAGTACGGCTGCGTGACAGCCGGGTAACTCGAGAGCAGCGACGCAAACTGGTTGTCCTGACTTATGGTGGAGAATCCAGTACTAACGCCGGGTGTAGTCCTGCCTCGCGTCCAGAGTGACGTGAGAGGGTCCAGGAGCTTGCGACTTCCAAGGTCAACCAGGAGGTTGAAGTGTTGCACGAAATCAGCGCCGAGGATGGGTTGGGAAACTGCTGCCACGTAGAATGTCCAGGTGAACGACCGACGGAGGGAGAGTTCCAGTGTCAACGTCTGCCGCTGGAAGACAGGGATCCTGGAGTTGTTGGCTGCGTGGAGGTGAGTGGTAGGGGTTAGCAACTTCTGGGTCTGTGTGGCGGGTAAGACACTAACTTCTGCGCCAGTAGCGACAAGGAAGTTGAAACCAGTGAGACGGTCGTGGACGTGGAGCAGTTTCGAGGTGATTTGGCGGATGTTGTGCGCCATCAGCATCCGCCGGTCGGGTTTAACGGTGGAGCGTTGAAGGAGCAGGGTTTGGTGCACTTTATTGCGTCGTTCCCGAAACGGTTATGGTAGTAGCATACACCTGGCATGCGGGAGCGACCACCTCTGGACCCAGACCGGGAGCGACGATAGGGTCGTGGAGAGCGAGACCAATGTGGCGGGGGGTGGTAACGCTGAGTGTCGCTGAGTCGTTCGTCCAAGGAGTTCACCTTCAGCGTCATTTGGGTTATGAGGTGTACCAACTGCTGTGTGTCAGAGGTAGAAGAGACGGTGGCGACAGATGGAGGATGCTCAGCCGGAGTGGATGCCATGTAGTCGTCTGCGAGCTGCGCCAGGTCGTTCAGCGATAGCTTGTCCTTTACACTGAACAGGTTGCGCTGCAGGGCAGGGGGCAAGCGTTGATAGAAGAGATGGGTAAATAGAGTTCTGTCAAACGAATCGAACTTGTCACCCAGAAGGCTTTTCATACGACCAAGGAGGTCAGACGGTTTTTCGTTCCCGAGTTCCTCCTTTGATAGTAACGCCTGAAGACGTGCAGAGACGGAGGACTCAAGACGGGCAAGGACCGCCTTCTTGAGGTCTTCGTACGGCGTGTTGGAGGTGGAGGCACTGGCGATCGCGTCAGAACCCTGGGAAACCACATCTGACGGCAGGAGGGTGCAGGCGTGGCTGAATTGCGCAAGACTGCTTGCGATCTTGTGGGCTCTGAAATTCACCTCAAGGATGGTAAACCAGATGGTAGGGTCGTGCAGAGTGAAGGCAGGTGCGCGGAGAGGGGCGGCCTGTGGAGGCTCTTCGTTTGACATGGTGGCTTGAGGTGGTGGTGCACCGCTGGCCGCGTTAAGGACGGCCTTGCTATGTAAGCGTGGGCTGCGGCGAGAAGGGCGTCCTTTACGGGAGGAGAGGCACCGGTAGTGCAGTCGCGGACTGGGAGCCACGGCGGTGAAGTGGTGGGTGGCGCTTGTACGGAGAGAAGGGAAGGAGGTGGCGAACGGCGGCGGGGGAGGGACAGGCAGAGACGTCCTGTAGCCGTCGTTCGATTCTGTCTCCGAAATACAGGTCACTCCAAGAGTCACCAATTGTTGTGAAGGCAAAACCGAGATGTGATCTCAGCCGTGTTGAGTCCGCTAATACCTTCTGGATGCGAGAGTAGGATAAGCAAAACCGATGTGTGATATCAGCCGTGTTGAGTCCGCTAATACTTATTCTAGTAAAGGTGAAGGAAATCCACTCTTGTTACTCTTATTTATTCACTTTACATCTTTGGCATACGTATAGATTTTCATTTGTAATGTACATTAAATATATATGATTATGGTGCGAGATGTGTGTAAGATGAGTGTAGTGTTAAGAATGGATGTTGGTTGAAAGGAATATTTATGTGTGTTTTAATGTGTACAATGGTTTGTGTATGATGTGTATGTAGAACGGATGAAATGATATATAAAGGAATGATATATATTACAAATGAAATAGTCTGCGCTCAAGACAAATAGAGAATGTGAGAGAATGTATATGTGAGAAAATGTATATTAGAGGGGAGACTGAAGTAGTGTGCTGCTACACATTGTATCCAGCATTGCCAAGTTTCCCATTCCAACTTTGCGTCTCCAATTCTCCATCTTACGAATGAAAGCTTTGATTTTGTCCACAAGATCGATTATCAAGCTTCCTTTCCCTTGGAGTTCCAGGTTCAGTGTGTTCAACTGCCTAAAGATGTCAACAAGATAGGCTAGCCGTATTTCGAAGCTATCTGCAGACCATGCTGACAGCAAATCTTGCTTGTTCTCTATTCTGAGAAAGAGGCTGATCTCTTCTCTGAGCTCAAATACACTCTGAACTACATTTCCTTTTTATAGCCAGCAAACTGCTGTATGAAATAGGAGAGTCTCATGAGCTGCACCCATATCTTGACAGAGTCTCTTGAAAAGTCGTGTGTTAATAGCACTACGTTTAGCAAAGTTAACGGTCTTTATTTTTGTATTCAAAGTGTCTTGTAATTCTGAGGGTAGCGTTTTTTATGCAAGAGCTTGCCTGTGGATCATGCAGTGAAGACGGATAACATTTGGTGCTTTTTGTATAACTCTTGTAACAAAACCTGACTGAGAACCCAACATGGCTGGAGCCCCGTCTGTGCATATCCTACAGAGATTGCCCCAGTCAAGATCTTCAGATTCCAAGAATTCTGTAAGTTTCTGCATTACATCTTCACCTTTAGTAGATTGTTCAAGAGGCTGACAAAACAAGAATTCCTTCTTCAGATCCTCATCATGAACAAATCTTACAAAAGCCAGGATTTGTTAGCAGAACTGGACGTCAGTAGACTCATCAAGTTGAATACTGAATAATCCAGCTCTTTTAATTTCCTGTATCACCTCCTCTTTGATGTCATCCGATAGTTGGGAGATTCGGCGGTGCACTGTATTATTTGAGTGAAATAGTATTCAGCTTTTTAGCACTTTTCTCACCTAAAGCAAGTTTTACCATTGTTTTGGCACATGGCAAAATTAATTCCTCCCCAATTGTGTGAGGCTTCTTTATCTTTGCTATTTCAAGGGCTACAAGAAATTATGCCTCCACTACGGCAGCATTTTGTTGATGAACGGAACTATCGTCACTCAGACACAAAAATAAAAGGAAGTAAAAGTATTCCGACCCTCTTTCACAATTACGTTAAAATTAAACACTACACACTCCAGCAGTGTTAAGAAAACCCATCCAGGGTAAAAAGAAATGCCCGAAGCAAAAATAAGGCGGAGTAATTCCACCCACAAACTTACTGTGAAAGCAAACGGGAAAAAAAAAAAAAAAAAAGGACAAAATATAGTGATCAAGGAGGCAGCAAGCCTCTACAAAAATCAGTCAAATAAAATGTACTATATCTGGGCGGCGCTCCTAACCTCATCCCAAAGAATCATCTTAAAATATACCTATATACATGTTCACTTACTCCTAAACCCCAGGAAAAACACAACAATACCTTAACATGGTAGAAGCGCGGCGAACGCGATCATCACCTCCGTGACTTGGGCCCGTATACACAAAACTTGTTAAGTTAGCAAACAGCTGTTAAGGTTAGCAAATTCCTGTTAAGGATAGCAAACTCCTGCTAACTCTAACATTTCACTGTTAAGTCACTAATAGTTGTTTGCTAGGGCCTTAAAAGTACTGTTAAGGTAAAAAAAAAAAGTGCTCCAGAGGACTTTTAAGGTCTTAACAAACTCCTGTTAGTCGAGAATATGGCGGGCCACGGACCACAACAACCTCTACGGCGCGCGAACATTTCGACAAAGGAGACATATATTCCGAGATTATAGTGACGACCAACTGGTGAAGAGATTCCGAATTGATCGTGCAGGCATAATAGCAGTGACTGACTTAGTAAGGGACAGACTTCAAAGTAGAACTGAGAGAAACATACCACTGGATCCAGAAACAAAGGTGGCAATTACTTTAAGATATTTAGCAACCGGAAAAATGCAACAGTGTAGCTGTGATGACTTTGGGACAACACAACCTGCCATCAGCCGTGTCATTACACAAACATTAGATGCATTGGCTGATCCACAAATTCGGCGTCAGTTCATGAAATTTCCTCGCACTGTGGAAGAAGTTCAACGTAAACAGAGAGTTTATGGAAACGAGTGGCTTCCCCGGTGTTGTGGGGCTATTGATGGCATTCAAGTCCGAATTGTGGCTCCCAGAGTGAATGAACATTTACATGTAAATAGGAAACGTTATCACAGTATTAATGTGCAAGTGGTGTCTGATGCAAATTACAAAATTCTTGATATTGTGGCAAGATCAGTCCATGATGCAAGGATATTGGAGGAGTCCGGGCTGAAACTGTTATTCGAATAGAATTTAATGCCTGAAGGATGCTACCTACTTGGAGATAGTGGATATCCCTGCAGACCATGGCTACTCACACCATACCTCAACCCTCAGTCCAGGTGCAAAAGTTAATTATAATAGGTAAGTGAAAAACATAAGAGTTTTGATAAAGTTTAATTTGAGCAACAGAAGTGGAAAATACATTACATTTTTTACACATTCCAATAAAGCATGCATTGACAAGTTGTCATGAAAAGGCACTAGTGCATTTACATAATTTTTTACCCCCAGAAGACCCCCACACTGGTTTTTGTAGTCTGCCCCAGTCCTAAAGTTTAGGTCAGAATGCTGGGTAATTGTAAAGCATAATATTGCATTAATTAATCATTCACTTAATTTACACCTCTATTTCCCCCAGTATTCAAGTTCAGCCCCAGTTCAGTTTAGGTTAGGTTAAGCTGGGTAATTCTAGAGACTGTTTGATAATTCTAGAATGTCATATTTAGTTACCATGAGTATTCACTTAATTTAATTTTTATTTTCCCTCAACCTTCAAGTCCAGGACCAGTCCAGTTTAGGTTACATTAATGCTAATTGCAAAAGATATTTAGTTTTATTGTGAAATTTTATCAATTTTCAGCTGGGACGTACTTCCTGCCCATGATTTGGTAAAATATTTTCAGAATACACAAGAGGACACGCTGTGTTGTGGAGAGGTGCATTGGACAGCTGAAACGTAGGTTTCATGTACTGCATGGGGAAGTTCGTGTCAGCCCACCGAAAACCTGCAAAATCATCCATGTCTGTGCAATTCTCCATAACATTTCCAAAGAACGTAATATTCCACTGCCACCTGATGATGCAGATGATGATCTAGAGGATGCAGCTGGAGCCAATGAGAATGTACCTGCAAATCCCAATGCAGCCGCTCCCGATGGTCGAAATGGACATCGCTTTCGGGATTACATTTCCAATCTTCACTTCAAGTAAGTGTTCCTGTATTATCACCTTATTATTTCCCACTGCAGTGTAGTACATGCCCTATTTCAAGAGTCACCAAGTTGTGAATAAAGAAAAGTAATGCACAATACCTGTTTAAAAAACATGAAATATTGTACTGTACTGTCAGAGCCGATATGACAAATGTTTTCATTAAATGTTTCTTGCCCCATCATCTGCTGTAGCTCTGAATTTTTTCTTCAAATGCATAAGATCCAATCTCATTCATTCATTGTACTGCGAAGTTTATATAGTGCATCCTTTCTTTCCGACCATTGTTTTATTTATTTTTTATTTTTTTATTTATTTTATTTTTTTCAGTTTGGATGAATAAGTCCAAGGGGCGGAAGGAGCGGTAAACCTCAGGAGAGGGGACATTTATAAGCCTAACTTTGAGAGAGGCATTGTCTTAACTCCGCCCCCATACCGCAGTGGTTGTGTCTAGTTTAAGGTTGACCAGTGCCATGATACCCAGGCTGGTCATGCCACGCCTAGGGCGTGGGTAAGAGATGTAATTACTGCATGTTGGAATATGTGAAATGTATAGAATATTCGACCTTAACTATAAGGATAGTTTTCTGAGGAAAATATGTAACAACTGAAATATAACATGAGATGTAACGGAGAGAAGAGAGACTTTTTAGAAACAGCTTGTTGAGAGTTCAAGAGAGAGAGAAGCTGAGGAGGTTGCAGCTTCCCTGACCAGAGGAGGGTCAGGGGGGACATGGAGACACACAAACTTGTATCAGTAAGTGGAGTTTTGAATGTTGGTAATGCAGTCTAATGTATTTGTTGTGTTTATGACATGTAAATAGGAAAATAGTGGTTAGGATGTTCAGAGTTAAGGTGTTGTGTTTGATTTTATATGTGTTGGTATGAATTTTACTGTGACATTAACATTGAATTATTTTGAGTTGAATATTGAAGAGAGATTGATGAGAAACATTGATAATATCGTGTGTTACGTATGTTGGCGTGAGATGTGTTACGTATATTGTTATGAAATGTATTTCGACATTGATATTGAGTTATCTGAGATGAGTTAAATGTTGATGTGAGATTTGATAAGAAGCGTTGATAACATTGAGTGTTACGTACATTAATGTGGGATATATTTGACGTTGATATTGAATTATATAGAGTTGAATTTTGATGAAAGATTTGGTGAGAAACTTTGATAATATTGTGTGTGAAGTATATTGAGTTTAATTGTGAGGAGAGACTTGAAGAGAACTTTGGGGCTATTGTGTGTTATGTGTATTGGAAGTCATCAGCTGGTTGCTGGAGTAAGACTTAGGTTAATAACTTTTGTACTTAACTATTAGGTCAATTAAATGAGAAAATGATAGCAGTGTATATTATACCTCGCGGTTATTTATATTGAGTGATAGTCTTACACAACTATGCAATTGCAACGTCCACAGCAGCAATAGAACGATCGGAAAGGACACTTGAGATGAAGTTGCAGAGAGAAGGATAGAAGCCATAGTAGGGTAGTTTGGAAATTGGTATCATATCTACATTATAAAAATATAGTTTGATGATAAATATACCCTGGTGATTTTTTTCTCCTTTATTTTTTTCCTGATCGCATCAATTGCTTGTCTAACAGTTCTATTTCTTTTTTTTAATTTAAGATTTTGAAATTCTAGATTCAAATTCTTTAATCTCAATCTCTCTAGTTTCAACCTTTTCTTTTCTGCCTTTTACTTACCATGTGCCTGCTGGGGTTGCACAGAACTGGCCTGAGGAGTAGAATATGTAAGTTGAGGTGGTTCCTCAATTGAACACTCAAATAAGGAGGCCCCTCCATCCATTGGCTGGAGCTGGTTCTCATCATTGCAGATTTCGATTGTTGGTGGAAGGATTTGGTATGCTGACATGTGTTCACCAACCATCTCTTTCCTGAAAGGAAATATACAGTCCAGTATCTCTATTAACCTTTTATCGAGCACTCCTAGAAATGTAAAAGATATTAAAGTTCGTGATTGCCTCACTGGGCTAGTCAGGCAATAAAATAAATATTTTTTATTGGCCGAGAGATTCGTTGACTTTAAACCAGCACAGAGAGAGTTGTTGCAGCCACTATTGAAGCTTGTTTAAGTTATCCTATATAGTTCCTTCCCTGAAAGGGTTAAAAAGTACACCAGGGAAAAGAAACTACTACATTGCAAGTAAAATTCGGCAAAGTATAATATGGTTCATTTTCACAGGGTGTACATACATCAATTACATTTACTAGCCTTACCTTGCTTCTTCAAAAAGTATATCATTATCGCGGGTCACTACACCTTCAATGCTTTCATTTTTCTCCCCCAGCAACTCCTCAACTTTGGTATCAACAGGGTCTAAGGGAGGAAGGAACTTGTGGACACATCAATTTCATTTACTAGACTTACCTTGCATCTTCAAAAAGTATATCATTATCGAGGGTCACTACACCTTCAATGCTTTCATTTTTCTCCCCCAGCAACTCCTCAACTTTGGTATCAACAGGGTCTAAGGGAGGGACTTGTGGACCACCAGCACCTGTAAAAAAAATTGTACACATCATGAATGCTGCATTGAATCTTTTCCAAAGAGATTGGTCACTGTTTAGATTAGGTTAAGCTGGATAATTCTAGAGAATACTTGATAATGCTAGAATGTAGTATTTAGTTACCATGAGTATTCATTTAATTTAGTTTTATTTTCCCCCAACCTTCAGTCCAGTTGGATTACTATTGAATGAAGTCAATTGTTATGAACAGTGTGGGGGCCAGTGTATGATTAAGGGGGACACAACAATTTAGTTTCTTCATAATAGACACTAATGAAATATACAAGATTAAGTAACCAACATTTTTTGTTTTATAACTTAGGTTATGAGTAATTATTATGAATATATAAAATAACAGACTCTCACCTGATTGACAATATTCCCTCCTTATTGCTGAGACTTTCTTCCTTGTTTTTGAGAGGACAGAAAACCATTTAGTCTCTACTTCATCCACAGTCCGGTGATGCAGTGGATGAGCAGCATTGAGACTGATGGCGATTTCCTCCCAGGCCTTCTTCTTATCCTTGTTTGTAAGTGTAAGTTCAAACTTGCCATTAATCACCAATTTCCTCTCTTGTATACGAGATACTAAATGGAGGGTTTCCTCCTGTGTCCAGTTAGGCTTCCTTTTCTTTACTTGCGCCTCCTCTGCCATGGTGTTGAGTTTGTGTGTTTACAAAAGTCGCGGGGATCGCCAGCATGTGGTTAAAAAGTATTTGTTCTAACTACAAAAAAAACGATGAAATGTGCAATTATGCATATCAAGAGAGTTTAATTATTAATAGAAAAATATTTTTACATTAAATGATGCATTTTCAACTCGATTTAACGAAAAAAAAGTGAATAAGTTGCTCTCCTTAGCGAAGGTTAGCAAGAGTTAACAAACAGCTGTTTGCTTACTAACATCTATTAGTTAAGCCTTCGTGAAATACTTTCCTGTTAGCTAACTAATAAGTTTTGTGTATACCGGCCCTGGACCCATGAATGAGTGAGTCCTGACCTCTCCCGCTCGGCGGATTATATCTGCCCCGAGCCCTGCACTGACCACACGGGCGTCTGCCCAAGTGGTTACACTACTATACAAAGGAAACACTACCTAACTAATCAAATATTGGTTCCGTAGTGATATTCACATGGAGGCAGTATA
>CM035220.1:7121888-7136888 GCA_020233015.1 Callinectes sapidus | reverse complement strand
ATTCATAATAATTACTCATAACCTAAGTTATAAACCAAAAAATGTTGGTTAGTTAATCTTGTATATTTCATTAGTGTCTATTATGAAGAAACTAAATTGTTGTGTCCCCCTTAATCATACACTGGTCCACACACTGTTCATAACAATTGACTTCATTCAATAGTAATCCAACTGGACTGAAGGTTGGGGGAAAATAAAACTAAATTAAATGAATACTCATGGTAACTAAATACTACATTCTAGCATTATCAAGTATTCTCTAGAATTATCCAGCTTAACCTAATCTAAACAGTGACCAATCTCTTTGGAAAATATTCAATGCAGCATTCATGATGTGTACAATTTTTTTTACAGGTGCTGGTGGTCCACAAGTCCCTCCCTTAGACCCTGTTGTTGATACCAAAGTTGAGGAGTTGCTGGGGGAGAAAAATGAAAGCATTGAAGGTGTAGTGACCCTCGATAATGATATACTTTTTGAAGATGCAAGGTAAGTCTAATAAATGTAATTGATGTGTTCACAAGTTTCTTCCTCCTTTAGACCCTGTTGATACCAAAGTTGAGGAGTTGCTGGGGGAGAAAAATGAAAGCATTGAAGGTGTAGTGACCCTCGATAATGATATACTTTTTAAAGATGCAAGGTAAGTCTAGTAAATGTAACTGATGTATGTACACCCTGTGAAAATGAACCATACTATACTTTGCCTAATTTTACTTGCAATGTAGTAGTTTCTTTTCCCTGGTGTACTTTTTAACCCTTTAAGGGAAGGAACTATATAGGGTAACATAAACAAGCTTCAAAAGTGGCTGCAACAACTCTCTCTGTGCTGGTTTAAAGTCAACGAATCTCTCGGCCAATCAAAAATATTTATTTTATTGCCTGACTAGCCCTGTGAGGCAATCACGAACTTTAATATCTTTTACATTTCTAGGAGTGCTCGATAAAAGGTTAATAGAGATACTGGACTGTATATTTCCTTTCAGGAAAGAGATGGTTGGTGACCACATGTCAGCATACCAAATCCTTCCACCAACAATCGAAATCTGCAATGATGAGACCCAGCTCCAGCCAATGGATGGAG
Organism: Callinectes sapidus; assembly: GCA_020233015.1. Taxonomy (NCBI): domain Eukaryota; kingdom Metazoa; phylum Arthropoda; class Malacostraca; order Decapoda; family Portunidae; genus Callinectes; species Callinectes sapidus. The sequence goes on along the minus strand of CM035220.1, from coordinate 7,135,809 downwards.
GGGCCTCCTTATTTGAGTGCTCAATTGAGGAACCACCTCAACTTACATATTCTACTCCTCAGGCCAGTTATGTGCAACCCCAGCAGGCACATGGTAAGTACAAGGCAGAAAAGAAAAGGTTGAAACTACAGAGATTGAGATTAAAGAATTTGAATCTAGAATTTCAAAATCTTAAATTAAAAAAATAAATAGAACTGTTAGACAACCAATTGATGCGATCAGGAGAAAAATAAAGGAGAAAAAAATCACCAGGGTATATTTATACTATATTTTTATAATGTAGATATGATACCAATTTCCAAACTACCCTACTATGGCTTGTATCCTTCTCTCTGCAACTTCATCTCAAGTTTCCTTTCCGATCGTTCTATTGCTGCTGTGGACGTTGCAATTGCATAGTTGTGTAAGACTATCACTCAATATAAATAACCACGAGGTATAATATACACTGCTAACATTTTCTCATTTAATTGACCAAATAGTTAAGTACAAAATTATTAACCTAAGTCTTACTCCAGCAACCAGCTGATGACTTCCAATATACATAACACACAATATCCCCAAAGTTGTCTTTAAGTCTCTCCTCACAATTAAACTCAATATACTTCACACACAATATTATCAAAGTTTCTCACCAAATCTCTCATCAAAATTCAACTCCATATAATTCAATATCAACGTCAAATATATCCCACATCAATGTACGTAACACTCAATGTTATCAACGCTTCATATCAAATCTCACATCAACATTTAACTCATCTCAGATAACTCAATATCAATGTCGAAATACATTTCATACCAATATACGTAACACATCTCACGCCAATATACGTAACACACGATATTATCAATGTTTCTCATCAATCTCTTCAATATTCAACTCAAAATAATTCAATGTTAATGTCACAGTAAAATTCATACCAACACATATAAAATCAAACACAACACCTTAACTCTGAACATCCTAACCACTATTTTCCTATTTACATTTCATAAACACAACAAATACATTAGACTGCATTACCAACATTCAAAACTCCACTTACTGATACAAGTTTGTGTGTCTCCATGTCCCCCCTGACCCTCCTCTGGTCAGGGAAGCTGCGACCTCCTCAGCTTCTCTCTCTCTCTTGAACTCTGAACAAGCTGTTTCTAAAAATTCTCTCTTCTCTCCGTTACATCTCATTTTATATTTCAGTTGTTACATATTTTCCTCAGAAAACTATCCTTATAGTTAAGGTCGAATATTCTATACATTTCACATATTCCAACGTGCAGTAATTACATCTCTTACACACGCCCTAGGCGTGGCATGACCAGCCTGGGTATCATGGTACTGGTCAACCTTAACCTAGACACAACCACTGCGGTATGGGGGCGGAGTTAAGACAATGCATCTCTCAAAGTTAGGCTTATAAATGTCCCCTCTCCTGAGGTGTACCGCTCCTTCCGCCCCTTGGACTTATTCATCCAAACTGAAAAAAAAATAAAATAAATAAAAAATAAATAAATAAATAAAACAATGGTCGGAAAGAAAGGATGCACCATATAAATTTGGCAGTACAATGAATGAATGAGATTGGATCTTATGCATTTGAAGAAAAAATTCAGAGCTACAGCAGATGATGGGGCAAGAAACATTTAATGAAAACATTTGTCATATCGGCTCTGACAGTACAGTACTATATATCATGTTTTTTAAACAGGTATTGTGCATTACTTTTCTTTATTCACAACTTGGTGACTCTTGAAATAGGGCATGTACTACACTGCAGTGGCAAATAATAAGGTGATAATACAGGAACATTTACTTGAAGTGAAGATTGGCAATGTAATCCCGAAAGCGATGTCCATTTCGACCATCGGGAGCGGCTGCATTGGGATTTGCAGGTACATTCTCATTGGCTCCAGCTGCATCCTCTAGATCATCATCTGCATCATCAGGTGGCAGTGGAATATTACGGTCTTTGGAAATGTTCTGGAGAATTGCACAGACATGGATGATTTTGCAGGTTTTCTGTGGGCTGACACGAACTTCCCCATGCAGTACATGAAACCTACGTTTCAGCTGTCCAATGCACCTCTCCACAACACAGCGTGTCCTCTTGTGTATTCTGAAAATATTTTACCAAATCATGGGCAGGAAGTACGTCCCAGCTGAAAATTGATAAAATTTCACAATAAAAGTAAATATCTTTTGCAATTAGCATTAATGTAACCTAAACTGGACTGGTCCTGGACTTGAAGGTTGAGGGAAAATAAAAATTAAATTAAGTGAATACTCATGGTAACTAAATATGACATTCTAGAATTATCAAACATTCTCTAGAATTACCCAGCTTAACCTAACCTAAACTGAACTGGGGCTGAACTTGAATACTGGGGGAAATAGAGGTGTGAATTAAGTGAATGATTAATTAATGCAATATTATGCTTTACAATTACCCAGCATTCTGACCTAAACTTTAGGACTGGGGCAGACTACAAAAACCAGTGTGGGGGTCTTCTGGGAATAAAAAATTATTTAAATGCACTAGTGCCTTTTCATGACAACTTATGAATGCATGCTTTATTGGAATGTGTAAAAAATATAATGTATTTTCCACTTCTGTTGCTCAAATTAAACTTTATCAAAACTCTTATGTTTTTCACTTACCTATTATAATTAACTTTGGCACCTGGCTGAGGGTTGAGGTATGGTGTGAGTAGCCATGGTCTGCAGGGATATCCACTATCTCCAAGTAGGTAGCATCCTTCAGGCATTAAATTCTGTTCGAATAACAGTTTCAGCCCGGACTCCTCCAAAATCCTTGCATCATGGACTGAGCCAGGCCATCTTGCCGCAATATCAAGAATTTTGTAATTTGCATCAGACACCACTTGCACATTAATACTGTGATAACGTTTCCTATTTACATATAAATGTTCATTCACTCTGGGAGCCACAATTCGGACTTGAGTGCCATCAATAGCCCCACACCACCGGGGAAGCCACTCGTTTCCATAAACACTCTCTGTTTACGTTGACCTTCTTTCACAGTGCGAGGAAATTTCATGAACTGACGCCGAATTTGTGGATCAGCCAATGCATCTAATGTTTGTGTAATGACACGGCTGATGGTAGGTTGTGTTGTCCCAAAGTCATCACAGCTACACTGTTGCATTTTTCCGGTTGCTAAATCTCTTAAAGTAATTGCCACCTTTGTTTCTGGATCCAGTGGTCTGTTTCTCTCAGTTCTACTTTGAAGTCTGTCCCTTACTAAGTCAGTCACTGCTATTATGCCTGCACGATCAAGTCGGAATCTCTTCATCAGTTGGTCGTCACTATAATCTCGGAATATATCTCTCCTTTGTCGAAATGTTCGCCGCCGTAGAGGTTGTGGTCCGTGGCCCGCCATATTCTCCACTAACAGGAGTTTGTTAAAAGCTTAAAAGTCCTCTGGAGCACTTTTTTTTTACCTTGACAGTACTTTTAAGGCCCTAGCAAACAACTATTAGTGACTTAACAGTGAAATGTTAGAGTTAGCAGGAGTTTGCTATACTTAACAGGAATTTGCTAACCTTTACAGCTGTTTGCTAACTTAACAAGTTTTGTGTATACGGGCCCAAGTCACGGAGGTGATGATCGCGTTCGCCGCGCTTCTACCATGTTAAGGTATTGTTGTGTTTTTCCTGGGGTTTAGGAGTAGGTGAACATGTATATAGGTATATTTTAAGATGATTCGTTGGGATGAGGTTAGGAGCGCCGCCCAGATATAGTACATTTTATTTGACTGATTTTTGTAGAGGCTTGCTGCCTCCTTGATCACTATATTTTGTCCTTCCTTTTTTTTTCCCCGTTTGCTTTCACAGTAAGTTTGTAGGTGGAATTACTCCGCCTTATTTTTGCTTCGGGCATTCCTTTTTACCCTGGATGGGTTTTCTTAACACTGCTGGGGTGTGTAGTGTTTAATTTTAACGTAATTGTGAAAGAGGGTCGGAATACTTTCACTTTCTTTTATTTTTGTGTCTGAGTGACGATAGTTCCGTTCATCAACAAAATGCTGCCGTAGTGGAGGCATAATTTCTTGTATCCCTTGAAATAGCAAAGATAAAGAAGCCTCACACAATTGGGGAGGAATTAATTTTGCCATGTGCCAAAACAATGGTAAAGCTTGCTTTGAGTGAGAAAAGTGCTAAAAAGGTGAATACTATTTCACTCTCAAATAATACAGTGCACCGCCGAATCTCCCAACTATCGGATGACATCAAAGAGGAGGTGATACAGGAAATTAAAAGAGCTGGATTATTCAGTATTTAACTTGATGAGTCCACTGACGTCCAGTTCTGCTCACAAATCCTAGCTTTTGTAAGGTTTGTTCATGATGAGGATCTGAAGAAGGAATTCTTGTTTTGTCAGCCTCTTGAACAATCTACAAAAGGTGAAGATGTAATGCAGAAACTTACAGAATTCTTTGAATCTGAAGATCTTGACTGGGGCAATCTCTGTGGGATATGCACAGACGGGGCTCCAGCCATGTTGGGTTCTCAGTCAGGTTTTGTTACAAGAGTTATACAAAAAGCACCAAATGTTATCCGTCTTCACTGCATGATCCACAGGCAAGCTCTTGCATAAAAAACGCTACCCTCAGAATTACAAGACACTTTGAATACAAAAATAAAGACCGTTAACTTTGCTAAACGTAGTGCTCTTAACACACGACTTTTCAAGAGACTCTGTCAAGATATGGGTGCAGCTCATGAGACTCTCCTATTTCATACAGCAGTTTGCTGGCTATAAAAAGGAAATGTAGTTCAGCGTGTATTTGAGCTCAGAGAAGAGATCAGCCTCTTTCTCAGAATACAGAAGAAGCAGGATTTGCTGTCAGCATGGTCTGGAGATAGCTTCGAAATACGGCTAGCAACGACGCAATAAAGTGCACCAAACCCTGCTCCTTCAACGCTCCACCGTTAATGCAGACCGGCGGATGCTGATGGCGCACAACATCCGCCAAGTCACCTCGAAACTGCTCCACGTCCACGACCGTCTCACTGGTTTCTACTTCCTTGTCGATACTGGCGCAGAAGTTAGTGTCTTACCCGCCACACAGACCCAGAAGTTGCTAACCCCTACCACTCTCCTCTACGCAGCCAAAAACTCCAGGATCCCTGTCTTCCAGCGGCAGACGTTGACACTGAAACTCTCCCTCCGTCGGTCGTTCACCTGGACATTCTACGTGGCAGCAGTTTCCCAACCCATCCTCGGCGCCGATTTCCTGCAACACTTCAACCTCCTGGTTGACCTTGGAAGTCGCAAGCTCCTGGACCCTCTCACTTCACTCTGGACGCGAGGCAAGACTACACCCGGCGTTAGTACTGGATTCTCCACCATAAGTCGGGACAACCAGTTTGCGTCGCTGCTCTCGAGTTACCCGGCTCTCACTCAGCCGTACTCAGCCACTACGCCCATCAAGCATCACGTGACTCATTGCATTGACACATCTGGTCCGCCTGTCTTCGCCAAGGCTTTGCACCTGAACGCTACAGACAGGTAAAAGAAGAATTTGAATCCCTTATGCAACAAGGCATTATTAGCCCTAGCTCCAGCAACTGGTCTTCAGCTCTCCACGTCGTCTCCAAGAAGAATGGCGACATCAGATCCATGTGGAGACTACAGAGCCCTGAACTCCTGCACACAACTTGACCGCTATCCTGTGCCCAACATCCAGGAGTTCTCTTCACAACTTCATGGATCCACCATCTTCACGAGGATCGACCTTGTCAAGGCTTTTCACCAAATTCCCATCGAGCCTGCAGACATCCCGAAGACGGCCATCATCACACCCTTTGGCCTCTACGAATACCCCAGGATGCCCTTCGGTCTGAAGAACTCTGCACAGACCTTCCAACGGTTTATGGATGAAGTATTGCGCGGTCTCCAGTTCTGCTTCACATATGTCGACGACATCCTCATCGCCAGTTCTGATGCTGACACACACCGGCCCACCTCGAACAAGTCTTCACTCGCCTTCAGGACTACGGCATCCAAGTTAACGTCGACAAGTCTACAGTCGACTTTCTTGGCCACACAGTATCTACTTCTGCCATCACCCCCACCTCATCTCGCTGTAAAGCCATCCAGGAGTTCCCGAAGCCTACCACACAGCGCCAACTGAAGCAGTTTCTGGGGATGCTCAACTATTATAATCGCTTCATCCCCCGCTGCGCACAGCTCCTCCAGCCTCTCTACTCCATGTTGAAGCCTGCCAAGAAAGGCCAGTCCATCACCCTGGACTGGACCTCCGAAGCTGTCGACGCCTTTCTCGCTGCAAGGACCGCACTCGCCGACGCCTCTTCCCTTGACTTCCCCACCCCAGACGCCGCCATCTCTATCGCCACCGACGCTTCTGACACCGGCATTGGGGCAGTCTTGCAACAGCACGTTCAAGGCGCGTGGAAGCCACTCGCTTTCTTTTCAAAGAAGCTCAAGAGTGCCGAGACTAAGTGCAGCACTTATGACAGAGAACTCCTCGCCATCTACAAGGCAGTCAAACACTTCCGGTACTTCGTCGAAGGTCGCCCATTCAACATCTACACTGACCATAAACCACTAACCACCATCTTCAACAACAACAAGACATCCTATTCCCCAAGGCAACTACGTCACATTGACTACATCTCCCAGTTCACCACGGACCTCCGCTTCATCAAAGTCGACGACAACGCTCCCGCCGACGCCCTTTCCCGTAACATCTGCGCGACCTCCACCTCTCTCATCGACTACGCCGCAATTGCTGCTGACCAGGCCTCTGATCCTGAGTTGCAGCAGCTAAAGGAAAATGCCGCACTGTCCATGAAGAGGATCCAGCTCCCGGGAACACAAGTGCACCTTTACGCTGACGTCTCCACCGACACCTTCCGGCCATACCTACCGAAGAAACACCGGTATCCCCTCTTCCGTCAGCTGCACGACCTTTCCCACCCTGGCATTCGGACTACGCAGCGGATGATGACCTCCAGGTTCATCTGGATGGGTATGAACAAGGATGTCAGGGAGTGGACACGAACCTGCGTCCCTTGCCAGGCCTCCAAGGTGACACGACACACACGTTCCCCTCCCGGAACATTCACACCAGTCTCTTCTCGGTTCGACCACGTACACATCGACCTGGTTGGACCTCTCCCATACTCTGATGGCAACCGCTACATCCTGACCTGTGTTGACCGCTTCACACGTTGGCCAGAGGCGACACCACTGGCTGAAATCTCCACCGACATCGTCGCTCGCGCCTTCATCACCACATGGGTGTCCAGATTCGGTGTTCCCCTCAACCTCACCTCCGACCGTGGCAGCCAGTTTGAGTCCCGCGTGTGGGGCAAGGTCATGACCCTGCTGGGCATCCGACGGTTCAGGACTGCTAGTTACCATCCCCAGGCGAACGCTATGGTGGAGCGTTTCCACCGCCAGCTGGAGGCATCCATCATGGCCTCCAGACAGCCACGTGAGGAGTGGTGTGCCACCTTACCCCTCGTCCTCCTTGGCATTCGTGCCTCTCTGAAGCAGGACCTCCAACACTCCTCCGCAAAGCTGGTATACGGGACAAACCTCCGACTGCCTGGTGAGCTCCTCTGTAGCTCACCCCAAGACACTCCACCTTGCAGCATCCAGGATTTCGCCAGCAGCCTTCAACAGTCCATGGCAAGCCTGCAGCCCGTGCAAACTTGCACCTATCCCACAAAGACGTTCGTCAGCCAGGATCTCGAAGACTGCTCCCACGTCTTCGTCAGGGTTGACGCCGTCAAGCGGCCCCTTTAACAACCCTACGAAGGGCCCTTTGAAGTCCTGCGCCGGACCCGGAAGAACATCACAATCAATAAAAACGGCAGTGCCCATGTCATCGCCATCGACAGGATCAAGCCGGCCTACATACTCTCCCATGCTTCGGTAACACCATTCCCGGACCCTCCGGACACGCCTACTGAAACACCGCGCCAGAGAAAAGTCACGTTATTCCTACCTTGTCATTGAGGGGGGAGTACTGTAGCAGCACACTACTTCAGTCTGCCCTCAAATATACATTTTCTCACATATACATTCTCTCACATTCTCTATCTGTCTTGAGCGCAGACTATTTCATTTGTAATACATATCATTCCTTTATATATCATTTCATCCGTTCTACATACACATCATACACAAACCAACATACACATTAAAACACACATAAATATTCCTTTCAACCATCATCCATTCTTAACACTACACTCATCTTACACACATCTCACACCAAAATCATATATAATTAATGTACATTACAAATGAAAATCTATACGCATACCAAAAATGTAAGGTGAATAAATAAGAGAGTAACAAGAGTGGATTTCCTTCACCTTTACTAGAATAAGCATTAACGGACTCAACACGGCTGATATCACACATCGGTTTTGCTTATCCTACTCTCGCATCCAGAAGGCATTAGAGGACTCAACACGGCTGAGATCACACCTCGGTTTTGCCTTCACAACAAGTGTCAGAAATTGTAGAGGAGTGTGATGCTGCTACGCAGAACTTGATTACCCAATCAACATCTTGAGGCTTTGGAAGGGGAATTTAAAAGATACTTCCCAGATTTCCAAAGCCTAACTTCTCGGCTAGTAAGGGCCCCCTTCAATGCTCCAGTGACATGCATTCCTGATGACAATGATGATGGCCAAACTGAGCTGTTGACACTTCAGGAGGATTCAGGAGCTAAGATGAAGTTTGAAACTGAATCTCTAACAGTATTTTGGTCATCAATGGCAGCTTCATACCCAAACTTATGTGACTTAGCTTTTCGCCACCTCCTACCATTTTCATCAACTTATTCCTGTGAGGCTGCATTCTCTCAACTACTCCACATTAAAATGAAATATCGCAACAGACTTGAAGTGACGCATGACCTACGGTGTGCTTTAAGTGAAACAAAAACAAGAATCAAGAAGCTTGTTGATATAATCTGCAACATCACCCTTAACACTGAGTAGAATGGAGATTCAAAAGTGAAGGAAACATGAACCTGGCATTAACGTTCAGAAGCAAAATTTAATGGTCTGGGAGGAGGTGGGTGTGTGGCCACTGAAGGCCATGGTTGTGGCAGTTAATTATGACTCCCTATGATAGCATTTCATTTCAGAATTACAAAGCTATCAGATTTGAAAGATTCAAAGATGAGGTCACATTGCGTGAAATTAATACACTTTTTCAATCCAGTGGATTTTTTTTCTTTTCTTATTGCTGAAACAGCTTTTCACAATAATGCAACTTTTAATTACTCTACGTATGAGTTTTTTTTAATGTGCATTATATTACTTGTTTAGTACCATTTCAATAATTATATGAGATTCAGCAAAGGCAAAATACAAATTTCTTTATCGATAATTAACAAAAGAAAAAATATTAAATGGAATCAATAAAATTACAGGATTTGCTAGAGTCTTTTTTTTTTTATGAGCCTGTGGAGGGGCTGGAGAGTTTTTGTTTGGCTAGGGGACTTACCCACCCTCCGACAGAGTTAATTTATATTTTTCCCCGGGAACAAAGTGTCGTATCCGTAGTGAGGGGCAGACGAAAACACGGCTGTAAGTTGTACTTGTATTGAGGAACAAGAGAGAGGGCCCAAGTTGTTGGCTCTGAGGTCGGGCTGTGTCTGCCCGCCCCAGTCACTACCAAGTAATTACAACAGTTCTCAACGACAAACAATGAGTGAGCGAAAGCTCGAACGAAACAGTAAATCCTAAATATACAACATCCTTCCGCCCTAGTTAAGAGTATCCCCGAACGAAACAATAAGCCCTAATTAAACTCGTACAACATCCTTCCACCCTAGTTAAGAGTACCCCCATCGATCAGGTTTGATTGATATCCTTGTTGACCGACGCAGTGGAGGAGCCAAGGCCTCACTCTCGTGAGGCGTAGGCGGGACATTCATGGAGTCCGGTTTTGCGTTAACGTGTCGCGGCGAACCACCATGCCCCGTGGATGGGCGTGGTGATGAAGGGACTTGTCGGTGCGGTACAGCAGCTGGAGGTGTCAGCATCCCATGGCCAGGCTGGGTCGCTGGAGGTGTCAGCATCCCACGGGCCGGTATGGTTCCGTCAACACAAATTTCATTTGCTGGTGGCAGTGGCGAAGCTCCATTCCTCACTGGCGATAGTGTTCTTGTGTCGGCCGTCCCTCCATGGCCAGGCTGGGTCGCTGTCTGATCTGCGGTACTGCTCGCCGAACTCTGAGGAATATCAGGAATAATAACAGGTCTCAATCTGATGTGATCAACGTGCCTTCTAAAATTCCTACCATCCAACAACCGCACCGTGCACGAGCTGCCTTGACACTCTGTAACTATTCCAGGTAACCATTTGGAGGTGCCTTGCATCTTCCCCATCACATACATATACACTGAATCTCCGACCTTGAATTCTCGTGGCTGAATACTGCGATCATAACGAGTTTTCTGCGCCCACTGGTAGAATTCTACGGTCCCTCTTCTCGCATCCCTCCGCAACTGGTCTAGATGAGTTTTCATGGGACGGCCAAACATGAGTTCTGCTGGGCTGCAATTAGTTACGCTGTGAGGAGTAGATCTATAATGGAACAAGAATCTTGACAGTTTGGTATATAGGCTCCCCTCTTTCTGTTTCCTCATTCCATGCTTGAATGACTGAACTGCTCTTTCTACTAAGCCATTACTTTTAGGGGACCAAGGCGGAGACGTGAGATGTTTCACTCCGTTTCTGGTGCAAAAAGACTGAAACTCAGGGCAAGTAAAACACGTAGCGTTGTCAGAGACAATGGTGTCAGGGATGCCGAATGAAGCAAACGATTGCCTACATTTCTCTATGGTTGTGGTTGCAGAGGTAGACGATGTTACATGTATGTCTAGCCACTTACTATGAGCATCCATGATGAGCAGCCAGAATTGTCCGAGGAAAGGGCCACAGTAATCGACGTGCACGCGACTCCATGGTTGACTTGGCCACGCCCAAGGGTGCAGCTCAGATGGCGGAGTTTGAGGCCTGTGTTCCTGGCAAGTGCGGCACCCAGCGGCTCTATTTTCAATAGCACTGTCTATACCAGGCCACCATACGTAACTTCGGCTGCGCTGCTTCATCCGGGTTATTCCTGTGTGACCTTCATGCAATTCAGCCAGGACCATTTCTCGTCCTTGAGGAGGAATCACCATTCTGCTTCCCCAAAACAAGCACCTGTCCTGAACACTTAGCTCCCCTAATCTGTTGTGATATACTTTAACCTCTGATGGATACTGTGATAAGTCGTGGGGCCAGCCGTCCACAACAAAACGGCACACAAGCGATAAGACTGGGTCACGATCCATCCATGCCTCAATCTGGCGTCGAGAAACAGGTCCAGAGTCAATCATTTCCATCAGGCGAATGTATTCCACGGGCACAGGCACTTCTGTTGGCATGTCTGGGAGGGGAAGGCGACTGAGAGCGTCACAGTGGGTGTGTTGGTTACCTGGAGTATACAAGAGTCTATATTTGTAGGCAGACAATAGTAAAGCCCAGCGCTGAACTCGGGGAGATGCCATGACAGGTAAGGGCTTGTTCTCACCAAACAACCCAAGAAGAGGTTTATGATCAGTCTTAAGTTTGAATGAACGTCCATACAAATAGTAATGCCACTTCTTTACCCCTGAGACAACGCTCAGCCCTTCTCTATCAGTCTGAGCGTATCTACGTTCAGCCTCATTCAGAGACCTTGAATAAAATGCAACAGGCCTCTCAACTCCAGACAGATCAGTCTGAGATAACACACACCCTATGCCATATGGGCTTGCATCACATGACACAGTTGTCTCCAGTAATTCATTAAAGTGGGCAAGGCAAGGCGGCTTGGATATCATTAGCTTTGCCTTCAAAAACGCACGTTCCTGTTCACGCCCCCAAACCCAAGGCTGTGATTCTTTCAACAGTTGGTAAAGAGGAGCTAAAACAGTAGCAACATTATGGAGAAACTTACTGAAATAACTTAACATACCCAGCCATGATTTCAAGGTCCTCTTGTCAGATGGAGCAGGAGCTTCTACGATGGCCCGAATTTTCTCGTCCGTCGGCTTGATTCCTTGCTCACTAATGGTGTGGCCAAGGTAGGTCACCTGTGTCAACCCGAGCTGACATTTTCTCCTGTTCAACCGCAACCCAGCTTGACTCATCCTCCGTAGAACTTGCTCTAGTAGTTCATCATGTTGGCCCTGGTCCCGACCACCGATCACCACGTCGTCAAGGTAAACTGCCACCTGAGGTATACCTGACAACAGACTGGAGAGAATTTTCTGGAAAATGGCAACAGCAGAGTGAATTCCAAAGGCAAGCCGAGTGTACATCCTTAATCCTCGAGGAGTATTAACCACCACATATTTCTGGGAATTCTCATCTAATTGTATTTGATTATATGCATTACTCATATCTAATTTACTGAAAACTTTGCATCCTGATAACACTGAAAAAAGTTCATCAATTCTAGGGAGAGGATATTGTTCCAAAGCAGCAACCTTATTCACAGTAAGTTTAAAGTCTCCACATATGCGAACCTCCCCATTAGGTTTAGGCACAATTACTAAGGGAGCAGCCCAGTCACTGTAACTAACAGGCTTGATAACACCAAGGTCTTCCATGCGACGCAGCTCATCATCCACCTTTTTCTGCAACGAGAGGGGCACAGGACGGGCTTTGTAAAATTGTGGCTTGGCCGAGTCGTCAATGAGCAAATGAGCTTTTCCTCCACTATAACAACCCAGTTCATCCTTAAACACATCCGAGAATTCAGTAGTTACATCCATTTGTTTGATTGAAGCCTCCCCCAGCAGTGTCGGCCAGTCCAATTTTATTTTTTCCAACCAGTTACGACCAAACAAGCTCGTACCTCTGCCGGGAACAACCATCAAGGGTAGTCTAGCACTTTGGTGATTAGTTTCCACCAACACCTCTGTAACTCCCTTCACAGGTATTTCCTCACCTGTGTAAGTACGGAAGCGTTGACCACTACGGTACAGAGGAAAATCTTTGATAAGCTTTCTCAGTTCTTGTTCACTAATTATTGAAGCAGACGCACCAGTATCCACTTCCATCACAGTTGGTATTCCATTAAGTCGCACTTCCAGGCATAGGGGTGGACAACTACGACACACTTTGTTTGTTGAAATACTAAACAGGCTGTACACTTCCTCTCCGGCATCGTTTTGCGTAGATTCCGGAACAGAAGGAGAAACATCCTCGAACTCAAAGATGGTACCAGCCTTGTGAGCGGCCCGAGTGTGGCCCACTTTATTACATTCAAAACACTGCTTGTCTTGAATGGGCACTCGTCGCCACCATGTCGCACACTAAGACAACGGAAACACCGAGAGTTTCTTCTCCATCGCTGTGTGCGAGGCTTTACTGCTGCTCGCCTTCCACCAGACTGGTTCGAGTCACTTTGCCTGGCCAGCCACTGAACCGCCGAAGCGTCCTCCTTGCTGTTCAAAGGCTGGTGAAGCTCACGAGTGTTATGTTCCGCCGTTTCTATGGCCACAGCTGTTTCACTAGCTTTATCTAAAGTCAAATCCGTTTCTGCCAGTAATTTGCTTTGAATAGCCTCGTTATGCACACCACACACTAGACGGTCACGAATCATTTCACTGAGATTTGTTCCATATTCGCAGTCGGATGACAACTTGCGTAGCCGAGCAACGTAATCTTGAATAGGCTCCTTCGCTGACTGGGAACAGGAGTTGAATCTGTAGCGAGCAACTATAGCAGAAGGTTTCGGGTCGTAGTGTAGCTTCAACTTCTCCAGCAACGTGGCAATAGGTCTCTCGCTGGGTTTCTGCGGCACACACAGGGACCTTAGTGTGCTGTAGGCAGCCGCCCCCACCGACGACAGAAACACAGCCCTCTTGGT
>CM035220.1:6999943-7021021 GCA_020233015.1 Callinectes sapidus | reverse complement strand
AAAAAAAGGATAAAAGCATAAAAATAGGTAATTTGTGGAATTGTAAAGAAAAAAAAGTATTGTCGAGAAAATGAATGTATTTTTTTGGTTTTCTGCCACCAACAAATGAAAATATGAAAAAAACCTTGAAAAAGTCACTTTTTAGGCAGAATTTTCTTCTTTATTCAAATTGCATATATTATACTTAAAAAACGGGATTTTGTTTCAAATGACGTTATTACTCCTAAAAACGTTGAAAAACACGTTAATTATGATTTTTTTCACAAAAAAGTATATTGAGTCAATATTCAGTGTTTTTTTTTATGAAAACAATGAAATAAGTAGAAAATTATCGAAAAATTGACTTTTCCGGTGAAAAGAAACTCTTTTCGTAGAAAGGTATATATTCCTTTTTTTCTGAACTAAAATAAAGATGGTCTTTCTTAGATAAGATGTTAATTCTCCAAGAAACGCTGGAAACGGGATAATTTATGCAATTTTGATATAAAAAAATGAATTGCCATGAAAAGTTAATATATTTCTTGCTTTTTCCTTCATTTTCACTAAAAACATGGAAATGAAAAGAAATAACACTGAAAAATTCTTTTTCTTAAAGAAATATATATTTTTTCATTGAAATGGCTTGTATTACATTTTATGTAACATAAAAAAGGGATTTTCTTAAAAATGATGTTAAAACCAATAAAAAGGTTTAAATTGGGTAGTTTATGTAACTTTAAAGAGAAAATGAATACGCTATAGCGTATTGTTCATGTGTTTAATTGAAACATGGAAATTAAAAAAAAATTACTGAAAAACTCACATTTTGAGGTAAAAATATACTTTTTTTCTAAGGGAAGATGGATTTGTCATAAGATAATTGTAAAACCCTTAAAAAAGTTGAAAATTGGATAATTTAAATCGTATATATTATACTTGTAAAAGGTTGTTTTATGGAAAATGCCATTAATACTCTTAAAAACTGAAAGAAACATAATTTATGAAATTTTAGAAAAAAAAAGTATATTGTAACATGAAAACGTTGTTTTCTACAAAATGTGCTTAAACGTCCAAAGAGTTTAAAAATGGGTATTTTGTACAGTTTCAGAGAAAGAAAATGTATATTGTGTTTACTTTCTTGTTTTTAATCAAAACATTGATATCAATAGAAAATTATTAAAAAAGTGACTTTTGGTGTAAAATCGTATTTTTTTTCGTAAGAGAGATGGTTTTCCTTTAAAAGTAGTAAATCTCCTAAAACTTTGAAAAAAGGATAATTTATGCGGTTGTAGAGAGAAAAAAAATATTGTCGTTAAATAAAGATAAAAGCATAAAAATAGGTAATTTGTGCAATTTAAGAGAAAACAAATATTGTCGAGAAAAATAATGTATTTTTTTCGTTTTGCTCCAAAAACAAATGAAAATATGAAAAAAAAACCTTGAAAAGTAACTTTTTAGGCAGAATTTTCATCTTTATTCAAATTGCATACTTGAAAAAGGGGGGTTTTATTTAAAATGCCGTTAATACTCCTAAAAACGTTAAAAAACACGTCATTTCTAATTTTTTTCAGAAAAAAAAGTATGTTGTGGCAATATTCAGTTTTTTTTGTTTATTTTTGGATGAAAACAATGAAATAAGCATAAAATCATCGAAAAATTCACTTGTTTGGTGAAAATAAACTTTTTTCGTGAAATGGCATATTTTCTTTTTTTCTGAATTAAAATAGAGATGGTCTTTCTTAGATAAGATGTTAATTCTCCAAGAAACGCTGGAAACGGGATAATTATGCAATTTCGAAAGAAAAAAATTAATTGCCATGAAAAGTTAATATATTTCTTGCTTTTTCCTTCATTTTCACTCATAACATGGAAATGAAAAGAAATAACACTGAAAAATCCTTTTTCTTAAAGAAATATATACTTTTTCATTGAAATGGCTTGTATTACATTCTATGTAACATGAAAAAGGGATTTTCTTAAAAATGTTGTTAAAACCAAAAAAGGTTTAAATAGGGTAGCTAATGTAACTTTAAAGAGAAAAATAATACGCTAGAGGGTATTGTTTATGTTTTTAATTAAAACATGGAAATTAAAGGAAAATTACTGAAAAACTCAGTTTTAGAGGTAAAAACATAATTTTTTTTTTTAAGGGAAGATGGATTTGTCATAAAAATATTGTAAAACCCTTAAAAACGTTGAAAAAATGGATAATTCAAATCGCATATGATATACTTGTACTAGTGGGTTTTATGGAAAATGCCTTTAATACTCTTAAAAACTGGAAAAAAACGTAATTTATGAAATTTTAGATAGAAAAAGTATATTGTAACATGAAGTTTTTTTTTACAAAATATGTTTAAACGTCCAAAAAGGTTAAAAATGGATACTTTGTACAGTTTCAGAGAAAGAAAATCTATATAGTGTTTATTTTCTTGTTTGTAATCAAAACATTGAAATCAATAGAAAATTATTAAAAAAGTGACTTTTGGTATAAAATCATATATTTTTTTCCTAAAAAAGATGGTTTTCCTTTTAAAGTAGTAAATCTCCGAAAAACATTGAAAAAAAGGTCATTTATGCAGTTTTAAATAAAAAAAAATATATTGACGTAAAATAAAGATAAATGCGTAAGAATAGGTAATTTGTAAAATTTTAGAGAAAAAAATATATTGTTAAGAAAAAGAATGTATTTTTTTTTTGTTTTCTTCCACCATCAAATGAAAAATATTGAAAAAAATCTTGAAAAAGTAACTTTTTAAGCAGAATTTTCTTTTTTATTCAAACTCCATATATCATACATGTAAAAGATGGTTTTGCTTAAAATGCCGTTAATACTCCTAAAAATGTTGAAAAACACGTCATTTATGATTTAAAAAAATAAAAGTGTATATTGTGGAAATATTCTGTATTTTTTGTTTATTTTTTGATGAAAACAATGAAATAAGCAGAAAATCATCGAAATATTCACTTTTTCTGTGAAAAGAAACTTTTTTCGTGAAATGGCATATATTCCTTTTTTCTGAACTAAAATAAAGATGGTCTTTTTTAGATAACATGTTAATTCTCCAAGAAACGCTGGAAACGGAATAATTTATACAATTTTGAGAGAAAAAGATGAAATGCCATGAAAAGTTAATATATTTCTTGCTTTTTTCTTCATTTTCACTCAAAACATGGAAATGAAAAGAAAAAACACTGAAAAGTCCTTTTCCTAAAGAAATATATATTTTTTTATTGAAATGGCTTTTATTACATTTTATGTAACATGAAAAAGGGATTTTCTTCAAAATGTTGTTAAAACTAATAAAAAGGTTTAAATAGGGTAGTTTATGTAACTTTAAAGAGAAAAACAATACGCTATAGCGTATTGTTTATGTTTCTAATTAAAACATAGAAATTTAATAAAAAATTACTGAAAAACACACTTTTGGAAGTAAAAACACTTTTTTTTCTAAGGAAAGATGGATTTGTCATAAAAATATTGTGAAACCCTTAAAAACGTTGAAAAATGGATCATTCAAATCGTATATGTTATACTTGTTAAAGAGGGTTTTACTTAAAATGCCGTTAATACTCTTAAATACTGAAAAAAACGTAATTTATGAAATTTTAGAAAGAAAAGGTATATTGTAACATGAAAAAGTTGTTTGCTACAAAATGTGTTTAAATGTCCAAAAAGGTTAAAAATTGATACCTTGTATAGTTTCCGAGAAAGAAAATGTATATAGTGTTTATTTTTTTGTTTTTAAGATGGTTTTCCTCTAAAAGTAGTAAATCTCCGAAAATTTTTTTTAAAAAGATTCATTTATGCGGTTTTAGAGAATAAAAATATATTGTCGTAAAATAAGGATAAAAGCATAAAAATAGGTAATTATTGCAATTTTAGAGAAAAAAAAATATTATATTTTAGGCAGAATTTTTTTTTATTTAAATTGCATATATTATACTTGTAAAAAAGGGTTTTGTCTAAAATGCCGTTAATACTACTAAAAACGTTGAAAAACACGTCGTTTATGATTTTTTTAAGAAAAAAAGTATACTGTGGCAATATTCAGAGTTTTTTTGTTTATTTTTTTATGAAAACAATGAAATAAGAAGAAAATCATCAAAAAGTTCACTTTTTCGGTGAAAAGAAACTTTTTTCTGAACTAAAAAAAAAGATGGTCTTTCTTAGATAAGATATTAATTCTCCAAGAAACGCTGGAAACGGGATAATTTATGCAATTTTGAGAAAAAAAAAATGAATTGCCACGAAAAATTAATATATTTCTTGCTTTTTCCTTCATTTTCACTCAAAACATGTAAATGATAAGAAAAAACACTGAAAAATTCTTTTTCTTAAAGATATATATATTTTTTTCATTGAAATGGCTTGTATTACATTTTATGTAACATGAAAAAGGGATTTTCTTCAAAATGATGATAAAACCAATAAAAAGGTTTAAATAGTTTAGTTTATGTAACTTTAAAAAGAAAAATAATACGCAATAGCGTATTGTTCATGTTTTTAATAAAAACATGGAAATTGAAGGAAAATTACTGAAAAACTCACTTTTGGAGGTAAAAACATACTTTTTTTTATTAAGGGAAGATGGATTTGTCATAAAAATATTGTAAAACCTTTAAAAACGTTGAAAAATGGATAATTCAAATCGCATAGGTTATACTTGTAAAATGCCGTTAAAAGTCTTAAATACTGAAAAAAACGTAATTTATCAAATTTTAGATAAAAAAGTATATTGGAACATGAAAAAGTTGTTTTCTACAAAATGTGTTTAAACGTCCAAAAAGGTTAAAAATGGATTCTTTGTATAGTTTCAGAGAAAGAAAATGTATATAGTGTTTTTTTTTTCTTGTTTTAATCAAAACATTGAAATCAATAGAAAATTATTAAAAAAGTGACTTTTGGTGTAAAATCATATTTTTTTCGTAAAAGAGATGGTTTTCCTTTAAAAGTAGTAAATATCCGACAAACATTGAAAAAGGGTCATTGATGCGGTTTTAGAGAAAAAAATATATATTGTCGTAAAATAAGGATAAAAGCATGAAAATAGGTAATTTGTGCAATTTTAGAGAAAAAAAATATTGTCGAGAAAAAAAAATGCATTTTTTTGGTTTACCTCCACCAACAAATAAGAATAGGAAAAAAACCTTGAAAAAGTCACTTTATAGGCAAAATTTTCTTCTTTAATCAAATTGCATATATTATACTTGTAATAGGGGGTTTTGTTTAAAATGCCGTTAATGCTCCTAAAAACGTTGAAAAACACGTCATTTATGATTTTTTTTTCAGAAAAAAAAGTATAATGTTTCATTATTCAGTGTTTTTTGTTTATTTTTTGATGAAAACAAAGAAATAAGCAGAAAATCATCAAAAAATTCACTTTTTCCGTGGAAAGAAACTTTTTTCGTGAAATGGCGTATATTCCTTTTTTCTGAACTAAAATAAAGATGGTCCTTCTTAGATAAGATGTTAATTCTCCAAGAAACGCTGGAAACGGGATAATTTATGGAATTTTGAGAGAAAAAAATGAATTGACATGAGAAGTTAATATATTTCTTGCTTTTTCCTTCATTTTCACTCAAAACATGGAAATGAAAAGAAAAAACACTGAAAAATCCTTTTTCTTAAAAAATAAATATTTTTTTCATTGAAATGGCTTCTATTACATGTTATGTATCATGAAAAAGGTATTTTCTTCAAAATGTTGTTAAAACCAATAAAAAGGTTTAAAGGTGTGTTGGAGGCGAAAAATCGAAAAAATCTGGTACATTAACGTTTTTCAAGAAAACATATGGGTAGCGTTACCATGTAGGTGACTTCATTCTCACCAAGTGTTACAACTGCGAAGAGTTTATTTTTTCCTACAAAAATTATAATAGATAAAATATTGGTAATATCTGGCAACCTTTAAATCCCCACTCCTTTTCTACATTGGAAAAAAAACAAAATGAATCCAAAATTTTTGTTTTCTTGCTGATAAACTATGTGTCTGGAGGTTGCTGACATCTTCTCCTACCACCAGACCCCCACACATGAGCCAGTGAGTCTTACATACTCTAAGTGCCCACCAGACAGTTAAAGGTTGAGCATGTTAGTCCAGGTAATCGCAGTTATCACAGATTTCTGTCTCTCATTCTTAATGCCACATTGCCACGACCAAAAGCATGGAAGATTGAAAGGCAGAGAGGGCCAGTGAAGGAAGGAAAAAGGAGGCAGAAGAGAAAAAGGCAAGAAATAACACTTCTGTAGCTGACACCCATGACCATGCCTCTACCAGTCATGCCTACCTTACACACAAATTCAGCAGTCTACCCTTGTGAGAATGGACAAAGTATGTGAGAAGGAGTTAAAGGCCAAAATAAACAGAGTTAAAGAGATAGATAGGGAGGACTACCAGGCCGGGACGTTTTAAAAATGGCGTGCAGAAACTTTAAATCGCCTGTCCTAAAAATTTCAAGTTTTTTGTAATATTTGTGTGAACTACTTCTTTATTTATGGACCGTTTTTGTTAATTTTGGTCTTGTTTAAAAGATTAAAAGTTACTCTTTAATACTACAAGAGGAATTTTTATTTTGCTTATTAAAAGATTAATTGCAAATTTTTTATTACAATAACTTGCCAAATTTTTGTTGTTTGCATAAATAGTTGATAAGAAATTTTATATAAAATCACAGGATCATTTTTTTGCAAATCTCTCTTGTAATTTTGTTTCCCAGACTTTAAACTTTCATTTGCTGTACAAAAAAACCTTAAAAATTAACTTCCTATACAGAAGTGTATTTTTAAAATTATATCAATTTAGTAACTACAAAAATACTATACGATTAATACGTACCTAGGAAAAATTAGATGGCTACTGGAATTAAAGTATTATGTAATGGGTAATAATCCATGAAATTACCAATGGGATTGGAAAAGTTTCAAAAACCTTCACTATTGTAAACCTCCTACACCCCCTTAAATAAACCAGTTTATATAACTCTAAAGAGAAAAACAATACGCTATAGCGTATTGTTCATGTTTTTAATTAAAAAATGAAAATTCAAAGAAAATTACTGAAAAACTCACTTTTGGAGGTAAAAACATACATTTTTTTCTAAGGGAAGATGGATTTGTCGTTGAAATCAATAGAAAATTATTAAAAAAGTGACTTATAGTGTAAAATTATATATTTTTTTCGTAAAAGAGATTGTTTTCCTTTAAAAGTAGTAAATCTCCGAAAAACATTGAAAAAAGGACATTTATACGGTTTTAAAGAAAAAAATATATTGTCGAAAAATAAGGATAAAAGCATAAAAATAGATAATTTGTGCATTTTTAGAGAAAAAAAGTATTGTTGAGAAAAGAATGTATTTTTTTGGTTTTCTTCCACCAACAAATGAAAATATGAAAAAAGCCTTGAAAAAGTCACTTTTTAGGCAGATTTTTTTTTTTTTCAAATTGCATATATTATACTTGTAAAAGGGGGTTTCGTTTAAAATGCCGTTAATACTCCTACAAACGTTGAAAAACACGTCATTTATGATTAAAAAAAAAAAAAAGTAAATTGCGGCAATATTCAATGTTTTTTGTTTATTTTTTGATGAAAACAATGAAATAAGAAGAAAATCATCAAAAAATTCACTTTTTCAGTGAAAAGAAACTTTTTTCGTAAAATGGCATATATTCCTTTTTTCTGAAGTAAAATAAAGATGGTCTTTTATAGATAAGATGTTAATTCTCAAAGAAACGCTGGAAACGGGATAATTTATGCAATTTTGAGAGAGAAAAAGGAATAGCTATGAAAAGTTAATATATTTCTTGCTTTTTCCTTCATTTTCACTCAAAACATGGAAATGAAAGGAAAAAACACTGAAAAATCCTTTTTCCTAAAGAAATATGTATTTTTTCATTGAAATGGCTTTTATTACATTTTATGTAATAAGAAATAGGGATTTTCTTCAAAAAGTTGTTCAAACCAATAAATAGGGTAATTTATGTAACTTTAAAGAGAAAAACAATACGCTATAGCGTATTGTTCATGTTTTTAATTAAAACATGGAAATTCAAAGGAAATTACTGAAAAACTCACTTTTGGAGGTAAAAACATACTTTTTTTCTAAGGGAAGATGAATTTGTCATAAAATTATTATAAAAGCCTTAAAAACGTTAAAAAATGGATAATTCAAATCGCATATGTTATACTTGTAAAAAAGTGTTTTAAAAAAAGTGTTTTTAAATGCCGTTAATACTTTTAAAAACTGAAAAAAATGTAATTTATGAAATTTTAGATACAAAAAGTATATTGTAACATGAAAACGTTTTTTTCTATAAAATACTTTTAAACGTCCAAAAAGGTTAAAAATTAATATTTTGTACAGTTTCAAAGAAAGAAAATGTATATAGTTTTTATTTTCTTGTTTTTAATCATAACATTGAAATGAATAGAAATTTATTAAAAAGTGACTTTTGGTGTAAAATCATATTTTTATTTTCGTAAAAGAGATGGTTTTCCCTTAGAAGTAGTAAATCTCCGAAAAACATTGAAAGATGAGACATTTATGCGGTTTTAGAGAAAAAAAATATATTGTCGTAAAATAAGGATAAAAGCATAAAAATAGGTAATTTGTGTAATTTTGGAGAAAAAAAGTATTGTTCTTTTTATTCAAACTGCATATATTATACTTGTAAAAGAGGGTTTTGTTAAAAATGCCATTAATACTCCTAAAAACGTTGAAAAACACGTCACATGATTTTTTTCTGAAAAAAAAAGTATATTGTAGCAATATTCAGTGTTTTTTTTATGAAAACAATGATATAAGGAGAAAATCATCGAAAAATTCACTTTTTTCAGTGAAAAGAAACTTTTTTCGTGAAATGGCATATATTCCTTTTTTTTTTTTAACTAAAATAAAGACGGTCTTTCTTAGATAAGATGTTAGTTCTCATAGAAAGGCTGGAAACAGGATAATTTATGCAATTTTGAGAGAAAAAAAATGAATTGTAATGAAAATTGAATATATTTCTTGCTTTTTCCTTCATTTTCACTTAAAACATGGAAATGAAAGAAATAACACTGAAAAATCCTTTTTCTTAAAGAAATATATATTTTTTCATTGAAATAGCTTGTATTTCATTTTATGTAACATGAAAAAGGGATTTTTTTGAAAATGTTGTTAAAACCAATAAAAAGGTTTAAATAAGGTAGTTTATGTAACTTTAAATAGAAAAACAATACGATATAGCGTATTGTTCATGTTTTAATTAAAACAAGGAAATTCAAAGAAAATTACTGAAAAACTCACTTTTGGATGTAAAAACATACTTTATTTTCTAAGAGAAGATAGATTTGTCATAAAAGTATTGTAAAACCCTTAAAAACGTTGAAAAAGGGATAATTCAAATCGCATATATTATGTTATACTTGTAAAAGGGGGTTTTTATGTAAAATGCCGTTAATACTCTTAAATACAGAAAAAACGTAATTTATGATATTTTAGATAGAAAAAATATATTGTAACATGAAAAAGTTCTTTTCTACATAATGTGTTTAGTCGTCCAAAAAGTTTAAAAATGGATACTTTGTACAGTTTCAAAGAAAGATAATGTATATAGTGTTTATTTTCTTGTTTTTAATAAAAACATTGAAAACAATAGAAATATATTAAAAAAGTGACTTTTGGTGTAAAACGAATTTTTTTTTTTCGTAAAAGAGATGGTTTTCCTTTAGAAGTAGTAAATCTCCGAAAGACATTGAAAAAAGGGTCATTTATGTGGTTTTAGAGAAAAAAATATATATTGTCGTAAAATAAGGATAAAAGCATAAAAATAGGTAATTTGCGGAATTTTAGAGAAAAGAAATATTGCCAAGAAAAAGAATGTATTTTTTTGGTTTTCTTCCACCAACAAATAAAAATATGAAAAAAACCTTGAAAAAGTAACTTTTTGGGCAGAATTTTCTTATTTATTCAAATTGCATATATTATACTTGTAAAAAAGGGTTTTGTTTAAAATGCCGTTAATACTTCTAAAAACATTGAAAAACATCGTCATCTATGATTTTTTTCAGAAAAAAAAAGTATTTTGTGGCAATATTCACTGTTTTTTTTATGAAAACAATGAAATAAGCAGAAAATGATCGAAAAATTCACTTTTTCGGTAAAAATAAACTTTTTTCGTGAAATGGCATATATATGAAATTACCCTATTTAAACCTTTTTATTGGTTTTAAGAACATTTTGAAGAAAATCCCTTTTTCATGTTACATAAAATGTAATACAAACAATTACAAAGAAAAAGTAAATATTTCTTTAAGAAAAAGGATTTTTGAGTTTTTTTTTTTTCTTTTCATTTCCTTGTTTTGAATGAAAATTAAAGAAAAAGCAAAAAATATATTAACTTTTCATGGCAATTCATTTCTTTCTCTCAAAATTGCATAAATTATCCCCTTTCCAGCGTTTTTAGAAGAATTAAATTCTCATCTAAGAAAGATCATCTTTTTTTTAGTACAGAAAAAAAGGAATATATGCCATTTTACGACAAAAGTTTCTTTTTACTGAAAAGTGAATTTTTCAATGATTTTCTGCTTATTTCATTGTTTTCATCAAAAAAAAAAAAAACTGAATATTGCCACAATATATTTTTTTCTGAAAAAAATAATGAATGACGTTTTTCAACGTTCTTAAGAGTATTAACTGCTTTTAAAACAAAACCCCCTTCTACAAGTAAAATATATGCAATTTGAATAAAGAAGAAAATTCTGCCTAAAAAGTGACTTTTCCTTGTTTTTTTTTCATATTTACATTTGTTGGGGGAAGAAAACCAAAATAATACATTCTTTTTCTCGACAATAAATTTTTTCTCTAAAATTGCACAAATTACCTATTTTTATGCTTTTATCCTTATTTTACGATAATATATATATTTTTTCTCTAAAAGTGCATAAATGACCCTTTTCCAATGTTTTTCGGAGATTTACTACTTTTAAAGGAAAATCATCTCTTTTCAGAAAAAAAAATGACTTTACGCCAAAAGTCACTTTCTAATAATTTTCTATTGATTTCAATGTGTTGATTAAACACAAGAAAATAAACACTATATACATTTTACTTCTCTGAAACTGTACAAAGTACCCATTTTTAACCTTTTTGGACGTTTAAAAACATTTGGTAGCAAATAACTTTTTCATGTTACAATATACTTTTTCTAACTAAAATTTCTTTTATATTACGTTTTTTTTTCAGTTTTTAAGAGTATAACGGCATTTTAGGTAACATCCCCTTTTACAATTTTATCATATGCGAATATAATAATCCATTTTTCAACGTTTATAAGAGTTTTACAATATTTATATGACAAATCTATTTTCCCTTAGAAAAAAAACTGAGTTTTTTAGTAATTTTCTTTGAATTTCGAGGTTTTAATTAAAAACATGAACAATACGCTCTAGCGTATTGTTTTTATCTGTAAAGTTACATAAACTACCCTATTTAAACTTTTTTTATTGGTTTTAACAAAATTTTGAAGAAAATCCCTTTTTTCTGTTACATAAAATGTAATACAAGCCATTTCAAGCTAAAAATATATATTTCTTTAAGAAAAAAGGTTTTTCAGTATTTTTTCTTCTCATTTCCATGTTTTGAATGAAAATGAAGGAAAAAGCAAAAAATATATTAAATTTTCATGTCAATTCATTTTTTTCTCTCAAAATTGCATAAATTGTCCACTTTCCAGCGTTTTTAGGAGAATAAACATCTTATCTAAGAAAGACCATCTTTTTTTTTAGTTCAGAAAAAAATATATGCCTTTTCACGAAAAAGTTTCTTTTCGCCAAAAAAGTGACTTTTTGATGGTTTTCTGCTAATTTTATTGTTTTCTTCAAAAAAATCAACAAAAAACACTGAATATTGCCAAAATGAACATTTTTTTTTTAAAGTCCTAAATGACGTGTTTTTCAACGTTTTTAGGAGTATTAACGGTATTAACAACATTCTAAACAAAACCATCTTTTACAAGTATAATATATGCAATATGAATAAAGAAGAAATTTTTGCCGAAAAGGTGACTTTTCAAGGTTTTTATATATTTTCATTTGTTTGTGGAAGAAAACCAAAAAAATGCATTCTTTTTCGCGAAAATATTGTTTTTTCTCTAAAATTGCACAAATTACCTATTTTTATGCTTTTATCCTTATTTGACGATAAAATATTTTTTTCTCTAAAAATGCATACATGACACTTTTTTTCAATATTTTTCGGAGATCTACTACTTATAAAGAAAAAACATCTCTTTAGCTTGTATTACATTTTATGTAACATAAAAAAGGGATTTTCTTTAGAATGTTAAAACAAATAAAAAGGTTTAAATAGGGTAGTTTATGTAACTTTCAAGAGAAAAATAATACGCAATAGCGTATTGTTCATGTTTTTAATTAAAACATGGAAATTCAAAGAAATTTACTTAAAAATTCACTTTTGGAGGTAAAAACATACTTTTTTTTCTAAGGGAGGTGGATTTGTCATAAAAATATTGTAAAACCCTTAAAAACGTTGAAAAATGGATAATTCAAATCGCACATGTTATACTTGTATAAAAGGGTTTTATGTAAAATGCCGTTAATACTCTTAAATGCTGAAAAAAACGTAATTTATGAAATTTTAGATAGAAAAAGTATATTGTAACATGAAAAAGTTGTTTTCTTCAAAAAGTGTTTAAATTTCCAAAAAGGTTAAAAATGGATACTTTGTATAGTTTCAGAGAAAGAAAATGTATATAGTGTTTATTTTCTTGTTTTTAATCAAAACATTGAAATCAATAGAATATTATTAAAAAAGTGATTTTTGGTGTAAAATCATAATTTTTTTCGTAAAAGAGATGGTTTTTCTTTTATAGTAGTAAATCTCCGAAAAACATTGAAAAAAGGGTCATTTATGCGGTTATAGAGAAAAATTATATATTGTCGTAAAATAAGGATAAAAGAATAAAAATAGGTAATATGTGCAATTTTAGAGAAAAAAATATTGTGGTAAAAAAGAATATTTTTTTTGCGTTTACTTTAAACCAAGAAATGAAAATATGAAAAAATAAACATGGAAAAAGTCACTTTTTAGGCAGAATTTTCTTCTTTATTCAAATTGAAAAAGGGAGTTTTGTTTAAAATGCCGTTAATACTCCAAAAAACGTTGAAAAACATGTCATTTATGATTTTTTTTCAGAAAAAAATATATATATTGTGGCAATAGTCAGTGTTTTTTGTTTATTTTTTGATGAAAACAATGAAATAAGAAGAAAATCTTCGAAAAATTTACTTTTTCGGAAAAAAAACTTTTTTCGTGAAATGGCATATATTCGTTTTTTCTGAACTAAAATAAAGATGGTCTTTCTTAGATAAGATGTTAATTCTCCAAGAAACGCTGGAAACGGGATAATTTATGCAATTTTGAGAGAAAAAAATGAATTGCCATGAAAAGTTAATATATTTCTTGCTTTTTCCTTCATTTTCATTCAAAACATGGAAATGAAAGGAAAAAACACTGAAAAATCCTTTTTCTTAACGAAATATATATTTTTTCATTGAAATGGCATGTATTACATTTTATGTAACATGAAAAAGAGATTTTCTTCAAAATGTTGTTAAAACAAATAAAAATGTTTAAATAGGGTAGTTTATGTAACTTTAAAGAGAAAAACAATACGATACAGCGTATTGTTCATGGTTTTAATTAAAACATGGAAATTCAAAGAAAATTACTGAAAAACTCACTTTTGGAGGTATAAACATACTTTATTTTCTAAGGGAAGATATATTTGTCATAAAATTATTTTAAAATCCATAAAAACGTTGAAAAATGGATAATTAAAATCGCATATGTTATATTTGTAAAAGTGGTTTTATGTAAAATGCCGTTAGTACTCTTAAAAACTGAAAAAAACGTAATTTATGAAATTTTAGATAGAAAAAGTATATTGTAACATGAAAAAGTTTTTTTTCTACAAAATGTGTTTAAACATCCAAAAAGGTTAAAAATGGATACTTTGTACAGTTTCAGAGAAAAAAAAATATATATAGTGTTTATATTTTTGTTTTTAATCAAAACATTGAAATCAATCGAAAATTATCAAAAAAGTGAGTTTGGTGTAAAATCATATATTTTTTTTCGTAAAAGAGACGTTTTTCCTTTAAAAAGTAGTAAATCTCCGAAAAACATTGAAAAAAGGGTCATTTATGCGGTTTTTGAGAAAAAAATATATATTATCGTAAAATAAGGATAAAAGCATAAAAATATGTAATTGTGCAATTTTAGAGAAAAAAATACCTATTGTAGAAATTTTTTTTTATTTTTTTTTGTTTACAGCCACCAACAAATAAAAATATGAAAAAATCCTTGAAAAAGTCACTTTTTATGCAGAATTTTCTTTTCTTTTCAAATTGCATACATTATACGTGTAAAAAGAGGTTTTGTTTAAAATGGCGTTAATACTCCAAAAAAGGTTGAAAGACATGTCATTTATGATTTCTTTCAGGAAAAAAGGTATATTGTGGCAATATTCAGTGTTTTTTGTTTATTTTTTTATGAAAACAGTGAAATAAGCAAAAAATCATTGAAAAATTCACATTTTCGGTGAAAAGAAACTTTTTTCGTGATATGGCGTATATTCCTTTTTTCTGATGTTAATTCTCCAAGAAACGCTGGAAACGGGAAAATTTATGCAATTTTGAGAGAAAAAAATGCATTGCCATGAAAAATTAATATACTTCTTGCCTTTTCCTTCATTTTCACTCAAAACATGGAAATGAAAAGAAAAAAACACTGAAAAATCTTTTTTATTAAAGAAATATATATTTTTTCATTGAAATGGCTTGTATTACATTTTGTGTAACATGAAAAAGGGATTTTCTTCAAAATGATGTTAAAACCAATAAAAAGGTTTAATTAGGGTAGTTTATGTAACTTTAAAGAGAAAAAAAATATTCAATAGCGTATTGTTCATGTTTTTAATTAAAACATGGAAATTCAAAGAAAATTAATGAAAAACACACTTTTGGAGGTAAAAACTTACTTTATTTTCAAAGGGAAGATGGATTTGTCATAAAATTATTGTTAAACCCTTAAAAACGTTGGAAAATTAATAATTCAAATCGGATATGTTATACTTGTAAAATTCCGTTAATACTCTTAAATACTGAAAAAAAAACGTAATTTCTCAAATTTTAGATAGAAAAAGTATATTGTAACATGAAAAAGTTGTTTTCTACAAAATGTGTTTAAACGTTCAAAAAGGTTAAAAATGGATACTTTGTACAGTTTCAGAGAAAGAAAATGTATAAGGTGTTTATTGTTTTTAATCAAAACATTGAAATCAATAGAAAATTATTAAAATAGTGACTTTTGGTGTAAAATCATATATTTTTCGTAAAAGAGATAGTTTTCTTTTAAAAGTAGTAAATCTCCGAAAAACATTGAAAAAGGGTCATTTATGCAGTTTTAGAGAAAAAAAAATATATATTGTCGTAAAATAAGGATAAAAGCATAAAAATAGGTGATTTGTGCAATGATAGAGAAAAAATATTGTCGAGAAAAAGAATGTAATTTTTGGTTTACTTCCACCAACAAATGAAAATATGAAAAAAACCTTGAAAAGTAACTTTTTAGGCAGAATTTTCTTCTATATTCAAAATACAAATATTATAGTTGTAAAAAAAAGTTTTGTTTAAAATATCGTAAGTACTCCTAAAAACGTTGAAAAAACACGTCATTTATGATTTTTTTTCAGAAAAAAAGTACATCGTGGCAGTATTCAGTGTTTTTTGTTTATTTTTTGATGAAAACAATAAAATAAGCAGAAAATCGTCGAAAAATTCACTTTTTCGGTGGAAAGAAATTCATTTCGTGAAATGGCATATATTCCTTTTTTTCTGAACTAAAATAAAGATTATCTTTCTTGAATAAGATGTTACTTCTCCAAGAAACGCAGGAAACGGGATAATTTATGCAATTTTGAGAGAAAAAAATGAATTGCCATGAAAAGTTAATATATTTCTTGCTTTTTCCTTCATTTTCACTGAAAACAGGGAAATTAAATGAAATAACACTGAAAAATCCCTTTTTTTTTTTAAAGAAATATATATTTTTTCATTGAAATGGCTTGTACTACATTTTATGTAACATGAAAAAAGGGATTTTCTTCAAAATGTTGTTAAAACCAATAAAAAGGTTTAAATTGGGTAGTTTATGTAACTTTAAAGAGAAAAACAAAACGCAATAGCGTATTGTTCATGTTTTTAATTAAAACATGGAAATTCAAAGAAAATTACTGAAAAACCCACTTTTGGAGGTAAAAACATACTTTATTTTCTAAGGGAAGATGGATTTGTCATAAAATTATTGTTAAACCCTTAAAAACGTTGAAAAATGGATAATTCAAATCGCATATGTTATATTTGTAAAATGCAGTTAATACTCTTAAATACTGAAAAAAACGTAATTTATGAAATTTTAGATAGAAAAAATATATTGAACATGAAATAAGCAGAAAATCGTCGAAAAATTATTTTTTTCGGTGTAAAGAAACTCTTTTCGTGAAATGGCATATATTTCTTTTTTTTCTGAACTAAAATAAATATGGTCTTTCTTAGATAAGATGTTAATTCTCCAAGAAACGCTGAAAACGGGATAATTTATGCAATTTTAAGAGAAAAAAATTAATTGCCATGAAAATTTAATATATTTCTTGCTTTTTTCTTCATTTTTACTCAAAACATGGAAATGAAAAGAAATAACACTGAAAAATCTCTTTTTTTAAAAAGAAATATATATTTTTTCATTGAAATGGCTTGTATTACATATTATGTAACATGAAAAAGGTATTTTCTTCAAAATGTTGTTAAAACCAATAAAAAGATTTAAATATTGTAGTGTATGTAATTTTAAAGAGAAAAATAATACGCAATAGCGTATTGTTTATGTTTTTAATTAAAACATGGAAATTAAAAGAAAATTACTGAAAACTCACTTTTGGAGGTAAAAACATACTTTATTTTCTAAGGGAAGATGGATTTGTCATAAAATTATTGTTAAACCCTTAAAAACGTTGAGAAATGTATAATTCAAATCGCATATGTTATACTTGTAAAATGCCGTTAATACTCTTAAATACTGAAAAAAAACGTAATATATGAAATTTTAATTAGTAAAAGTATATTGTAACATGAAAAAGTTGTTTCCTACAAAATGTGTTTAAACGTCCAAAAAGGTTAAAAATGGATACTTTGTATAGTTTCTGAGAAAGAAAATATATATAGTGTTTATTCTCTTGTTTTTAATCAAAACATTGATATCAATAGAAAATTATTAAAAAAGTTACTTTTGGTGTAAAATCATATTTTTTTCGAAAAAGAGATTGTTTTCCTTTAATAGTATTAAACCTCCGAAAAACATTGAAAAAAGGGTCATTTATGCGGTTTTCGAGTAAAAATATTTATTGTCGTAAAACAAGGATAAAAGCATAAAAATAAGTAATTTGTGCAATTTTAGAGAAAAAAAGTACTGTCGAGAAAAAGATTGTATTTTTTTGGTTTTCCTCCACCAACAAATGAAAATATAAAAAAAACCTTGGAAGTCTCTTTTTAGGCAGAATTTTCTTCTTTATTCAAATTGCATATATTATAATTGTAAAAGGGGGTTTTGTTTAAGATGCCGTTAATACTCATAAAAACGTTGAAAACCACGTCATTTATGATTATTTTCAGAAAAAAAAGTATATTGTGGCAATATTGTATGTTTTTTGTTCATTTTTTTATGAAAACAATGAAATAAGCAGAAAAACATCGAAAAATTTACTTTTTCCGTGAAAAGACACTTTTTTCGTGAAATGGCATATATTCCTTTTTCCTGAACTACAATAAAGATGGTCTTTCTTAGATAAGATGTTAATTCTCCAAGAAACGCTGGAAACGGGATAATTTATATAATTTTGAGAGAAAAAAATGAATTCCCATGAAAAGTAAATATATTTCCTGCATTTTCTATCATTTTCACTTAAAATATGGAAATGAAAAGAAAAAACACTGAAAAATCATTTTCCTTAAAGAAATAAATATTTATCATTGAAATGGCTTGTATTACATTTTATGTAACATGAAAAAGATATTTTCTTCAATATGATGTTAAAACCAATAAAAAGGTTTAAATAGGGTAGTTTATGTAAATTTAAAGAGAAAAACAATACGCTATAGCGTATTGTTCATGTTTTTAATTAAAACATGGAAATTCAAAGAAAATTACTGAAAAACTACCTTTTGGAGGTAAAAACATACTTTTTTTTTTTTTTTTTTTACGGTACATGGATTTGTCATAAAAATATTGTAAAACCCTTTAAAACGTTGAAAGATGGATAATTCAAATCGCATATGTTATACTTGTAAAAGGTGGTTTTAGGTAAAATGCCATTAATACTCTTAAATACTGAAAAAAACGTTATCTATGAAATTTTAGTTAGAAAAAGTATATTGTAACATGAAAAAGTTTTTTGCTACAAAATGTGTTTAAACGTCCAAAAAAGGTTAAAAATGGATACTTTGTATAGTTTTAGAGAAAGAAAATGTATATAGTGTTTATTTTCTTGTTTTTAATCAAAACATTGTAATTAATAGAAAATTATTTAAAAAGTGACTTTTGGTGTAAAATCATACTGTTTTTCGTAAAAGACATGGTTTTCCTTTAAAAGTAGTAAATCTCCAAAAAACATGGAAAAAAGGGTCATTTATGCGGTTTTAGAGAAAAAAATATATATTGTCGTAAAATAAGGATAAAAGCATAAAAATAGATAATTTGTGGAATTTTAGAGAAAAAAATTATTGTCAAGAAAAAGAATGTATTTTTTTTTATTCCATTAACAAATGAAAATATGAAAAACCTTGAAAAAGGCACTTTTTAGGCAGAATTTTCATCTTTATTCAAATTGCATATATTATACTTGTAAAAGGGGGTTTTGTATAAAATGCCGTTAATACTCTTAAAAACGTTGAAAAACACGTCATTTATGATTTTTTTTAGAAAAAAAAGTATATTGTGGCCATATTCAGTGTTTTTTGTTTATTTTTTTTTATGAAAACAATGAAATAAGCAGAAAATCATCGAAAAATTAACTTTTTCGGTGAAAATAAACTTTTTTCGTGAAATAGCATATATTCCTTTTTTCTGAACTAAAATAAAGATGGTCTTTCTTAGATAAGATGTTAATTCTCCAAAAACGCTGGAAACGGGATAATTTATGGAATTTTGAGAGAAAAAAATGAATTACCATGAAAAGTATATATATTTCTTGCTTTTTCCTTCATTTTCACTCAAAACATGGAAATGAAAAGAAAAAAAACACTGAAAAATCCTTTTTCTTAAAAAATGTATATTTTTTCATTGAAATGGCTTGTATTTCACTTTTTGTAACATGAAAAAGGGATTTTATTTAAAATGTTGTTAAAACAAATAAAAAGGTTTAAAGGAGTGTTGGAGGCGAAAAATCGAAAAAATCTGGTACATTAACGTTTTTCAAGAAAACATATCGTTAGCGTTACCATGCAGGTGACTTCATTCTCACCAAGTGTTACAACTGCGACGAGTTTATTTTTTCCTACAAAAATTATAATAAATAAAATATTAGTGATATCTGGCAACCTTTAAATCCCCACTCCTTGTTTACATTGCAAAAAAAAAAAAAAAATGAATCCAAAATTTTTGTTTTCTTGCTGATAAACTGTGTCTGGAGGTTGCTGACATCTTCTCCTACACCAGACACCCACACATGAGCCAGTGAGCCTTACATACTCTAAGTGCCCACCAGACAGTTAAAGGTTGAGCATGTTAGTCCAGGTAATCGCAGTTATCGCAGATTTCTGTCTCTCATTCTTAATGCCACAATGCCACGACCTAAAGCATGGAAGATTGAAAGGCAGAGAGGGCCAGTGAAGGAAAGAAAAAGGAAGCAGAAGAGAAAAAGGCAAGAAATAACACTTCTGTAGCTGACACCCATGCCCATGCCTCTACCAGTCATGCCTACCTTACACACAAATTCAGCAGTCTACCCTTGTGAGAAGGGACAAAGTATGTGAGAAGGAGTTAAAGGCCAAAGAAAACAGAGTTAAAGAGATAGATAGGGAGGACTACCAGGCCGGGACGTTTTAAAAATGGCGTGCAGAAACTTTAAATCGCCTGTCCTAAAAATTTCAAGTTTTTGTAATATTTTTGTGAACTACTTCTTTATTTATGGACCGTTTTTGTTCATTCTCGTCTTGTTTAAAAGATTAAAAGTTACTCTTTAATATTACAAGAGGAATTTTTATTTTGTTTGTTAAAAAGATTAATCGCAAATATTTTATTAAAGTAACTTGCCAAATTTTTGTTGTTTGCATAAATAATTGAAAAGAAAAATTATATAAAATCGAAGGATCATTTCTTTGCAAATCGCTCTTGTAATTTTGTTTCCCAGACTTTAAACTTTCATTTGCTGCACAAAACAGCCTTAAAAGTTAAGTTCCAATACAAAAGTGTATTTTTAAAATCATGTCAATTTCGTAACTACAAAAATACACTACGATTAATACGTACCTAGGAAAAATAAGATAACTTCTGGAATTAAAGTATTATGTAATGGGTAATAATCCATGAAATTACCAATGGGATAGGAAAAGTTTCAAAAACTTTCACTCTTGTAAACCTCCTACACCCCCTTAAATAGTTTAGTTTATGTAGCTTTAAAGAGAAAACAATACGCTAAAGCGTATGAACAATACGCTATAGCGTATTGTTCATGTTTTTAATTAAAACATGGAAAGTCATAGAAAATTACTGAAAAACTCACTTTTGGAGGTAAAAACATACTTCTTTTTCTAAAGGAAGATGGATTTGTCATGAAAATATTGTAAAACCCTTAAAACGTTGAAAAATGGATAACTCAAATAGCATATGTTATACTTGTAAAAGGGAATTTTATGTAAAATGCCGTTAATACTCTTAAATACTGAAAAAAACGTAATTTTTGAAATTTTAGATAGAAAAAGTATATTGTAACATGAAAAAGTTGTTTTCTTCAAAATGTGTTTAAACGTCCAAAAAGGTTAA
>CM035220.1:6986226-6999843 GCA_020233015.1 Callinectes sapidus | reverse complement strand
GAAAAATTAAATTTTTAGGCAACAATTTATTCTTTATACAAATGGAATATATTATACTTGTAAAAGAAGGCTTTGTGTAAAATGCCGTTAATATTCCTAAAAACGTTGAAAAACACGTCATTTATAAAAATTTTCAGAAAAAAGTATATTATCGCATTATTAATTGTTTTTTGTTCATTCTTAATGAAAACAATGAAAGAAGCAGAAAATCATCGAAAAATCTACTTTTCCGGTAAAATGGAACTTTTTTTCATGAAATCGCATATATTCCTTTCTACTTAACTAAAAAAAGATGGTCTTGCTTAGATGAGATGTTAATTCTCCTAAAACACTGAAAAGGGGATAATTTATGCAATTTTGAGAGAAAAAAAAAATGAATTGCAATAAAAAGTTAATATATTTCTTGTTTTTTTTTCTTTCATTTTCAATCAAAACATGGAAATGTAAAGAAAAATCTTTTGTATGAAATAAATATACTTTTTTTTCATTGAAATGGCTTGTATTATTACATTGTATGTAACGTGAAAAAGGGATTTTCTTCAAAATGTTGTTAATACCAATAAAAAGGTTTAAATAGGGTAGTTTATGTAACTTTGAAGAGAAAAAAATATATAGTGTATTGGTCTTAATTTTAATTGAAACATGAAAACTAAAAGAATATTACTGAAAAACTTACTTTTGGATGTAAAGACATACTCTTTTTCTAAATCTCTGAAAAACATTGAAAAAGGGTCATTTATGCAATTTTAGAAAAAATAATTATTATTGTAAAATAAGGATAAAAACATAAAAATGGGTAGTTTGTGTCTCTTTAGAGGAAAAAAATATTGTTGCAAAAAAGAATGTGTTTTTTTGGTTTTCTTCCACCAACAAATGAAAATAAGATAAAAACATTGAGAAAGTCACTTTTTAGGCAGAGATTTTATCTACATACAAATTGCATATATTATACTTGTAAAATAGGGTTTTGTGTAAAATGCCGTTAATACTAAAAACTTTAAAAAAACACGTCGTTTATGAAATTTTTGAGAAAGAAAGTATATTGTCGCAATTTTCATTGTTTTTTTTTTTAAGAAAACAATGAAATAAGCAGAAAATTATCGAAAAATATACTTTTCCGGTGAAAAATAACTTTTTTCATGAAATGGCATATGTTCCTTTCTTCTTAACTAAAAAAGATGGTCTCTCAGATGAGATGTTAATTCTCCTAAAAACGCTGAAAAGAGGATAATTAATGCAATTTTGAGAGTAAAAAAATGAATTGCTATAAATGTTAATATATTTCTTGCTTTTTCCTTCATTTTCAATCAAAACATTGAAATGTAAAGAAAAAAACACTGAAAATATTTTTTCTAAAAGAAATATATATTTTTTTCATTTAAATTACTTGTATTAAATTTTATGTAACATGAAAAAAAGATTTTCTTGAAAACGGATAAAAACATACAAATGGGTAGTTTTTGCAATTTTACAGAAAAGAAATATTGTCGCAAATAGAATGTATTTTTCGGTTTTCTTCCACCAACAAATGAAAATAAGATAAAAACATTGAAAACTCACTTTTTAAGCAGAAATTTTGTCTTTATACAAATTGCATATATTATACTTGTAAAAGCGGGTTTTGTGTAATATGCCGTTAATACATCTAAAAACGTTGAAAAACACGTCATTTATAAAAATTTTAAGAAAGAAGTATTTTATCGCAATATTATTTGTTTTTTGTTTATTTTTCATGCAAACAATGAAATAAGCAGAAAATCATCGAAAAATCTACTTTTCCGGGGAAAAGAAACTTTTTTCGTGAAGTGGCATATATTCCTATCTTTTTAACCAAAAAAAAAGATGGTTTTTCTTAGATGAGATTATAATACTACTAAAAACGCTGAAAAGGGTAAAAATTTATGCAATTTTGAGAGAATAAAAAAAACAATTGCAATACAAAGTTAATACATTTCTTACTTTTTCCTTTATTTTCAATCAAAACATGGAAATGTGAAGAAAAAACACTGAAAAATCCATTTTCTAAAAAAATATATATATTTATGTCATTGAAATGGCTTGTATTACATTTTATGTAAAATGAAAAAAGGATTTTCTTCAAAATGTTGTTACAGCCAATAAAAAGGTTTAAATAGGGTACTACTTTATATAACTTTAAAGAGAAAAAAATATATAGTGTAATGGTCTTGTTTTTGATTAAAACATGAAAATTTAAAAAAAATTACTGAAAAAGTCACTTTTAATTGTAAAAACATACTTTTTTCAAAATCTCTGAAAAACATTGGAAAAAGGGTCATTTATGCAGTTTCAGAGAAAAAAAATATATTATCGTAAAATAAGATTAAAAACATAAAAAGGGGTAGTTTGTGCAATTTTAGAGAAAAGAAATATTGTCGCAAAAAAGAATACATTTTTTTTTCTTCCACCAACAAATGAAAATAAGATAAAAACATTTAAAAAATGACTTTTTTAGACAGAAATTATGTCTTTATACAAATTGCATATATTATACTTGTAAAAGGAGGTTTTGTGTAAAATGCCGTTAATACTCCTAAAAACGTTGAAAGAGGATAATTAATGCAATTTTGAGAGAAAAAAACGAATTACAATAAAAAGTTAATGTATTTCTTGCTTTTTTCTTAATTTTCAATCAAAACATGGAAATGTAAAGAAAAAACACTGAAAAAAATATATTTTTTTTTTTATTGAAATGGCTCGTATTAAATTTTATGTAACATGAAAAAGAGATTTTTTTCAAAATGTTGTTAAAATCAATAAAAAGTTTTAAATATGGTAGTTTTTGTCACTTTAAAGAGAAAAAAATACATATTGTGTATTGGTCTTGTTTTTAACTAAAACATGAAAATTAAAGGAAATTACTGGAAAACTCACTTTTCGATGTAAACACATATATATCTTTTTAAATCTCTGAAAACCATTGAAAAAATGGTCATTTATGCAGTTTTAGAGACAAAAATATATAATCGTAATGTAAGAATAAAAACATAAAAATAGGTAGTTTGTGCAATTTTAGAGAAAAGAAATATTGTCGCAAATAACAATGTATTTTTTGGTTTTCTTCCACCAACAAATAAAAATAAGATAAAAACATTGAGAAAGTCACTTTTTAGGCAGAAATTTTGTCGTTCTACAAATTGCATATATTATACTTGTAAAAGGGGGTTTTGTGTAAAATGCCGTTAATACTCCTAAAAACGTTGAAAATTACATCTTTTACAAAAAATTTTAGACAAAACTATATTATCGTAATATTCATTGTTTTTGTTTATTTTTCTATGAAAACAATGAAATAAGCAGAAAATCATCGAAAAATATACTTTTCCGGTAAAAAAAGAACTTTTTTGGTGAAATGTCATATATTCCTTTCTTTTTAAGTAAAAAAAGATGGTCTTTCTTAGATGAGAAGTTAGTTCTCCTAAAAATGCACAAAAGAGGATAATTTATGCAATTTTGAGAGAAAAAAAAGGAATTGCAATAATAGGTTAATATATTTCTTGCTTTTTCATTCATTTTCAATCAAAACTTGGAAATGTAAAAAAAAAAAAAAAAAAAAAAACTGAAAAATCCTTTTTCTAAAAGAAATATATTTTTTTTCATTGAAATGGCTTGTATTACATTTTATGTAACATGAAGAAAAGATTTTTTTCCAAAATAATCTTAAAACCAATAAAAAGGTTTAAATAGCGTAGTTTATGTAAGTTTAAAGAGAAAAAAATATCTATTGTATTGGACTTGTTTTCAATTTTTAGAGTATTAACGGTATTTTACATAAAACCCCCTTTTACAAGTATAACATATGCGATTTGAATTATCCATTTCTCAGCGTTTTTAATGGTTTTACAATATTTTTATGACAAATCCGTCTTTCCTTAAAAAAAAGTATGTTTTTACCTCCAAAAGTTAGTTTTTCAGTATTTTTCTTTGAATTTCCATGCTTTAATTAAAAACATGAACAATACGTTTTGGCGTATTGTTTTTTCTCTTTAAAGTTACATAAACAACCTTATTTAAACCTTTTTATTGGATTTTACTACATTTTGAAGAAAATCCCTTTTTCATGATACATAAAATGTAAAACAAGCCATTTCAAAGTAAAATTATATATTTCTTTTTTTTTCTTTTCATTACCATGTTTTGAATGAAAATGAAGGAAAAAGAAAGAAATATATTAACTTTTAAGGGCAATTCTTTTTATTCTGTCAAAATTTCATAAATTATCCACTTTCCAACGTTTTTAGCAGATTAAACATCTTATCTAAGAAAGACCATCTTTTTTTTAGTTCAGAAAAAAATATATGCCATTTCACGAAAAAAGTTTCATTTCAATGAAAAAGTGAACTTTTCGATGAACTTCTGCTTATTTCACTATTTTCGTCAAAAATTAAACAAAAAACACTGAATATTGCAACAATATACTTTTTTTCTGAAAAAAATCATAAATGACGTGTTTTTTCAACGTTTTAGGGAGTATTAACGACATTTTATACAAAACCAAGTATAATACATGCAATTTGAATAAGGAAGAAAATTATGCATAAAAAGTGACTTTTTCAAGTTTTTTCATATTTTCATTTGTTGGTGGTAGAAAACCAAAAAAAAATACATTCTTTTTCTCAACAATATTTTTTTTCTCTAAAATTGAACAAATTACCTATTTCTAGGCTTTTATCCTTATTATACGATAATATATATTTTTTTCTCTGAAACTGCATAAATGACCCTTTTTTCAATGTTTTTCTGAGATTTACTACTTTTAAAAGAAAACCATCTCTTTTACGAAAAAAAATATGATTTTACACCAAAAGTCAATTTTTAATAGTTTTCTATTGATTTCAATGTTATGATTAGAAACAAGAAAATAAACACTATATACATTTTCTTTCTCTGAAACTGTACAAAGTAACCATTTTTAACCTTTATGGACGTTCAAACACATTTTGTAAAAAACAACTTTTTCATGTTACAATATACTTTTTCTATCTAAAATGTCATAAATTACGTTTTTTTCAGTTTTTAAAAATGTTAACGGCATTTTACATAAAACCCTAATTAACAGGGAGAACATATGCCATTTGAATTATCCTTTTTTTAAGGGTTTTACAATATTTTTATGACAAATCTATCTTCCTTTTAGAAAAAAAATGTATGTTTTTACCTTCAAAAATGAGTTTTTCAGTAATTTTCTTTGAATTTCCATGTTTTAATTAAAAACAAGAAAAATACGCTATAGCGTATTGTTTTTCTCTTTAAAGTTACATAAACTACCCTATTTAAACCTTTTTATTGGTTTTAACAACATTTTATAGAAAATCTCTTTTTCATGTTACATAAAATGTAATAAAAGCCATTTCAAGGAAAAAATATATATTTCTTAAAGAAAATAGATTTTTCAGTGTTTTTTTCTTTTCATTTCCATGTTTTGAATGAAAATGAAGGAAGAACCAAGAAATATATTAACTTTTTATGGCAATTCATTTTTTTCTCTCAAAATTGCATAAATTATCCCCTTTCCAGCGATTTTAGGAGAAATAACATCTTATCTAAGAAAGACCATCTTTTTTTTTACTTCAGAAAAAAAGAATATATGCCATTTCACGAAAAAAGTTTCTTTTCACCGAAAAAGTGAATTTTTCGATGATTTTCTGCTTATTTCATTGTTTTCCTAAAAAAAATAAACAAAAAACACTGAATATTGCCACAAAATACTTATTTTCTAAAAAAAATCATGAATGACGTGTTTTTCAACTTTTTTAGGAGCATTAAAGGCATTTTAAACAAAACCTTCTTTTACAAGTATAATATATGTAATTTGAATAAAGATGAAATCTAGGCCTAAAAAGTGACTTTTTCAAGGTTTTTTTCATATTTTCATTTGTTGGTGGAAGAAAACCAAAAAAATACATTCTTTTTCTCGACAATATTTTTTTTCTCTAAAATTGCATAAATTACCTACATTTATGTTTTTATCCTTATTTTACGATAATATATTTTTTTTCTAAAACTACATATATCACCTTTTTTTCAATGTATTTTAGAGATTTACTACTTTTAAAGGAAAACCATTTCTTTTACAAAAAAAAAAAAAAAAAAAAAAAAGATTTTAGACCAAAAGTATTTTTTAAGTGATTTTCTATTGATTTCAATGTTTTGATTAAAAACAAGAAAATAAACACTATATACATTTTCTTTCTCTGAACCTGTACAAAGTATCCATTTTTAACCTTTTTGGAAGTTTAAACACATTTTGTACAAAACAACTTTTTCATGTTACAATATACTTTTTCTATGTAAAATTTCATAAATTATTTTTTTCAGTTTTTAAGAGTATTAACGGAATTTTACATGAAACCCATTTTTACAAGTATAATATATGCGATATCAATTATCCATTTTTCAACGTTTTTAACGGTTTTACAATATTTTTATGATAAATCCTTCTTCCCTTTGGAAAAAAAAGTATGTTTTTACCTCCACAAGTGAGTTTTTCAGTAATTTTCTTTGAATTAAATGTTTCAATTAAAAACATGAACAATTCGCTATAGCGTATTGGTTTTCTCTTTAAAGTTACATAAACTACCCTATTTAAACCTTTTTTATTGGTTTATTGGCTACCCTATTTAAACCTTTTTTTTATGTTTTAACTACATTTTGAAGAAAATCTCTTTTTTCTTGTGTTACATAAAATGTAATAAAAGCCATTTCAAGGTAAAATTATATATTTCTTTGAAAATAAGGATTTCTCAGTGTTTTTTTCTTTTCATTTCCATTTTTTGAATGAAAATTAAGAAAAAAGCAAGAAATATATTAACTTTCCATGTCAATTCATTTTTTTCTCTCAAAATTGCGTAATTTATCCCCTTTTTAACGCTTTTAGCTGATTTAACATCTAAGAAAGATTATCTAAGAAAGATTATCTTTTTTTTAGTTCAGAAAAAAGAATATATGCCATTTAACGAAAAAAGTATCTTTCACCGAAAAAGTGAATTTTTCGATTATTTTCTGCTTATTTCATTGTTTTCATCAAAAAATAAACAAAAAACACTGAATATATCCACAATATACTTTTTTTCTGAAAAAAAACATAAAGGAAGTGTTTTTCAACGTTTTTATGAGTATTAATGATATTTTAAAGAAAACCCCGTTTTACAAGTATAATATATGCAGTTTGAATAAAGAAGAAAATTCGGCCTAAAAAGTGACTCTTTCAAGGTATATATGCCAAAAAAAGTTTTTTTTCACCGTAAAAGTGAATTTTTCGATGATTTTCAGCTTATTTAATTGTTCTCATCAAAAAAAAACATAAAACACTGAATATTGCCACAATATACTTTTTTCTGAAAAAAATCATAAATGACGTGTTTTTCAACGTTTTTAGTATTATTAACAACATTTAAAACAAAACCTTTTTTTTACAAGTATAATATATCTAATTTGAATAAAGAAGAAAAATCTGCCTAAAAAGGTTCTTTTTCAAGGTTTTTTTCATATTTTTATTTGTTGTTGGAAGATAACCAATAAAATACATTTTTTTTCTCGACAATATTTTTTTCTCTAAAATTGCATAAATTACCTGTTTTATGCTTTTATCCTTATTTTACCATAATATAAAATTTTCTTGAAAACTGCATCAATGACCGTTTTTTCAATGTTTTTCGGAGATTTATTTCTTTTAAAGGAAAACTATCAATTTTACGAAAAAAAAAAAAAAAAATTTACACCAAAATTCACTCTTTAATAATTTTCTATTGATTTCAATGTTTTGATTAAAAACAAGAAAATAAACACTATATACATTTTCTTTCTCTAAAACTCTACAAAGTACCCATTTTTAACCTTTTCGGACGTTTAAACACATTTTGTAGAAAACAACTTTTTCATGTTATAATATACTTTTTCTGTCTAAAATATCATAAATTAGGATTTTACAGTTTTTAAGAGTATTAATGGCATTTTAACAAAAACCCTTTTTTACATGTATAACAGATGCGAGTTGAATTACCCTTTTTTCAGTGTTTTTAAGGGTTTTACAATATTTTTATGACAAATCCATCTTCCCTTAGAAAAAAGGATGTTTCTACCTCCAAAGTGTGTTTTTCTGTAATTTTCTTTGAATTTCCATGTTTTATTTAAAAACATGAACAATACGCTATATCGTATTGTTTTTCTCTTTAAAGTTACATAAACTACCCTATTTAAACCTTTTTTATTGGTTTTAACAACATTTTGAAGAAAATCCCTTTTTCATGTTACATAAAATGTAATTCACGTCATTTCAAAGAAAAAATATATATTTTTTTAAGAAAAAGGATTTTTCAGTGTTTTTTCTTTTCATTTCCATATTTTGAATGAAAATAAAGGAAAAAGCATGATATATATTGACATTTCATGGCAATTCTTTTTTTTCTCTCAAAATTGCATAAATTATCCCTTTTCTAGCGTTTTTAGGGGAATTAACGTCTTATCTAAGAAAGATAATCTTTACTTTAGTTCAGAAAAAAGGAATATATGCAATTTCACGAAAAAAGTTTCCTTTCACCGAAAAAGTGAATTTTTCGATGATTTTCTGCTTATTTCATTGTTTTCATTAAAAAATAAACAAAAAACACTGAATATTGCCACAATATAATTTTTTTCTTTAAAAAAGTATATTGTCGCAATATTCATTGTTTTTTTATGAAAACAATGAAATAAGCAGAAAATCATCGAAAAATCTACTTTTCCGGTGAAAAGTAACTTTTTTTCGTTAAATGGCATATATTCTTTTATTCTTAACTAAAAAAAGATAATCTTTCTTAGATGAGATGTTAATTCTCCTAAAAACGCTGAAAGAGGATAGTTTATGCTATTTTGTGAGTAAAAAAATTATTTGCAATAAAATGTTAACATATTTCTTGCTTTTTCCTTCATTTTCAATCAAAACATGGAAATATCAAGAAAAAACACTTAAAAGTCCTTTTTTTAAAAGAAATATATAAGTTTTTCATTGAAATGCCTTGTATTACATTTTATGTAACATGAAAAAAAATTTTCTTCAAAATGTTGTTAAAACCAATAAAAAGGATTAAATAGGGTAGTTTATGTAACTTTGAAAAAGAAAAAAAATTTAAAGTGTATTGGTCTTGTTTTTAATTAAAACATGAAAATTAAAAGAAAATTACAGGATAACTCACTTTTGGTTGTAAAAACATACTTTTTTTTCTAAATCTCTGAAAAACTTTGAAAAAGGTATCATTTATGCAGTTTTAGAGAAAAAATATATATTATCGTAAAATAAGGATAAAAACATATAAATGGGTATTTTTTTCAATTTTAGAGAAAAGAAATATTGTCGCAAAAATAAATGTATTTTTTGGTTTTCTTCCACCAACAAATGAAAATAAGAAAAAACATTGAAAAAGTCACTTTTTAGGCAGAAATTTTGTCTTTATACAAATTGTATATATTTTACTTGTAAAATGGGGTTTTGTGTAAAATGCCGTTAATACTCCTAAAAACGTTGAAAACACGTCATTTATAAAAATTTTAAGAAAAAAGTATATTATCGCAATTTATATTGGTTTTTGGTTTATTTTTTATGAAAACAATGAAATAAGCAGAAAATCATCGAAAAATCTACTTTACCGGTGAAAAGGAACTTTTTACGTAAAATGGCATATATTCCTTTTTTCTTAACTAAAAAAAGATAGTTTTTCTTAGATGACATGTTATTTCTCCTAAAATCGCTGAAAAGGGGATAATTTTTTTCAATTTTGAGGAAATAAAATGAATTGCAATAAAAAATTAATATATTTCTTGATTTTTCCTTCTTTTTCAATGAAAACATGGAAATGTAAAAAAAAAACACTGAAAAATCCTTTTTCTAATAGAAATATTTTTTTTTTCATTGAAATTGCTTGTATTACATTTTATTTAACATAAAAAAGGGATTTTCTTCAAAATGTTGTT
The DNA here is from genome assembly GCA_020233015.1 of Callinectes sapidus. Lineage (NCBI taxonomy): Eukaryota > Metazoa > Arthropoda > Malacostraca > Decapoda > Portunidae > Callinectes > Callinectes sapidus. The sequence goes on along the minus strand of CM035220.1, from coordinate 6,989,877 downwards.
AAAACCAATAAAAAGGATGTAAAAACATAATTTTTTTATAAATCTCTGAAAAACATTGAAAAAATGGTCATTTATGCAATTTTAGAAAAAAAAATTATTATTGTAAAATAAGGACAAAAACATGAAAATGGGTAGATTGTGCAATTTTAGAGGAAAGAAATATTGTCGCAAAAAAGAATGTATTTTTTGTTTTTTTCCACCAACAAATGAAAATAAGATAAAAACATTGAAAAAGTCACATTTTAGGCAGAAATTTTGTCTTTACACAAATTACTTATATTTTACTTGTAAAAGGAAGTTTAGTGTAAAATGCCGTCAATACTCCTAAAAACGTTGAAAAATATATCATTCATGAAATTAAAAAAAAAAAACTATATTGTCGCAATATTCATTATTCTGTTTGATTATTTTTTTAAAACAACAATGAAATAAGCAAAAAATCATCGGAAAATCTACTTTTCCGGTGAAAAGGAATTTTTTTTAATAAATGGCATATATTTATTTCTTCTTAACTAAAAAATATGGTCTCTCTTAGATGAGATGTTAATTCTCCTAAAAATGCTGAAAAGAGCATCATTTTTGCAATTTTGAGACTAAAAAAAATGAATTGCAATAAAAAGTTAATATATTTCTTGCTTTTTCCTTCGATTTCAATATAAACATGGAAATGTAAAGAAAAAACACTGAAAAATTCTTTTTCTAAAAGAAATATATATATATATATATATATATATATAATATTATATTATCTATTATATATATGATATTATATCTATATATATATATATATAGTATATATATATATCTATACCTATATATATATATTACTCTATATATATATATATTTAGAAATGGCTTGTATTTCATTTTATGTAACATGAAAAAAAGATTTTCTTCAAAATGGATAAAAACATAAAAATGGGTACTTTGTGCAATTTTAGACAAAAGAAATATTGTCGCAAAAAAGAATATATTTTTTGGTTTTCTTCTTCCAACAAATGAAAATAAGATAAAAACATTGAAAAAGTCACTTTCTAAGGAGAAATTTTGTCTTTATACAAATTGCATATATCATACTTGTAAAAGCGGGTTTTCTGTAAAATGCCGTTAATACTTCAAAAAACGTTGAAAAACATCTTTTAAAATTTTTGAGAAAAAAGTATATAATCGCAATATTCATTGTTTTTTTTTTATGAAAACAATGAAATAAGCAGAAAATCATCGAAAAATCTACTTTTCCGGTGAAAAGGAACTTTTTTCGTGAAATAACATATATTCCTTTCTTCTTAACTAAAAAAAGGTGGTCTTTCTTAGATGAGTTGTAAATTCTCCTAAAAACGCTGAAAAGGCGATAATTTATGCAATTTTGAGAGAAAAAAATGAATTTCAATGAAAAGTTAATATATTTCTTGCTTTTTCTTTTATTATCAAACAAAACATGGAAATGTAAAGAAAAAACACTGAAAAATCCTTGTTCTAAAAGAAATATATATATTTTAATTGAAATGGCTTGTATTACATTTTATGTAACATGAAAAAGGGATTTTCTTCAAAATGTTGTTAAAACCAATAAAAAGGTTTACATAGGGTAGTTTATGTAACTTTAAAGAGAAAAAAATATATAGTGTATTGGTTTTGTTTTTAATTAAAACATGTAAATTAAAAGAGAATTACAGAAAAACTCAATTTTTTATGTAAAAACATATTTTTTTCTATATCTCTGATAAACATGGAAAAAAGGGTCATTTATGCAGTTTTAGAGAAAAAAAATTCTCTTAAAATAAGGATAAAAACATAAACATGGGTAGTTTGTGCAATTTTAGAGAAAATAAATATTGTCGCAACAAAGAATGTATTTTTTGGTTTTCTTACACCAACAAATGAAAAAAAGATAAAAACATTAAGTCACATGTTAGGTAGAAATTTTGTCTTAATACAAAATGCATATATTATACTTGTAAAAGGGGTTTTTGTGTAAAATGCCGTTAATACTCCTAAAAACGTTTAAAAACACGTTATTTATGAAATTTTTGAGAAAAAAGTATATTGTCGCAAAATTCATTAATTTTTGTTTATTTTTTATGAAAACAATGAAATAAGCAGAAAATCATCAAAAAATCTACTTCTTCGGTGCTTATTTCATTTTTTTCATAAAAAAAATAAACAAAAAATACCAAATATTGCGACAATATACTTTTTCTGAAAAAAAATCATAAAATACTTGTTTTTCAACATTTTTAAGAGTATTAACGACATTTTAAACAAAATATCCTTTTACAAGTATAATATATGCAATTTGAATAAAGAAGAAAATTCTACCTAAAAAGTGACTTTTTCAATGTTTTTTTTCTTATTTTTATTTGTTGGTGGAAAAAAAACAAAAAAATACATTATTTTTCTAGACAATATTTTTTTTTTTTCAAAATTGCACAAATTACCTATTTTTATGGTTTTATCTTTATTTTATGATAATATTTTTTTCTCTCTAAAATATCATAAATGACCCTTTTTTCAATGTTTTTCGGAGATTTACAACTTTTCAAGGAAATCATCTCTTTTACGAAAAAAACATAATTTTACACCAAAAGTCATTTCTTAATAATTTTCTTTTGATTTCAATTATTTGATTATAAACAAAAAAAAATAAACCCTATATATATTTTATTTCTCTGAAACTGTACAAAGTACCCATTTTTAATCTTTTTGGACGTTTAAAAATATTTTGTAGTAAAAACTATTTCGTTACAATATACTCTTTTTCATCTAAGATTTCATGAATTAGTTTTTTTTTTAAGTTTTTAAGAGTATTAACGGTATTTTACACAAAACCCCCTTTTACAAGTATAACATATGCGATTTTATTTATCTAAGACCCTTTGCATCTCATCTGTTCCTTCGCTAATAAGCACAATGTCATCTGCATAATCCAAATCTGCTAATTTACGTCCATCTCCCCACACAATTCCAGCATTAGTTTCCTCTGCAACCCTCCTCATCACATAATCAATAACAAGGACAACCAACAAAGGGGAAAGAATCCCGTCCTGGAAGCACACCCGACGGAACTTCACAAAAGCCTCACTCAAGGACCCATCCCTCATAACCTTACATAACGTACCCTCATGCAAATCTTTAACCAACTTCACCAACCACTCTGAAACACCATAATACCTCAACACTTTCCCCATCGCATCTCTAGAAACACTGTCAAAAGCCTTCTCAAAATCAACAAAACACAAGCTTAAACTAGCCTTCATTTCATTTGCATGTTGCATCAAATGCCTAACAACAAAGATCTGATCACTACATCCCCGATCTTTTCTGAAACCGGCTTGCTCCTCCCTCAAAACACCATCTAACACCAGCCCAATCCTATTCAACATAACTTTACAAAATATTTTCAAAGCTATAGGAGACAAAATAATACCCCTCCAATTCCCACAATCACTTAAATCTCCTTTCTTTGCAATCTTGACAATCACACCATTTCTCCATTCCGAAGGTATCATCCCACGTTCTTTAATTTTATTAAGTAACTTAACCAAAATTAGCGGCAACCTATCTTCATCCGCTTTAAACATCTCCGGAAAAACTCTATATTCCTCTGGTGCCTTATTGTTCTTCAACTGCCCTATTGCTTATATATATATA
>CM035220.1:6899324-6960912 GCA_020233015.1 Callinectes sapidus | reverse complement strand
GTTTATTTTTGTAGTTACTAAATTGACATGATTTTAAAAATACACTTCTGTATGGGAATTTTATTTTTAAGGCTGTTTTGTGCAGCAAATGAAAGTTTAAAGTCTGGGAAACAAAATTACAAGTGCGATTTGCAAAGAAATGATCCTTCGATTTTATATAATTTTTCTTTTCAATTATTGATGCAAACAACAAAAATTTGGCAAGTTACTGTAATAAAAAATTTGCAATTAATCTTTTAATAAAAAAAATAAAATTTCCTCTTGTAATATTGAAGAGTAACTTTTAATCTTTTAAACAAGACGAAAATGAACAAAAACGGTCCATAAATAAAGAAGTAGTTCACAAAAATATTACAAAAACTTGAAATTTTTAGGACAGGCGATTTAAAGTTTCTGCACGCCATTTTTAAAACGTCCCGGCCTGGTAGTCCTCCCTATCTATCTCTTTAACTCTGTTTTCTATGGCCTTTAACTCCTTCTCACATACTTTGTCCCTTCTCACAAGGGTAGACTGCTGAATTTGTGTGTAAGGTAGGCATGACTGGTAGAGGGGCATGGGTGTCAGCTACAGAAGTGTTATTTCTTGCCTTTTTCTCTTCTGCCTCCTTTTTCTTTCCTTCACTGGCCCTCTCTGCCTTTCAATCTTCCATGCTTTTGGTCGTGGCATTGTGGCATTAAGAATGAGAGACAGAAATCTGTGATAACTGCGATTAACTGGACTAACATGCTCAACCTCTAACTGTCTGGTGGGCACTTAGAGTATGTAAGGCTCACTGGCTCATGTGTTGGTGTCTGGTGGTAGTAGAAGATGTCAGCAACCTCCAGACACATAGTTTATCAGCAAGAAAACAAAAATTTTGGATTCTTTTTTTTTTTTTTTTTTTTTTTGCAATGTAAACAAGGATTGGGGATTTAAAGGTTGTCAGATATCACCAATATTTTATTTATTATAATTTTTGTAGGAAAAAATAAACTCGTCGCAGTTGTAACACTTGGTGAGAATGAAGTCACCTACATGGTAACGCTAACGATATGTTTTCTTGAAAAACGTTAATGTACCAGATTTTTTCGATTTTTCGCCTCCAACACTCCTTTAAACCTTTTTATTTGTTTTAACAACATTTCAAAAAAAATCCCTTTTTCATGTTACATAAAGTGAAATACAAGCTATTTCAATGAAAAAATAAATATTTTTTTTAAGAAAAAGGATTTTTCAGTGTTTTTTCTTTTCATTTCCATGTTTTGAGTGAAAATGAAGGAAAAAGCAAGAAATATATATACTTTTCATGGTAATTTATTTTATCTCTCAAAATTGCATAAATTATCCCGTTTCCAGCGTTTCTTGGAGAATTAACATCTTATATAAGAAAGACCATCTTTATTTTAGTTCAGAAAAAAAGAATACATGCAATTTCACGAAAAAAGTTTATTTTCACCGAAAAAGTTAACTTTTCGATGATTTTCTGCCTATTTCATTGTTTTCATAAAAAATAAACAAAAAACACTGAATATGGCCACAATATACTTTTTTTCTAAAAAAAAAATCATAAATGACGTGTTTTTCAACGTCATCGTATAAACGGCATTTTATACAAAACCCCCTTTTACAAGTATAATATATGCAATTTGAATAAAGAAGAATATTCTGCCTAAAAAGTGACTTTTTCAAGGTTTTTTTTAAATATTTTCATTTGTTGGTGGAAGAAAACCACAAAAAATACATTCTTTTTCTTGACAATAATTTTTTTCAATAAAATTCCACAAATTACCTATTTTTATGCTTTTATCCTTATTTTACGACAATATATTTGTATATTTTTCTCTAAAACCGCATAAATGACCCTTTTTTCCATGTTTTTTGGAGATTTACTACTTTTAAAAGGAAAACCATGTCTTTTACGAAAAACAATATGATTTTACACCAAAAGTCACTTTTTTAATAATTTTCTATTAATTTCAATGTTTTGATTAAAAACAAGAAAATAAACACTATATACATTTTCTTTCTCTAAAACTATACAAAGTATCCATTTTTAACCTTTTTGGACGTTTAAACACATTTTGTAGCAAACAACTTTTTCATGTTACAATATACTTTTTCTTACTAAAATTTCATAGATTACGTTTTTTTCAGTATTTAAGAGTATTAATGGCATTTTACCTAAAACCCTTTTTTACAAGTAAAACATATGCGATTTGAATTATTCATCTTTCAACTTTTTAAAGGGTTTTACAATATTTTTATGACAAATCCATGTACCGTAAAAAATAAATAAAAAAGTATGTTTTTACCTTAAAAAGGTAGTTTTTCAGTAATTTACTTTGAATTTCCATGTTTTGATTAAAAACATGAACAATACGCTATAGCGTATTGTTTTTCTATTTAAAGTTACATAAACTACCCTATTTAAACCTTTTTAATTATTTCAACAATATTTTGAAGAAAATCCCTTTTTTCATGTTACATAAAATGTAATACAAGATATTTCAATGAAAAAATACATATTTCTTTAAGAAAAATGATTCTTCAGTGTTTTTTATTTTCGTTTCCATGAGTTTAGTGAAAATGAAGTAAAAAGCAAGAAATATATTAACTTTTAATGGGAATTCATTTTTTTCTCTCAAAATTGCATAAATTATCCATTTTCCAGCGTTTTTAAGAGAATTATCATCTTATCTAAGAAAAATCATCTTTTTTTTAGTTCAGAAAAAAGGAATATATGCCATTTCACGAAAAAAGTTTCTTTTCACCGAAAAAGTGAATTTTTCGATGATTTTCTGCTTATTGCATTATTTTCATCAAAAAATAATTAAAAAAAACACTGAATATTGCTACAGTATACTTTTTTTCTGAAAGAAATAAAAAATAACGTGTTTTTCAACGTTTTTACGAGTATTAATGGCATTTTAAACAAAACCTCTTTTTACACGTATAATATATGTCATTTTAATCAAGAAGAAAATTCTGCCTAAAAAGTGACTTTTTCAAGGTTTTTTTCATATCTTTATTTGTTGGTGGAGGTAAACCAAAAAATACATTCTTTTCCTCGACAAGATTTTTACTTCTATAAAATTGCACAGATTACCTACTTTCATGCTTTTATCCTTATTTTACGACAATATATATTTTTTTCTCTAAAACCGCATAAATGACCCTTTTTTCAATGTTTTTCGGAGATTTACTACATTTAAAGGAAAACCATCTCTTTTACGAAAAAAAATATGATTTTACACCAAAAGTCACTTTTAAAATTTTTTTTTATAGATTTCAATGTTTTGATTAAAAACCAGAAAAAAAAACACTATATACATTTTCTTTCTCTGAAACTATACAAAGTATCCATTTTTAACCTTTTTGGACGTTAAAACACATTTTGTAGAAGACAACTTTTTCATGTTACAATATACTTTTTCTATCTAAAATTTGCTAAATTACCTTTTTTTCAGTTTTTATGAGTATTAACGGCATTTTACATAAAACCCCCTTTTACAAGTATAACATATGCGATTTGAATTATCCATTTTTCAAAGTTTTAAGGGTTTTACAATAATTTTATGACAAATCCATCTTCCCTTTGAAAAAAAGTATGTTTTTACCTCCAAAATTGAGTTTTTCAGTAATTTTCTATGAATTTTCAGATTTTAATTAAAAACATAAACAATACTCTATAGCGTATTGTTTTTCTCTTTAAAGTTACATAAACTACACTATTTAAAACTTTTTATTGGTTTTAACAACATTTTGAAGGAAATCCCTTTTCATGTTACATAAAATGTAATACAAGCCATTTTAATAAAAAAATATATATTTCTTTAAGAAAGAGGATTTTTCAGAGTTGTTTTTCTTTTCATTTCCATATTTTGAGTGAAAATGAGGAAAAAGGAAGAAATATATTAACTTTTAATGGCAATTCATTTTTTTTCTCTCAAAATTCCATAAATTATCCCGTTTCCAGCGTTTCTTTGAGAATCAACATCTTATCTAAGAAAGACCATCTTTATTTTAGTTCAGAAAAAAGGAATATATGCCATTTCACGAAAAAAGTTTCTTTTCACTGAAAAAGTAAATTTTTTGATGATTTTCTGCTTATTTCATTGTTTTCATAAAAAAATAACCAAAAAACACTGAATATTTCCATAATATACTTTTTTTCTGAAAAAAAGTCATAAATGACGTGTTTTTCTACGTTTTTAGGAGTATTAACGGCATATTAAACAAAACCCCGTTTTACATCTATAATACATGCAATTTGAATAAAGAAGAAAATTCTGCCTAAAAAGTGACTTTTAATGTTTTTTTCATATTTTCATTATTTGGTGGAGGAAAACCAAAAAAATACAATATTTTTCTCGACAATATATTTTTTTTCTCTAAAAATTAACAAATTACCTATTTTTATGCGTTTATCCTTATTTTACGACCATATATATTTTTTTCTCTAAAACTGCATAAATGACCCTTTTTTCAATGTTTTCGGAAATTTACTACTTTTAAAGGAAAACCATCTCTTTTACGAAAAAAAATATGATTTTACCCCAAAAGTCACTTTTTAATAATTTTCTATAGATTTCAATGTTTTGATTAAAAACAAGAAAATAAACACTATATACATTTTCTTTCTCTGAAACTATACAAAGTATCCATTTTTAACCTTTTTGGAAGTTTAAACACATTTTGTAGAAAACAACTTTTTCATGTTACAATATACTTTTTTCTATCTAAAATTTCATATATTACGTTTTTTTTCAGTTTTTAAGAGTATTAACGGCATTTTACATAAAAACCCTTTTACAAGTATAAAATATGCGATTTGAATTATCCATTTTTCAACATTTTTAAGGGTTTTACAATATTTTTATGAGAAATCCATCTTCCCTTAGAAAAAAAAAAATGTTTTTACCTAAAAAAGTGAGTTTTTCTTTCTTTGATTTTCTATGTTTTAATTAAAAACATGAATAATACGCTATAGCGTAATACGCTATAGCGTATTGTTTTTCTCTTTAAATTTACATAAACTACCCTATTTAAATCTTTTTATTGGTTTTAACATCATATTGAGGAATATATCTTTTTCATGTTACATAAAATGTAATACAAGCCATTTCAATGAAAAAATATTCATTTCTTTAAGAAAAATGAATTTTCAGTGTTTTTTCTTTTTATTTTCATGTTTTAAGTGAAAATGAAGGAAAATGCAAGAAATATATTTACTTTTCATGGGAATTCATTTTTTTCTCTCAAAATTGTTTAAGTTATCTCGTTTCCAGCGTTTCTTGGAGAATTAACATCTTATCTAAGAAAGACCATCTTTATATTTTAGTTCAGGAAAAAGGAATATATGCCTTTTCACGAAAAAAGTTTCTTTTCACGGAAAAAGTAAATTTTTCGATGTTTTTCTGCTTATTTCATTGTTCTCATAAAAAATGAACAAAAAACATACAATATTGCCACAATATACTTTTTTTCTGAAAATAATCATAAATGACGTGGTTTTCAACGTTTTTATGAGTATTAACGGCATCTTAAACAAAACCCCCTTTTACAATTATAATATGCAATTTGAATAAAGAAGAAAATTCTGCCTAAAAAGTGACTTCCAAGGTTTTTTTTATATTTTCATTTGTTGGTGGAGAAAACCAACAAAATACAATCTTTTTCTCGACAATACTTTTTTTCTCTAAAATTGCACAAATTATTTATTTTTATGCTTTTATCCTTGTTTTACGACAATAAATATTTTTACTCGAAAACCGCATAAATGACCCTTTTTTCAATGTTTATCGGAGATTTACTACTATTAAAGGAAAACCAACTCTTTTTCGAAAAAAATATGATTTTACACCAAAAGTCACTTTTTTAATAATTTTCTATTGATATCAATGTTTTGATTAAAAACAAGAAAATAAACACTATATACATTTTCTTTCTCTCAAACTATACAAAGTATCCATTTTTAACCTTTTTGGACGTTTAAACACATTTTGTAGAAAACAACTTTTTCATGTTACAAAATAGTTTTACTAATTAAAATTTCATATATTACGTTTTTTTTCAGTATTTAAGAGTATTAACGGCATTTTAGAAGTATAACATATGCGACTTGAATTATCTATTTTTCAACGTTTTTAAGGGTTTAACAATAATTTTATGACAAATCCATCTTCCCTTAGAAAATAAAGTTTGTTTTTACCTCCAAAAGCGAGTTTTCAGTAATTTTCTTTTAATTTCAGTGTTTTAATTAAAAACATGAACAATACGCTATTGCGTTTTGTTTTTCTCTTTAAAATTACATAAACTACCCTATTTAAACCTTTTAATGGTTTTAACAACATTTTGAAGAAAATCCCTTTTTCATGTTACATAAAATGTAATACAAGCCATTTCAATGAAAAAATATATATTTCTTTAAAAAAATAAGGTTTTTCAGTGTTATTTTTTTTCATTTTCATGTTTGAGTGAAAATGAAGGAAAAAGCAAGAAATATATTAAGTTTTCAGGGCAATTATTTTTTTTCTCTTAAAATTGCATAAATTATCCCGTTTTCAGCGTTTCTTGGAGAATTAACATCTTATCTAAGAAAGACCATGTTTATTTTAGTTCAGAAAAAAAAAAAAATATATGCCATTTCACGAAAAGAGTTTCTTTTCACCGAAAAAGTTAATTTTCGACGATTTTCTGCTTATTTCATGTTCAATAAACTTTTCTATCTAAAATTTCATAAACTACGTTTTTTTGAGTTTTTAGGTGTATTAACGTCATTTTACAAGTATAACATATGCGATTTGAACTATCCATTTTTCAACGTTTTTAAGGGTTTAACAATAATTATATGACAAATCCATCTTCCCTTAGAAAATAAAGTATGTTTTTACTTACAAAAAATGAGTTTTTCAGTAATTTTCTTTGAATTTCCATGTTTTAATTAAAAACATGAATAATACGCTATTGCGTTTTGTTTTTCTCTTTAAAGTTACATAAACTATACTATTTAAACCCTTTTATTGGTTTTAACAACATTTTGAAGAAAATCCTTTTTTCATGTTACATAAAATGTAGTACAAGCCATTTCAATGAAAAATATATATATTTCTTTAAAAAAAAAAGGATTTTTCAGTGTTATTTCATTTAATTTCCATGTTTTGAGTGAAAATGAAGGAAAAAGCAAGAAATATATTAACTTTTCATGGCAATTCATTTTTTTCTCTCAAAATTGCATAAATTATCCCGTTTCCAGCGTTTCTTGGAGAAGTAACATCTTATTTAAGAAAGACCATCTTTATTTTAGTTCAGAAAAAAAGGAATATATGCCATTTCACGAAAAGAATTTCTTTTCACCGAAAAAGTGAATTTTTCGACGATTTGACGATTCGACGATTGTTTTCATCAAAAATTTAACAAAAAACACTGAATATTGCCACGATATACTTTTTTTCTGAAAAAAAAAATCATAAATGAGGTGTTTTTCAACGTTTTTAGGAGTACTTACGATATTTTAAACAAAACTTTTTTTTACAACTATAATATATGTATTTTGAATAAAGAAGAAAATTCTGCCTAAAAAGTTACTTTTTCAAGTTTTTTTTTCATATTTTTCATTTGTTGGTGGAAGTAAACCAAAAAATTACATTCTTTTTCTCGACAATATTTTTTTCTCTATCATTGCACAAATCACCTATTTTTATGCTTTTATCCTTATTTTACGACAATATATATTTTTTTCTCTAAAACTGCATAAATAACCCTTTTTCAATGTTTTTCGGAGATTTACTACTTTTAAAAGAAAACTATCTCTTTTACGAAAAAAATATGGTTTTACACCAAAAGTCACTATTTTAATAATTTTCTATTGATTTGAATGTTTTGATTAAAAACAATAAACACTTTATACATTTTCTTTCTCTGAAACTGTACAAAGTATCCATTTTTAACCTTTTTAAACGTTTAAACAAATTTTGTAGACAACAACTTTTTCATGTTACAATATACTTTTTCTATCTAAAATTTGAGAAAATACGTTTTTTTTTCAGTATTTAAGAGTATTAACGGCATTTTACAAGTATAACATATGCGATTTCAATTATCTATTTTCCAACGTTTTTAAGGGTTTAACAATAATTTTATGACAAATGCATCTTCTCTTTGAAAATAAAGTATGTTTTTACCTACAAAAGTGTGTTTTTCAGTAATTTTCTTTGAATTTCCATATTTTAATTAAAAACATGAACAATACGCTATTGAATATTTTTTTTCTCTCTAAAGCTACATAAACTACCCCAATTAAACCCCTTTATTGCTTTTAACATCATTTTGAAGAAAATACCTTTTTTCATGTTACACAAAATGTAATACAAGCCAAGGAAAAGGCAAGAAATATATTAACTTTTCATGGCAATTCATTTTTTTCTCTCAAAATTGCACAAATTTTCCCGTTTCCAGCGTTTCTTGGAGAATTAACATCATAAAAAAGGAATATACGATATTTCACGAAAAAAGTTTCTTTTCACCGAAAATGTGAATTTTTAAATGATTTTCTGCTTATTTCATTGTTTTCATAAAAAATAAACAAAAAATACTGAATATTGCCACAATATACCTTTTTTCCTGAAAAAAAATCATAAATGACATGTTTTTCAACGTTTTTAGGAATTTTAACGCCATTTTAAACAAAACCACATTTTACACGTATAATATATGCAATTTCAAAAGAGAAGAAAATTCTGCCTAAAAAGTGACTTTTTCAAGGATTTTTTCATATTTTTATAATTTGGTGGCTGTAAACCAAAAAAATACATTCTTTTTTTCTACAAAATTTTTTCTCTAAAATTGCACAAATTACATATTTTTATGCTTTTATCCTTATTTTACGATAATATAAAATTTTTTCTCTAAAACCGCATAAATGACCCTTTTTTCAATGTTTTTCGGAGATTTACTACTTTTTAAAGGAAAAGCGTCACTTTTACGAAAAAAATATGATTTTTCACCAAACTCACTTTTTTAATAATTTTCGATTGATTTCAATGTTTTGATTAAAAACAAAAATATAAACACTATATAAGTTTTCTTTCTCTGAAACTGTACAAAGTATCCATTTTTAACCTTTTTGGACGTTAAAACACATTTTGTAGAAGACAACTTTTTCATGTTACAATATACTTTTTCTATCTAAAATTTCATAAATTACCTTTTTTTCAGTTTTTAAGAGTACTAACGGCATTTTACATAAAAACTTCTTTTACAAGTATAACATATGCGATTTGAATTATCTATTTTTCAACGTTTTTATGGATTTTAAAATAATTTTATGACAAATATATCTTCCCTTAGAAAATAAAGTATGTTTATACCTCCAAAAGTGAGTTTTTCAGTAATTTTCTTTGAATTTCCATGTTTTAATTAAAATCATGAACAATACGCTATAGCGTATTGTTTTTCTCTTTGAAGTTACATTAACTACCCTATTTAAACATTTTTATTGGTTTTAACAACATTTTGAAGAAAAACCCTTTTTCATGTTACATTAAATGTAATACAAGCCATTTAAATGAAAAAAAAAAATATTTCTTTAAGAAAAAGGGTTTTTCAGTGTTATTTCTTTTCATTTCCATGTTTTGAGTGAAAATGAAGGAAAAAGCAAGAAATATATTAACTTTTCATGGCAATTCATTTTTTTCTCTCAAAATTCTATAAATTATCCCGTTTCCATCGTTTCTTGGAGAATTAACATCTTATATAAGAAAGACCATCCTTATTTTAGTTAAGAAAAAAGGAATATATGCCATTTCACGAAAAAAGTTTCTTTTTACCGAAAAAGTAAAATTTTCGAAGATTTTCTTCTTATTTCATTGTTTTCATCAAAAAATAAACAAAAAACAAAAACTATTACCACAATATGTATTTTTTTCTGAAAAAAATCATAAATGACGTGTTTTTCAACGTTTTTAGGAGTATTAACGGCATTTTAAACAAAACCCCGTTTTTAAATTTGAATAAAGAAAAAAATTCTGCCTAAAAAGCGTTTTATTCAATGTTTATTTTTTCATATTTTCATTTGTTGGTTTAAAGTAAACACAAAAAAGATATTCTTTTTTCGACAATATTTTTTTCTCTAAAATTGCACACATTACCTATTTTTATTCTTTTATCCTTATTTTACGACAATATATAATTTTTCTCTATAACCACATAAATGACCCTTTTTTCAATGTTTTTCGGAGATTTACTACTATTAAAGAAAAACCATCTCTTTTACGAAAAAAATATGATTTTACACAAAAAATCACTTTTTTAATAATTTTCTATTGATTTCAATGTTTTGATTAAAAACAAGAAAATAAACACTATATACATTTTCTTTCTCTGAAACTATACAAAGTATCCATTTTTAACCTTTTTGGACGTTTAAACACTTTTTGAAGAAAACAACTTTTTCATGTTACAATATACTTTTTCTATCTAAAATTTCATAAATTACGTTTTTTTCAGTATTTAAGAGTATTAACGGCATTTTCATAAAAACCCTTTTATACAAGTATAACATATGCGATTTGAATTATCCATTTTTCAACGGTCTTAAGGATTTTACAATATTTTTATGACAAATCCACCTTCCCTTAGAAAAAAAAAGTATGTTTTTACCTCCAAAAGTGAATTTTTAAGTAAATTTCTTTGAATTTCCATGTTTTAATTAAAAACATGAAAAATACGCTATTGCGTATTATTTTTCTCTTTAAAGTTACATAAACTACCTTATTTAAACCTTTTTATTTGTTTTAACATTTTAAATAATATCCCTTTTTCATGTTACACAAAATGTAATACAAGCTATTTCAATGAAAAAATATATATTTCTTTAAGAAAAACGATTTTTTAGTGTTATTTCTTTTCATATCTATGTTTTGAGTGAAAATGAAGGAAAAAGCAAGAAATATATTAACTTTTCATTTTTTTCTCTCAAAATTGCATAAATTATCCCGTTTCCAGTTTTTCTCTCAGAATTAACACCTTATCTATGAAGGACCATCTTTATTTTAGTTCAGAAAAAAGGAATATATGACATTTCACAAAAAAAGTTTCTTTTCACCGAAAAAGTTAAATTTTCTATAATTTTCTGCTTATTTCATTGTTTTCATAAAAAATAAACAAAAAACACTAAATATTGCCACAATGTACTTTTTTTTCTAAAAAAACCATAGATGACGTGTTTTTCAACGTTTTTAGGAGTATTAACGGCATTTTATACAAAACCCCCTTTTACAAGTATAATATATGCAATTGTAATAAAGAAGAATACTCTGCCTAAAAAGTGATTTTTTCAAGGTTTTTTAAATATTTTAATTTGTTGGTGGAAGAAAACCAAAAAAATACATTCTTTTTCTCGCAAATAATTTTTTTCTCTAAAATTGCACAAAATACCTATTTTTATGCTTTTATCCTTATTTAACGACAATATATATTGTTTTCTCTAAAACCGCATAAATGACCCTTTTTTCCATGTTATTCGGAGATTTACTACTTTTAAAGGAAAACCATGTCTTTTACGAAAAACAATATGATTTTACACCAAAAGTCACTTATTAAATAATTTTCTATTATTTTCAATGTTTTGATTAAAAACAAGAAAATAAACACTATATACATTTTCTTTCTCTAAAACTATACGAATTATCCATTTTTAACCTTTTTGGACGGTTAAACACATTTTGTAGAAAACAACTTTTTTATGTTACAATATACTTTTTCTAACTAAAATTTCATAAGTTACGTTTTTTTAAAGTATTTAAGAGTATTAACGGCATTTTACATAAAACCCCTTATACAAGTATAACATATGCGATTTTAATTATCTATTTTTCATCGTTTTGAAGGGTTTTACAATATTTTTATGACAAATCCATCTACCTTTAGAAAAAAAAAGTATGTTTTTACCTCCAAAAGGTAGTTTTTCAGTAATTTTCTTTGAATTTCCATGTTTTAATTAAAAACCTGAACAATACGCTATAGCGTATTGTTTTTCTCTTTAAAGTTACATAAACTACGCTATTTAAAGCTTTTTATTGGTTTTAACACCATTTTGAAGAAAATCCATTTTTCATGTTACATAAAATGTAATACAAGCCATTTCAATGAAAAAATATATATTTCTTTAAGAAAAAGGATTTTTCAGTGTTATTTCTTTTCATTTCCATGTTTTGAGTGAAAATGAACGATAAAGCATGAAATATATAATTTTTTCATGGCAATTAATTTTTTTCTCTCATAATTGCATAAATTATCCCGTTTCCAGTGTTTCTTGGAGAATTAACATCTTATCTAAGAAAGACCATCTTTATTTTAGTTCAGAAAAAAAGGAATATATTCCATTTCATGAAAAAAGTTTCTTTTCACCGAAAAAATGAATTTTTGATGATTTTCTGGTAATTTAATTGTTTTCATCAAAAAATAAACAAAAGACACTGAATATTGCAACAATATACTTTTTTTCTGTAAAAAATCATAAATGACGTGTTTTTCAACATTTTTAGGAGTATTAACGGCATCTTAAACAAAACCTCATTTTATAAGTATAATATATGCAATTTGAATAAAGAAGAAAATTCTTCCTGGAAATTAAAAGAAAATTACTGAAAAACACACTTTTGGAGGTAAAAACAAACTTTTTTTCTCTAAGGGAAGATGGTTTTGTCATAAAAACATTGTAAAACCCTTAAAAACGTTGAAAAATGGATAGTTCAAATCGTATATGTTATACTTATAGAACGGGGTTTTATGTAAAATGCCGGAAATACTCTTAAAAAACAAAAAAAAAACAAAAAAAAAACGTAATATATGAAATTTTAGATGTAAAAAGTATATTGAAACATGAAAAATTTGTTTTCTACAAAATGTGTTTAAACGTCCAAAAAGGTTTAAAATGGGTACTTTGTACAGTTTAGAGAAACAAAATGTAGATAGTGTTTATTTTCTTGATTTTAATCAAAACATTGAAATCAATAGAAAATTATTAAAAAGTGACTTTTGGTGTAAAATCATATTTTTTTTATCGTACAGATGGTTTTCCTTTAACAGTGGTAAATCTCTGAAAACACTGAAAAAAGGGTCATTTATGCAGTTTTAGAGAAAAAAATATATTATCGTAAAAAAAATGATAAAAGCATAAAAGTAGGTAATATGTTCAATCTTAGAGAAAAAAAATATATTATCGTAAAATAAGGATAAAAGCATAAAAGTAGGTAATTTGTTCAATTTTAAAGAAAAAAATATTGTCGAGAAAAACAATGTTTTTTTTTTTGGTTTTCTTCACCAACAAATGAAAACCTTGAAAAAGTAGCTTTTTAGGCTGAATTTTCTTCCTTTATCAAATTGCAGATATTATACTTGTAAAACGGGGTTTTGTTTAAAATGCCGTTAATTCTCCTAAAAACGTTAAAGTACAAGTCATTTATTATTTTTTTCAGAAAAAAAGTATATTGTGGCAATATTCAGTGTTTTTTGTTTATTTTTTTTATTAAAACAATGAAATAAGCAGAAAACAATCGAAAAATTCACTTTTTCGGTGAAAAGAAACTTTTTTCGTGAAATGGCATATTTAATTTTTTCTGAACTAAAAGAAAGATGGTCTTTCTTACATAAGATGTTAATTCTCCTAAAAACGATGGAAAAAGGATAATTTATGCAATTTTTATAGAAATAAGTTAATTGGTATGAAAAGTTTATATATTTCTTGCTTTTTTCTTTTCTTTTTTCTTTCTTGCTTTTTTTTTGTATTACATTTTATGTAACAGGAAAAAGGGTTTTTCTTCAAAATGTTGTTAAAACCAATAAAAAGGTTTAAATAGAGTAGTTTATGTAGCTTTAAAGAGAAAAACACTACACTATAGCGTATTCTTCATGTTTTTAATTAAAACATGTAAATTTAAATGAAATTACTGAAAACTCACTTTTATAGGTAAACACATTCTTTTTTTTCTTAAAGAAGATGGAATTCTCATAAAAATATTGTAAAACCCTTAAAAACGTTGAAAAATGGTTAATTCAAATCGCATATGTTATATTGTAAAACGAGATTTTTGTAAAATGCCGTTAATACTCTTAAAAACTTTAAAAAAAACGTAATTTATGATGTTTTAGATAGAAAAAGTATATTGTAACATGGAAAAGTTGTTTTCTACAAAATGTGTTTAAACGTCCAAAAACGATAAAAATGGGTACTTTGATCAGTTACAGAGAAAGAAAATGTATATAGTGTGTATTTTCTTGTTTTTAATCAAAACATTGAAATCAATAGAAAATTATTAAAAAGTTACTTTTGGTATAAAATCATATATTTTTTTTCGTAAAACAGATGTTTTTTCTTCAAAAGTAGTAAATCTTCGAGAAACATTGAAAAAAGGGTCATTTATGCAGTTTTAGAGAAAAAAAATATATTATCGTAAAATAAGGATAAACGCATATAAATAGGTTATTTGTGCAATTTTAGAGAAAAAAAAATATTGTCGAGAAAAAGAATATATATTTTTTTTCTTCCATCAACAAATGAAAATATAAACAAACCTTTAAAAGGTAACTTTTTAGGCAGAATTTTCTTCTTTATTTAAATTGCACATATTATACTTGTAAAGAGAGATTTTTTAAATGCAGTTAATACTCCTAAAAACGTTGAAAAACACGTCATTTATGGATTTTTTCCAAAAAAAGTATATTGTGGCAATATTCAGTGTTTTTTTTTTTTTAAACAATTAAATAAACAGAAAATCATCGAAAAATTCACTTTTTCCGTGAAAAGAAACTTTTTTCGTGAAATGGCATATGTTCCTTTTTTCTGAACTGAAAAAAAGATGGTCTTTCTTAGATAATTTATTTATACTCCTAAAAACGCTGGAAAGGGGATAATTTATGCAATTTTGAGAGAAAAAAATTAATTGCCATGAAAAGTTAATATATTTCTTGCATTTTCCTTCATTTTCATTCAAAACATGGAAATGAAAAGAAAAAACACTTAAAAATGCTTTTACTTAAAGAAATATATATTTTTTCCTTGAAATGGCTTGTATTACATTTAATGTAACAAGAAAAAGGGATTATCTTCAAAATGTTTTTAAAACCAATAAAAAGGTTTAAATAGGATAGTTAATGTAGATTTAAAGAAAAAAACAATACGCTATAGCGTATTGTTCATGTTTTTAATTAAAACATGGAAATTCAAAGAAAATGACTGAAAAACTAACTTTTTGAGGTAAAAACGTACTATTTTTTCTAAGGGAAGATAAATTTATCATAAAAATATTGTAAAACCCTTGAAAACGTATACAAATGGATAATTTAAATCGCATCTGTTATACTTGTAAAAGGGGGTTTTATGTAAAACGTCATTAATAATCATAAAAACTGAAAAAAAACGTAATTTATGATATTTTAGATAGAAAAAGAATATTGTAACATGAAAAAGTAGTTTTCTACAAAATTTGTTAAAACGTCCAAAAAGGTAAAAAAATGGGTACATTTAACAGTTACAGAGAAAGAAAATGTATATAGTGTTTATTTTCTTGTTTTTAATCAAAACATTGAAATCAATAGAAAATTATTAAAAAGTGACTTTTGATGTAAAATCATATATTTTTTTCGTATAAGAGATGGTTTTTCTTTATAAGTAGTAGATCTCCGAGAAATATTGAAAAAAAAGTGTCATTTATGCATTTTTAAAGAAAAAAATATTTTATCGTCAAATAAGGATAAAAGCATAAAAATAGGTAATTTGTGCAATTTTAGAGAAAAAAAAAAAAATTCGCGAAAAAGAATGCATTTTTTTGGTTTTCTTCCACAAACAAATGAAAATATAAAAAAAAAACTTGAAAATGTCACTTTTTCGCTAGAAATTTCTTCTTTATTCAAATTGCATATATTTTAATTGTAAAAGATGGTATAGTTTAGAATTTTGTTAATACCGTTAATACTCCTAAAAACGTTGAAAAACACGTCATTTAGTACTTAAAAAAAAAAAAATTTCATTGTGGCAATATTCAGTGTTTTTTGTTGATTTTTTTTAAAGAAAACAATAAAATAAGCAGAAAACCATCAAAAAGTCACTTTTTTGGCGAAAAGAAACTTTTTTCGTAAAAAGGCATATATTTTTTTTCTTAACTAAAAAAAAATATGGTCTTTCTAAGATAAGATGTTTATTCTCCTAAAAACGCTGAAAAGCGAACAATTTATGCAATTTTGAGAGAAAAAAAATGAATTGGCATGAATATTTAATATATTTCTTGCTTTTTCCTTCATTTCCATTCAAAACATGGAAATGAGAAGAAAAAATACTGAAAAATCTTTTTTCTTAAAGAAATATATATTTTTAGCTTGAAATGGCTTGTATTACATTTTATGTAACAGAAAAAAGGGATTTTCTTCAAAATTTTGTTAAAACCAATAAAAAAGTTTAAATAGGGTAGTTTATGTAACTTTACAGACAAAAACAATACGCTAGAGCGTATTGTTCATGTTTTTAATTAAAACATCAAAATTCAAAGAAAATTACTGAAAAACTCACTTTTTTTTCTAAGGGAAAGCAGACTTTTCATATAAATATTGTAAAACTCTTATAAACTTTGAAAAATGGGTTATTATATTCGCATATGATATAATTGTAAAAGGGGGTGTTACGTAAAGTGCCGTTGATACTCCTAAAAACTGAAAAAAACGTAATATAAAAGAAATTTTAGTTAGAAAAAGTATATTGTAACATGAAAAAGTTCTTTGCTACAAAATGTGTTCAAACGTCCAAAAAGGTTAAAAATGGGTACTTTGTACAGTTTCAGAGAAATAAAATGTATATAGTGTTTATTTTCTTGTGTTTAATCAACACATTGAAATCAATAGAAAATTATTAGAAAGTGACTTTGTGCGTAAAGTCATTTTTTTTTTCTTAAAAGAGATGGTTTTCCTTTAAAAGTAGTAAATCTCCGAAAAACATTGAAAAAGTGTCATTTATGCAGTTTTAGAGAAAAAATATATATTATCGTAAAATAAGGATAAAAGCATAAAAATAGGTAATTTGTGCAAGTTTAGAGAAAAAATTTATTGTCGAGAAAAAAAAATGTATTTTTTTGGTTTTCTTCCCCCAACAAATGTAAATATGAAAAAAAACAAGGAAAAGTCACTTTTTAGGCAGAATTTTCTTCTTTATTCAAATTGCATATATTCTACTTGTAGAAGGGGGTTTTAATTTAAATGCAGTTAATACTCTTAAGAACGTTGAAAAACACGTCATTTATTATTTTTTTCAGAAAAAAATATATTGTGACAATATTCAGTGTTTTTTTTTATACTTTTTGATGAAAACAATGAAATAAGCAGAAAATCATTGAAAAATTCACTTTTCAGTAAAAAAAAAAACTTTTGTCGTAAAATGGCATATATTCCTTTTTTTTTGTACTAAAAAAAAGATGATCTTTCTTAGATGAGAATTTAATTCTCCTAAAAACGCTGGAAAGGGGATAATTTATGCAATTTTGAGAGAAAGAAATGAATTGCCATGAAAAGTTAATATATTTCTTGCTTTTTCTTCAATTTTCATTCAAAACAAGGAAATGAAAAGAAAAAAAACACTGAAAATTCGTTTTTCTTAAAGAAATATTTACTTTTTCTTTGTAATTGTTTGTATTACATTTTATGTAACATGAAAAAGGGATTTTCTTCAAAATGTTCTTAAAACCAATAAAAAGGTTTAAATAGGGTAATTTCATATATATTCCATTTCACGAAAAAAATTTGATTTTTACCGAAAAAGTGAATTTTTCGATCATTTTCTGCTTATTTCATTGATTACATGAAAAAAAAAACAGTGAATATTGCCACAATATACTTTTTTTTCTGAAAAAAAAATCATATATGACGATGTTTTTCAACGTTTTTAGTACTATTAGCGGCATTTTAAACAAAACCCTTCTTTACAAGTATAATATATGCAATTTGAATAAGTAAGAAAATTCTGCCTAAAAAGTGACTTTTTCAAGGTTTTTTCATATTTTCATTTGTTGGTGGAAAAAAACCAAAAAAATTCATTCTTTTTCTTGGCAATATTTCTTTTCTCTAAAATTCCGCATATTACCTATTTTTATGCTTTTATCCTTATTTTACGACAATATATATTTTTTCTCTAAAACCACATAAATGACCCTTTTTACAATGTCTTTCGGAGATTTTCTACTTTTAAAGGAAAACCATCTCTTTTACGAAAAAAAATATCGTTTTACACCAAAAGTCACTTTTTTAATATATATATCTATTGTTTTCAATGTTTTTATTAAAAACAAGAAAATAAACACTATATACATTTTTTTCTTTTAAACTGTACAAAGTATCCATTTTTAACCATTTTGGACGTCTAAACACATTATGTAGAAAACAACTTTTTCATGTTACAATATATTTTTTCTATCTAAAATGTCATAAATTACGTTTTTTTCTGTATTTAAGAGTATTAACGGCATTTTACATAAAACCCCGTTTTACAAGTATAACATATGCGATTTGAATTATCCATTTTTCAACGTTTGTAAGAGTTTTACAATACTTTTATGACAAATCTATCTTCTCTTAGAAAATAAAGTATGTTTTTACATCCAAAAGTGAGTTTTTCAGTAATTTTCTTTGAATTTCCTTGTTTTAATTAAAACATCAACAATACGCTATATCTTATTGTTTTTCTATTTAAAGTTACATAAACTACCTTATTTAAACCTTTTTATTGGTTTTAACAACATTTTGAAAAAAAACCCTTTTTCATGTTACATAAAATGTAATACAAGATATTTCAATGAAAAAAATATATATTTCTTTAAGAAAAAAGATTTTTCAGTGTTATTTCTTTTCATTTCCATGTTTTAAGTGAAAAGAAGGAAAAAGCAAGAAATATATTAATTTTTCATTACAATTCATTTTTTTCTCTCAAAATTGCATAAATTATCCTGTTTCCAGCCTTTCTATGAGAATTAACGTCTTATCTAAGAAAAACCGTCTTTATTTTAGTTCAGAAAAAAAGAATACATGCCATTTCACGAAAAAAGTTTCTTTTCACTGAAAAAAGTGAATTTTTCGATGATTTTCTCCTTATATCATTGTTTTCATAAAAAAAAACAACAACTGGATATTGCTACAATATACTTTTTTTTCTGAAAAAAATCATGTGACGTGTTTTTCAACCTTTTTAGGAGTATTAACGGCATTTTTAACAAAACCCTCTTTTACAAGTATAATATATGCAATTTGAATAAAAAGAAAATTCTGCCTAAAAAGTGACTTTTCCAAAGTTTGTTTCATATTTTCATTTGTTGGTGGAAGAAAACCAAAAAAATACATTATTTTTCTCGACAATACTTTTTTTCTCCAAAATTGCACAAATTACCTATTTTTATGCTTTTATCCTTATTTTAAGACAATATCTTTTTTTTCTCTAAAACCGCATAAATGTCTCTTTTTTCAATGTTTTTCGAAGATTTACTACTTCTAAGGGAAAACCATCTCTTTTACGAAAATAAAAATATGATTTTACACCAAAAGTCACTTTTTAATAAATTTCTATTCATTTCAATATTATGATTAAAAACAAGAAAATAAAAACTATATACATTTTCTTTCTTTGAAACTGTACAAAATATCAATTTTTAACCTTTTTGGACGTTTAAAAATATTTTATAGAAAACAACTTTTTCATGTTACAATAAACTTTTTGTATCTAAAATATCATAAATTACATTTTTTTCAGTTTTCAAAAGTATTAACGGCATTTTACATAAAACCCTTTTTTACAAGTATAACATATGCGATTTGAATTATCCATTTTTTAACGTTTTTAAGGCTTTTACAATAATTTTATGACAAATTCATCTTCCCTTAGAAAAAAAGTATGTTTTTACCTCCAAAAGTGAGTTTTTCAGTAATTTCCTTTGAATTTCCATGTTTTAATTAAAAACATGAACAATACGCTATAGCGTATTGTTTTTCTCTTTAAAGTTACATAAATTACCCTATTTAAACCTTTTTATTGGTTTGAACAACTTTTTGAAGAAAATCTCTATTTCTTGTTACATAAAATGTAATAAAAGCCATTTCAATGAAAAAATATATATTTCTTTATGAAAAAGAATTTTTCAGTGTTTTTTCTTTTCATTTCCATGTTTTGAGTGAAAATGAAGGAAAAAGCAAGAAATATATTAACTTTTCATAGCTATTCCTATTTCTCTCTCAAAATTGCATAAATTATCCCGTTTCCAGCGTTTCTTGGAGAATTAACATCTTATTTATGAAAGACCATCTTTATTTTACTTCAGAAAAAAGGAATATATGCCATTTCATGAAAAAGTTTCTTTACACTGAAGAAGTGAATTTTTTGATGATTTTCTGCTTATTTCATTGTTTTCATCAAAAAATAAACAAAAAACATTGAATATTGCCGCAATATACTTTTTTTTTTAATCATATATGACGTGTTTTTCAACGTTTTTAGGAGTATTAACGGCATTTTATACGAAACCCCCTTTTACAAGTATAATATATGCAATTTGAAAAAAAAAAAAAAAATTCTGTCTAAAAAGTGACTTTTTCAAGGCTTTTTTCATATTTTCATTTGTTGCTGGAAGAAAACCCAAAAAATACATTCTTTTCTCGACAATACTTTTTTTCTCTGAAAATGCACAAATTATCTACTTTTTTGCTTTGATCCTTATTTTACGACAATTTATTTTTTTTCTTTCAATTTTTTTCGGAGATTTACTACTTTTAAAGGAAAACAATCTCTTTTACGAAAAAAAATATATAATTTTACACCATAAGTCACTTTTTTAATAATTTTCTATTGATTTCAACGACAAATCCATCTTCCCTTAGAAAAAAAAGTATGTTTTTACCTCCAAAAGTGAGTTTTTCAGTAATTTTCTTTGAATTTTCATGTTTTAATTAAAAACATGAACAATACGCTATAGCGTATTGTTTTTCTCTTTAGAGTTACATAAACTGCCCTATTTAAGGGGGTGTAGGAGGTTTACAAGAGTGAAGGTTTTTGAAACTTTTCCTATCCCATTGGTAATTTCTTGGATTATTACCCATTACATAATACTTTAATTCCAGAAGCCATCTAATTTTTCCTAGGTACGTATTAATCGTATAGTATTTTTGTAGTTACTAAATTGATATAATTTTAAAAATACACTTCTGTAATGGAAGTTAATTTTTAAGGCTTTTTTGTACAGCAAATGAAAGTTTAAAGTCTGGGAAAAAAATTACAAGAGAGATTTGCAAAGAAATGATCCTGTGATTTTATATAAAATTTCTTATCAATTATTTATGCAAACAAAAAAAAATTGGCAAATTATTGAAATAAAAAATTTGCAATTAATCTTTTAATAAGCAAAATAAAAATTCCTCTTATAGTATTAAAGAGTAACTTTTAATCTTTTAAACAAGACCAAAATTAACAAAAACGGTCCATAAATATAGAAGTAGTTCACACAAATATTACAAAAAACTTGAAATTTTCAGGACAGGCGATTTAAAGTTTCTGCACGCCATTTTTAAAACGTCCCGGCCTGGTAGTCCTCCCTATCTATCTCTTTAACTCTGTTTTTTTTGGCCTTTAACTCCTTCTCACATACTTTGTCCTTTCTCACAAGGGTAGACTGCTGAATTTGTGTGTAAGGTAGGCATGACTGGTAGAGGCATGGGCATGGGTGTCAGCTACAGAAGTGTTATTTCTTGCCTTTTTCTCTTCTGCCTCCTTTTTCTTTCCTTCACTGGCCCTCTCTGCCTTTCAATCTTCCATGCTTTTGGTCGTGGCATTGTGGCATTAAGAATGAGAGACAGAAATCTGTGATAACTGCGATTAACTGGACTAACATGCTCAACCTCTAACTGTGTGGTGGGCACTTAGAGTATGTAAGGCTCACTGGCTCATGTGTGGGGGTCTGGTGGTAGGAGAAGATGTCAGCAACCTCCAGACACATAGTTTATCAGCAAGAAAACAAAAATTTTGAATTCATTTTGTTTTTTTTCCAATGTAAAAAAGGATTGGGGATTTAAAGGTTGCCAGATATTATAAATATTTTATCTATTATAATTTTTGTAGCAAAAAAACTCGTCGCAGTTGTAACACTTGGTGAGAATGAAGTCACCTACATGGTAACGCTAGCCATATGTTTTCTTGAAAAACGTTAATGTACCAGATTTTTTCGATTTTTCGCCTCCAACACTCTTTTAAACCTTTTTATTGGTTTTAACAACATTTTGAAGAAAATCCCTTTTTCATGTTACACAAAATGTAATAGAAGCCATTTCAATAAAAAAAAATATTTGTTTTAAGAAAAAGGATTTTTCAGTGTTTTTTCTTTTCATATCCATGTTTTGAGTGAAAATGAAGGAAAAAGCAAGAAATATATTAACTTTTCATGTCAATTAATTTTTTCTCTCAAAATTCCATAAATTATCCCGTTTCCAGCGTTTCTTGGAGAATTAACATCTTATCTAAGAAGGACCATCTTTATTTTAGTTCAGAAAAAAGGAATATATGCCATTTCACGAAAAAAGTTTCTTTCCACGGAAAAAGTGAATTTTTTGAAGATTTCCTGTTTATTTCATTGTTTTCATAAAAAAATAAACAAAAAATACTGAATAATGAAACAATATACTTTTTTCTGAAAAAAAATCATAAATGACGTGTTTTTCAACGTTTTTAGGAGCATTAACGGCATTTTAAACAAAACACCCTATTACGAGTATAATATATGCAATTTGAATAAAGAAGAAAATTCTGCCTATAAAGTGACTTTTTCAAGGTTTTTTTTCAAATTTTCATTTGTTGATGGAGGTAAACCAAAAAATGCATTTTTTTTCTCGACAATATTTTTTTTTCTCTAAAATTGCACAAATTACCTATTTTTATGCTTTTATCCTTATTTTACGACAATATATATTTTTTCTCTAAAACCGCATCAATGACCCTTTTTCAATGTTTGTCGGAGATTTACTACTTTTAAAGGAAAATCATCTCTTTTACGAAAAAAATATGATTTTACACCAAAAGTCACTTTTTTAATATTTTTCTATTGATTTCAATGTTTTGATAAAAACAAGAAAATAAACACTATATACATTTTCTTTCTCTGAAACTATACAAAGAATCCATTTTTAACCCTTTTGGATGTTTAAACACATTTTGTAGAAAACAACTTTTTCATGTTCCAATATACTTTTTCTATCTAAAATCAGATAAATTACGTTTTTTTCAGTATATAAGAGTTTTAACGGCATTCTACAAGTATATCCTATGCGAATTGAATTATCCATTTTTCAACGTTTTTAAGGGTTTTACAATATTTTTATGACAAATCCATCATCTCTTAATAAAAAAAAAGTATGTTTATACCTCCAAAAGTGAGTTTTTCAGTAATTTTCTTTGAATTTCCATGTTTTTATTAAAAACATGAACAATACGCTATTGCGTATTATTTTTCTCTTTAAAGTTACATAAACTAAACTATTTAAACCTTTTTATTGGTTTTAACAATATTTTGAAGAAAATCCCTTTTTCATGTTACATAAAATGTATTACAACCCATTTCAATGAGAAAAAATATATATTTCTTTAAGAAAAAGGATTTTTCAGTGTTATTGTATATCATTTCCATGTTTTGAGTGAAAATGATGGAAAAAGAAAGAAATATATTAACTTTTCATGGCAATTCATTTTTTTTCTCTAAAAATTGCATAAATTATCCCGTTTCCAGCGTTTCTTGAAGAATTAACATCTTGAATAAGATAAACCATTTTTATTTTAGTTCAGAAAAAAAGAATATATTCCATTTCACGGAAAAAAATTCTTATCACCGAAAAAGTGAATTTTTGGATGATTTTCTGCTTATTTCATTGTTTTCATAAAAAATAAACAAAAAACACTGGATATTGCCACAATATACTTTTTTTTCTGAAAAAAAATCATAAATGATGGCTTTTTCACCGTTTTTATGAGCATAAACGTCGTTTAAAACAAAACCCCCTTTTACAAGTAAAAAATATGCAATTGAATAAGGAAGAAAATTCTGCCTAAAAAGTGACTTTTTCAAGATTTTTTTCATTTGTTGGTGGAAGAAAACCAAAAAAATACATTTTTTTTTTATCGACAATATTTTTTTTCTCGAAAATTCCACAAATTACCTATTTTTATGCTTTTATCCTTTTTTTACGACAATATGTTTTTTTTCTCTAAAACCGCATAAATGACCCTTTTTTTAATGTTTTTCGGAGATGTACTACTTTTAAAGGAAAACCATTTCTTTTACGAGAAAAATATGATTTTACACCAAAAGTCACTTTTTAATAATTTCTATTGATTTCAATGTTTTGATTAAAAACAAGAAAATAAACACTATATAAATTTTCTTTCTCTGAAACTATACAAAGTATCTTTTTTTAACCTTTTTGGACGTTTAAACACATTCTGTAGGAATAATTTTTTTCATGTTACAATATACTTTTTTTTATCTAAAATTTCATAAATTACGTTTTTTTCAGTATTCAAGAGTATTAACGGCATTTTACATAAACCCCCTTTTACAAGTTTAACATATGCGATTTCAATTATCCTTTTTTAACGTTTTTAAGGGTATTACAATAATTTTATGACAAATCTATCTTCCGTTAGAAAAAAAGTATTTTCTTACCTCCAAAAGGTACTTTTTCAGTAATTTTCTTTGAATTCACATGTTTTAATTAAAAACATGAACAATACGCTATACAGTATTGTTTTTCTCTTGAAAGTTACATAAACAACCCTATTTAAACCTTTTTATTGGTTTTAAAAACATTTCGAAGAAATTCCCTTTTTCGTGTTACATAAAAATAATACAAGCCATTTTATTGAAAAAAATATATATTTCTTTAAGAAAAAGGAATTTTCTGTGTTATTTCTTTTCATTCCCATGTTTTGAGTGAAAATGAAGGAAAAAGCAAGAAATATATTAACTTTTCATGGCAATTCATTTTTTTCTCTCAAAATTGCATAAATTATCCCGTATCCAGCGTTTCTTGGAGAATTAACATCTTATCTAAGAAACACCATCTTTATTTTAGTTCACGAAAAAAGATTCTTTTCATCGAGAAAGTGAAGTTTTCGTTGATTTTCTGCTTATTTCGTTGTTTTCATAAAAAAAAACACTGAATATTGCCACAATGTAATTTTTTTCTGAAAAAATCATAAATTACGTGTTTTTCAACGTTTTAGGACAAAAAAAAACAAAACCCTCTTTTACAAGTATAATATATGCAATTTGAATAAAGAAGAAAATTCTGTCTAAAAAGTGTCTTTTTCAAGGTTTTTTTCATATTTTCATAACTGTTGGTTGAAGAAAACCAAAAAATACAATTTTTTTTTTCGACAATATTTTTTTTCTCTAAAACCGCACAAATTACCTATTTTTATGCTTTTATCCTTATTTTATGACAATATATTTTTTTTTCTCTAAAACCGCATAAATGACCCTTTTTTCAATGTTTTTCGGAGATTTACTACTTTTAAAGGAAAACCATCTCTTTTACGAAAAAAATATATGATTTTATACCTAAAGTCACTTTTTTATTAATTTTGTATTGATTTCAATATTTTTATTAAAAGCAATAAATTAATCACTATATACATTTTCTTTCTCTGAAACTATACAAAATATCCATTTTTAAACTTTTTAGACGTTTAAACACATTTTGTAGAAAACAACTTTTTCATGTTACAATACACTTTTTTTGTATAAAATTTCATTAATTACATTTTTTTCAGTATTTAAGAGTATTAACGGCATTTCACATAATACATCCTTTTTACAAGTATAACATATGCAATTTGAATTATCCATTTTTCAACGTTTTAAGGGTTTTACAATATTTGTATGACAAATCTATCTTCCCTTAGAAAATGAATAATGTTTTTTCCTCCAAAAGTGAGTTTTTCAGTAATTTTCTTTGAATTTCCATGTTTTAATTAAAAACATCAACAATACGCAATAGCGAATTGTTTTTCGCTTTAAAGTTATATAAACTACTCTATTTAAACCTTTTTATTGGTTTTAACATTTTAAAGAAAATCCCTTTTTCATGTTACATAAAATGTAAAACAAGCCATTTCAATGAAAAAATATATATTTCTTTAAGAAAAAGGATTTTTCAGTGTTATTTCTTTTCATTCCCATGTTTTGAGTGAAAATGAACGATAAAGCATGAAATATATAATTTTTTCATGGCAATTAATTTTTTTCTCTCAAAATTGCATAAATTATCTCCTTTCCAGGGTTACTTGGAGAATTAACATCTTATCTAAGAAAGACCATCTTTATTTTAGTTCAGAAAAAAGGAATATATGCAATTTCACGAACAAAGTTTCTTTTCACCGAAAAAGTTAATTTTTTGATGATTTTCTGCTTATTTCAATGTTTTCATCAAAACATAAACAAAAAACACTGAATATTGCCACAATATACTTTTTTTCTGAAAAAAAGTCATAAATGACGTGTTTTTCAATGTTTTTAGGAGTATTAATGGCATTTTAAACAAAACCCATTATTACACGTATAATATATGCAATTTGAATAATGAAGAAAATTCTGCCGATAAAGTGACTTTTTCAAAGTTTTTTTTTCATTTGTTTGTAGAAGAAAACCAAAAAAATACATTCTTTTTCTCGACAATACTTTTTATCTCTCAAATTGCACAAATTACCTATTCCTATGCTTTTATCCTTATTTTACGACAATAAATTTTTTTCTCTAAAACTGCCTAAATGACCCTTTTTTCAATGTTTTTCGGAGATTTACTACTTTTAAAGGAAAACCATCTCTTTTACGAAACAAAATATGACTTTACACCACAAGTAACTTTTTTAATAATTTTCTATTGATTTCAATGTTTTGATTTAAAACAAGAAAATAAACACTATATACATTTTCTTTCTCTGAAACTGTACAAAGTATCCATTTTTAACCTTATTGGACGTTTAAACACATTTTGTAGAAAAACAACTTTTTCATGTTACAATATACTTTTTCTATGGAAAATTCCATAAATTACGTTTTTTTCAGTTTTTAAGAGTATTAACGGCATTTTACATAAAACCCCCTTTTATAAGTATAACATATGCGATTTGAATTATCCATTTTTCAACGTTATTAAGGGTTTTACAATTATTTTATGACAAATCCTCATTCCTTTAGAAAAAAAGTATGTTTTTACCTCCAAAAGTGAGTTTTTCAGTAATTTTCTTTGAATTTCCATGTTTTAATTAAAAACATGAACAATACACTATAGCGTACTGTTTTTCTCTTTAAAGTTACATAAACTAGTCTATTTAAACCTTTTTATTGGTTTTAACAACATTTTGAAAAAAAATCCCTTTTTCATGTTACATAAAATGTAATACAAACCATGTCAAGGAAAAGTAAATATTTCTTTAAGAAAAAGGATTTTTCAGTGTTTTTGTACGTTTTTAGGAGTATTAACAGCATTTTAAACAAAACCCCTTTTTACAAGTATAAAATAGGCAATTAGAATAAAGAAGAAAATTCTGCCTAAAAAGTGAATTTTTTAAGGTTTTTTTCATATTTTCATTTGTTAGTGGAAAAATATATATTTCTTTTAATTTTTATGTTCTGAATGAAAATGAAGGAATAAGCAAGAAATATATTAACTTTTCATGGCAATTCTTTTTTTTCTCTCAATATTGCATGAATTATCCCCTTTCCAGCGTTTTTAAGAGAATTAACATCTTTTTTAAGAAAGACCATCTTTTTTTTTAGTTCAGAAAAAAAGAATATATGCTATCTCACGAAAAAAAAGTTTCTTTTCAATGAAAAAGTTATTTTTTCGATTATTTCCTGCTTATTTTTTTTTTATCAAAAAATAAACAAAAAACACTGAATATTGCCACAATACAGTTTTTGCTGAAAAAAACGATAAATAACGTGTTTTTCAACGTTTTTAGGAGTATTAACGGCATTTTAAACAAAACCCCCTTTTACAAGTATAATATATGGAATTTGAAAAAAGAAGAAAATTCTGCCTAAAAAGTGAAAGTTTTTTTCATATTTTCTATTGTTTGGTGTAAGAAAACCAAAAAAATCATTCTTTTTCTCGACAATATATTTTTTTCTCTAAAATTCCACAAATTACCTATTTTTATGCTTTTATCCTTATTTTCCGACAATATATTTTTTTTCCCTAAAACTTCATAAATGACGCTTTTTTCAATGTTTTTTTGGAGATTTACTACTTTTAAAGGAAAACCATGTCTTTTACGAAAAAAAAACTATTTTACAGCAAAAGTCAATTCTTAATTTTCTATTGATTTAAATGTTTTGAATAAAAAGAAGAAAACAAACACTATATACATTTTCTTTCTCTGAAACTGTTCAAAGAACCCATTTTTAAAATTTTTGGAAGTTTAAACACATTCTGTAGAAAAACAACTTTTTAATGTTTCAATATACTTTTTCTATCTAAAATTTCATAAAATACGTTTTTTTTTCAATTTTTAAAAGTATTAACGGCATTTTACATAAAACCCCCTTTTACAAGTAGTATAATTTAAGCGATTTGAATTATCCATTTATCAACGTTTTTAAGGGTTTTACAATATTTTTATGACAAATGCATCTTCTCTTAGGAAAAAAAAATGTTTTGACCTCCAAACGTGTGTTTTTCAGTAATTTTCTTTGAATTTCCATGTTTTAATTAAAAACATGAACAATACGCTATAGTGTATTGTTTTTCTCTTTAAAGTTACATAAACTACCTTATTTAAACATTTTTATTGGTGTTAACATTTTGAAGAAAATCCTTTTTTCTTGTTACATAAAATAAAATACAAGCTATTTCAAGGAGAAAATATATATTTCTTAAATAAAATATATTTTTGGTGTTTTTTTCTTTTCATTTCAATGTTTAAAATGAAAATGAAGGAAAAACCCAGAAATATATCAACTTTTCATGGCAATTAATTTTTTTTCTTTCAAAATTGCATAAGTTATCCTTTTTCCAGCGTTTTTAGCAGATTTAACATCTTACCTAAGAAAAACCATCTTTTCTTTAGTTATAAAAAAGGAATATATGCCATTTCACGAAAAAAGTTTCTTTTCACCGAAAAAGTGAATTTTTCTATGATTTTCTGCTTATTTTATTGTTTTCATCAAAAAATAAACAAAAAACACTGAATGTTGCCATAATATACTTTTTTTCTGAAAAAAATCATAAATGACGTGTTTTTCAACGTTTTTGGGAGTATAAATGGCATTTTAAACAAATCCCCTTTTTACAAGTATAATATATGCAATTTGAATAAAAAAGAAAATTCTGCCTAAAAAGTGACTTTTTCAAGGTATATATGCCAAAAAAACTTTCTTTTTACTGTAAAAGTGAATTTTTCGAAGATTTTCTTCTTATTTCATTGTTTTTATCAAAAAATAAACAAAAAACACTGAATAGTGCCATAATATACTTTTTTCTGAAAAAAATCATAAATGACGTGTTTTTCAACGTTTTTAGGAGTATTAACAACATTTTAAACAAAACTCCTTTTTTACAAGTATGATATATGCTATTTGAATAAAGAAGAAAATTCTGCCTAAAAAGTTACTTTTTCAAGTTTTTTTTCATATTTTCATTTGTTGGTGTAAGATAACCAATAAAATACATTGTTTTTCACGACAATATATTTTTTTCTCTAAAATTGCATAAATTACCTATTTTTTCCTTTTAACCTTTATTTACCATAATATACTTTACAATATACTTTTTCTATCTAAAATTTCATAAATTACGTTTTTTTTTCAGTTTTTAGGAGTATTAACAGCATTTTATATAAAACCCTCTTTTACAAGTCTAACATATGCGATTTAAATTATCCATTTTTCAACGTTTTTAAGGGTTTTACAATATTTTTATGAAAGACTTAAATAGGGTAATTTATGTAACTTTAAAGAGAAAAAAAATATATAGTGTTTTAGTCTTTTTTTATTAAAACACGAAAATTAACAGAAACTTACTAAAAAACTCACTTTTTGATGTAAAAACATACTTTTTTTCTAAATCTCTGAAAATCATTGGAAAAAGGGTCATTTATGCAGTTTTATAGAGAAAAATATATTAACGTAAAATAAGGATAAAAAATATATATATGGATATTTTGTGCAATTTTAGAGAAAAGAAATATTGTCGCAAAAAAGAATGCATTTTTTGGTTTTCTTCCACCAACAAATGAAAATTAGATAAAAACATTGAAAAATTCACTTTTTAGGCAGAAATTTTGTCTTCATACACACTGCATATATTATGTTTGTAAAAGAAAGTTTTGTGTAAAATATCGTTAATACTCCTAAAAACTTTGAAAAGAGGATAATTTATGCAATTTTGAGATAAAAAAAAAATTAATTGCAATAAAAATTTAATATATTTCTTGCTTTTTCCTTAATTTTCAATCAAAACATGGAAATGTAAAGAAAAAAACACTGAAAAATCCTTTTTCTAAAAGAAATATATATTTTTTTCATTGAAATGGCTTGTAATACATTTTATGTAACATGAAAAAGGGATTTTCTTCAAAATGTTATTAAAACCAAAAAAAAAAATTTAAATACTGTAGTTTTTGTAACTTTAAAGAGAAAAAAATATATAGTGTATTCGTAAAAAAATTACAGAAAAACTCACTTTTCGATGTAAAAACATACTTTTTTTCTAAAAATCTGAAAACATTGAAAAAAAGAATCATTTATAAAGTTTTAGCGAAAAAAATATATTATCGTAAAATAGGGATAAAAACATAAAAATGGGTAGTTCGTGCAATTTTACAGAAAAGAAAAATAATCGCAAAAAAGAATGTATTTTTTGGTTTTCTTCCACCAACAAATGAAAATATGATAAAAACATTAAAAAAGTAACTTTTTAGGCAGAAATGTTGTCTATATACAAATTGCATATATTACACTTGTAAAAGTGGGTTTTGTGTAAAAAACCGTTAATACTCCTAAAAACGTTGAAAAACACGTCATTTATGAAATTTTTGAGAAAAAAGTATATTTTCGCAATATTCATTGTTTTTTGTTTATTTTTTATGGAAACAATGAAATAAGCAGAAAATAAATAATAAAATATAATAATAATATAATAAATAAAATAATATAATAAATATAAAATATATAAAATATATAAAATATATAAATATATATAAAATAATAATAAATATAATAATATAATATATAATAATAAATAATAAATATAAAATATATAAAATAATATAATAAATATAATAAAATATAAATAATAAAAAATATACTTTTCCGGTGAAAAGGAACTTTTTTCGTGAAATGGCATATATTCCCTTCTTCTTAACTGAAAAAAAGATGGTCTTTCTTATATGAGATGTTAATTCTCCTAAAAACGCTGAAAATGGGATAAATTATGCAATTTTGAGAGAAAAAAATGAAACGCAATAAAAAGTTCATAAATTTCTTGCTTTTTCTCACATTTTCAATCAAAACATGGAAATGTAAAGAAAAAACACTGAAAAATCCTTTTTCTAAAAAATATATATATATATATATTTCTAATTGAAATTACTTGTATTACATTTTATGAAACATGAAAAAGGGATTTTCTTCAAAATGTTATTAAAACCAATAAAAAGGTTTAAATAGTGTAGTTTATGTAACTTTAAAGAGAAAAATATATATAGTGTATTGGTCTTGCTTTTAATCAAAACATGAAAATTAATAGAAAATTAATGAAAAACTCACTTTTTGATGTAAAAACATACTTTTTTTTAAATCTCTGAAAAAGATTGAAAAAAGGATCATTTATGCAGTTTTAGAGAAAAAAAATATATTATCGTAAAATACGAATAAAAACATAAAAATGGGTAGTTTGTGCAATTCTAGAGAAAAGAAAAATTGTCGCAAAAAAATATATTTTTTGGAAAAAAAAAGAACTATTTTCATAATATGGCATATATTCCTTTATTCCTAAGTAAAAAAAAGATGGTTTTGCTTAGATGAGATGTTAATTCTCCTAAAAACGCTTAAAAGGGGATAATTTATGCAATTTTGAGAGAAAAAAATGAATTGCATAAAAAGTTAATATATTTCTTGCTTTTTCCTTCATTTTCAGTCAAAACATGGAGATGTAAAGAAAAAAACACTGAAAAATCCTTTTTCTAATATAAATATATTTTTTTTTCATTGAAATTGCTTGCATTACATTTTATGTTACATGAAAAAAAAAAAAATTCTAAAAAAGTTAAAATCAATAAAAATGGTTAAATAATGTAGTTTATTTAACTTTAAAGAGAAAAAAATATATAGTGTATTGGTCTTGTCTTTAATTAAAACATGAAAATTAAAAGAAAATTACAGAAAAACTCGCTTTTAGATGTAAAAACAAACATTTTTCAAAATCTCTGAAAAACATTGAAAAAACGATCATTAATGAAGGTTTACAGATAAAAATATATTATCGTAAAACAAAGATAAAAAAATAAAAATGGGTAGTATGTGCAATTTTAGAGAAAATAAATATTGTCGCAAAAAAAATGTATTTTTTGGTTTTCTTCCACCAAGAAATGAAAATAAGATAAAAACATTGAAAAATTCAATTTTTAAGCAAAAATTTATTCTTTATACAAATGGCATATATTATACTTGTAAAAGAAGGTTTTGTGTAAAATACCGTTAATATTCCTAAAAACTTTGAAAAACACGTCATTTATTAAAATTATCAGAAAAAAGTATATTATCGCAATATCAATTGTTTTTTGTTCATTTTAATGAAAACAATGAAAAAAGCAGAAAATCATTGAAAAATCTACTTTTCCGGTAAAATGGAACTTTTTTCATGAAATCGCATATATTCATTTCTTCTTAACTAAAAAAAGATGGTCTTGCTTAGATGAGATGTTAATTCTCCTAAAACGCTGAAAAGGGGATAATTTATGCAATTTTGAGAGAAAAAAAATTAATTGCAATAAAAAGTTAATATATTTCATGCTTTTTTCTTTCATTTTCAATCAAAACATGGAAATGTAAAGAAAAATCTTTTGTATGAAATAAATATACTTTTTTTTCATTAAAATGGCTTGTATTATTACATTGTATGTAACGTGAAAAAGGGATTCTCCTCAAAATGTTGTTAATACCAATAAAAAGGTTTAAGTAGGGTAGTTTATGTAACTTTAAAGAGAAAAAAATATATAGTGTATTGGTCTTAATTTTAATTAAAACATGAAAACTAAAAGAATATTACTGAAAAAATTACTTTTGGATTTAAAAACATACTCTTTTTCTAAATCTCTGAAAAACATTGAAAAAATTTATGCAATTTTAGAAAAAATAATTATTATTGTAAAATAAGGATAAAAACATAAAAATGGGTAGTTTGTGTCACTTTAGAGGAAAAAAATATTGTCGCAAAAAAGAATGTGTTTTTTGGTTTTCTTCCACCAACAAATGAAAATAAGATAAAAACATTGAGAAAGTCACTTTTTAGGCAGAGATTTTATCTACATACAAATTGCATATATTATACTTGTAAAATAGGGTTTTGTGTAAAATACCGTTAATACTAAAAACGTTAAAAAACACGTCGTTTATGAAATTTTTGAGAAAAAAGTATATTGTCGCAATTTTCATTGTTTTTTGTTTGTTTTGTTTGAATGTTTTGTTTGTTTTGTTTCAATGAAATAAGCAGAAAATTATCGAAAAATATACTTTTCTGGTGAAAAATAACTTTTTTCATGAAATGGCATATGTTCCTTTCTTCTTAACTAAAAAAGATGGTCTCTCAGATGAGATGTTAATTCTCCTAAAAACGCTGAAAAGAGGATAATTTATGCAATTTTGAGAGTAAAAAAATGAATTGCTATAAATGTTAATATATTTCTTGCTTTTTCCTTCATTTTCAATCAAAACATTGAAATGTAAAGAAAAAAACACTGAAAAATATTTTTTTCTAAAAGAAATATATATTTTTTTCATTGAAATTCCTTGTATTAAATTTTATGTAACATGAAAAAAAGATTTTCTTGAAAATGGATAAAAACATACAAATGGGTAGTTTGTGCAATTTTAGAGAAAAGAAATATTGTCGCAAATAGAATGTATTTTTTGGTTTTCTTCCACCAACAAATGAAAATAAGATAAAAATATTGAAAAACTCATTTTTTAAACAGAAATTTAGTCTTTATACAAATTGCATATATTATACTTGTAAAAGCGGGTTTTGTGTAAAATGCCGTTAATACATCTAAAAACGTTGAAAAACACGCCATTTATAAAAATTTTAAGAAAGAAGTATATTATCGCAATATTCTTTGTTTTTTTGTTTATTTTTCATGAAAACCTTGAAATAAGCAAAAAATCATCGAAAAATCTACTTTTCCGGGGAAAAGAAACTTTTTTCGTGAAGTGGCATATATTCCTATCTTTTTAACTAAAGAAAAGATGGTTTTTCTTAGATGAGATTATAATTCTCCTAAAAACGCTGAAAAGGGGAAAATTTATGCAATTTTGAGAGAAAAAAAACACAATTGCAATAAAAAGTTAATACGTTTTTTACTTTTTCCTTTATTTTCAATCAAAACATGGAAATGTGAAGGAAAAACACTGAAAAATCCATTTTCTAAAAAAATATATATATTTATGTCATTGAAATGGCTTGTATTACATTTTATGTAAAATGAAAAAAGGATTTTCTTCAAAATGTTGTTAAAACCAATAAAAAGGTTTAAATAGGGTAGTTTATGTAACTTTAAAGAGAAAAAAATATATAGTGTAATGGTCTTGTTTTTAATTAAAGCATGAAAATTAAAAAACAATTACTGAAAAACTCACTTTTAATTGTAAAAACATACTTTTTTTCAAAATCTCTGAAAAACATTGGAAAAAGGGTCATTTATGCAGTTTCAGAGAACATATATATATTATCGTAAAATAAGTTTAAAAACATAAAAATGGGTAGTTTGTGCAATTTTAGAAAAAAAATATATTGTCGCAAAAAAGAATACTTTTTTTTTTTCTTCCACCAACAAATAAAAATAAGATAAAAACATTCAAAAAATGACTTTTCAGGCAGAAATTATGTCTTTATACAAATTGCATATATTATACTTGTAAAAAGAGGTTTTGTGTAAAATGCCGTTAATACTCCTAAAAACGTTGAAAGAGGATAATTAATGCAATTTTGAGAGAAAAAAACGAATTACAATAAAAAGTTAATGTATTTCTTGCTTTTTTCTTCATTTTCAATCAAAACATGGAAATATAAAGAAAAAACACTGAAAAAAAAATTATTTTTTTTATTGAAATGGCTCGTATTAAATTTTATGTAACATGAAAAAGAAATTTTTTTCAAAATCTTGTTAAAATCAATAAAAAGTTTTAAATAGGGCAGTTTATGTAACTTTAAAGAGAAAAAAATATATATTGTGTATTGGTCTTGTTTTTAACTAAACCAAGAAAATTAAAGGAAATTACTGAAAAACTCACTTTTTGATGTAAAAACATATATATTTTTTTTAATCTCTGAAAAACATTGAAAAAATGGTCATTTATGCAGTTTTAGAGACAAAAATATATAATCGTAATATAAGAATAAAAACATAAAAATAGGTAGCTTGTGCAATTTTAGAGAAAAAAAATATTGTCGCAAATAACAATGTATTTTTTGGTTTTCTTCCACCAACAAAAAAAATAAGATAAAAACATTGAGAAAGTCACTTTTTAGGCAGAAATTTTGTCGTTCTACAAATTGCATATATTATACTTATAAAAGGGGGTTATGTGTAAAATGCCGTTAATACTCCTAAAAACTTTAAAAATTACATCTTTTATAAAAAATTTTAGACACAACTATATTATCATAATATTCATTGTTTTTGTTTATTTTTTATGAAAACAATGAAATAAGCAGAAAATCATCGAAAAATATATTTTTCCGGTGAAAAAAACTTTTTTCGTGAGATGTCATATATTCCTTTCTTTTTAACTAAAAAAAAAGATGGTCTTTCTTAGATGAGAAGTTAGTTCTCCTAAAAATGCAGAAAAGAGGATAATTTATGCAATTTTGAGAGAGAAAAAAAGAATTGCAATAATAGGTTAATATATTTCTTGCTTTTTCATTCCTTTTCAATCAAAACTTGGAAATGTAAAAAACTGAAAAATCCTTTTTCTAAAAGAAATATATATTTTTTTCATTGAAATGGCTTGTATTACATTTTATGTAACATGAAGAAAAGATTTTTTTCCAAAATGTTCTTAAAACCAATAAAAAGGTTTAAATAGCGTAGTTTATGTAAGTTTAAAGAGAAAAAAAATATCTATTGTATTGGACTTGTATTAACAGTATTTTACATAAAACCCCCTTTTTACAAGTATAACATATGCGATTTGAATTATCCATTTCTCAACGTTTTTAATGGTTTTAAAATATTTTTATGACAAATCCGTCTTTCCTTAAAAAAAAGTATGTTTTTACCTCCAAAAGTTAGTTTTTCAGTATTTTTCTTTGAATTTCCATGTTTTAAATAAAAATATGAACAATACGCTATAGCGTATTGTTTTTCTCTTTAAGTTACATAAACTACCTTATTCAAACCTTTTTATTGGATTTTACTACATTTTGAAGAAAATCCCTTTTTCATGATACATAAAATGTAAAACAAGCCATTTCAAGGTAAAATTCTTTATTTCTTTTTTTTTTTTCTTTTCATTACCATGTTTTGAATGAAAATGAAGGAAAAAGAAAGAAATATATTAACTTTTAATGGCAATTCACTTTTTTCAGTCAAAATTTCATAAATTATCCACTTTCCAGCGTTTTTAGCAGATTAAACATCTTATCTAAGAAAGACCATCTTTTTTTTAGTTCAGAAAAAAATATATGCCATTTCACGAAAAAAGTTTCATTTCACCGAAAAAGTGAACTTTTCGATGAACTTCTGCTTATTTCATTGTTTTTGTCAAAAATTAAACAAAAAATACTGAATATTGCAACAATATACTTTTTTTCTGAAAAAAATAATAAATGACGTGTTTTTTCAACGTTTTTAGGAGTATTAACGGCATTTTTTACAAAACCCCCCTTTTACAAGTATAATACGTGCAATTTGAATAAGAAAGAAAATTATGCATAAAAAGTGACTTTTTCAAGGTTTTTTCATATATTTTTTTTTCTCTAAAATTCAACAAATTACCTATTTTTAGGCTTTTATCCTTATTATACGATAATATATATTTTTTTCTCTGAAACTGCATAAATGACCCTTTTTTTAATGTTTTTCGGAGATTTACTACTTTTAAAAGAAAGCCATCTCTTTTACGAAAAAAATATATGATTTTACACCAAAAGTCAATTTTTAATAATTTTATATTGATTTCAATGTTTTGATTAGAAACAAGAAAATAAACACTATATACATTTTCTTTCTCTGAAACTGTACAAAGTAACCATTTTTTACCTTTATGGACGTTCAAACACATTTTGTAAAAAACAACTTTTTCATGTTACAATATACTTTTTCTGTCTAAAATTTCATAAATTACGTTTTATTCAGTTTTTAAAAATATTAACGGCATTTTACATAAAACCCTAATTAACAGGGAGAACATATGCTATTTGAATTATCCTTTTTTAAGGGTTTTACAATATTTTTATGACAAATCTATATTCCCTTAGAAAAAAATGTATGTTTTTACCTTCAAAAATGAGTTTTTCAATAATTTTCTTTGAATTTCCATGTTTTAATTAAAAACTTGAAAAATACGCTATAGCGTATTGTTTTTCTCTTTAAAATTACATAAACTACCCTATTTAAATATTTTTATTGGTTTTAACAAGATTTTAAAGAAAATCTCTTTTTCATGTTACATAAAATGTAATAAAAACTATTTCAAGGAAAAAATATATATTTCTTAAAGAAAATAGATTTTTTAGTGTTTTTTCTTTTCATTTCCATGTTTTGAATGAAAATGAAGGAAAAACCAAGAAATATATTAACTTTTCATGGCAATTAATTTTTTTCTCTCAAAATTGCATAAATTATCCCCTTTCCAGCGATTTTAGGATAAATAACATCTTATCTAAGAAAGACCATCTTTTTTTTACTTTAGAAAAAAAGAATATATGCCATTTCACGAAAAAAGTTTTTTTCACCGAAAAAGTGAATTTTTTGATGATTTTCTGCTTATTTGATTGTTTTCCTAAAAAAAAATAAACAAAAAAACACTGAATATTGCCACAAAATACTTATTTTCTAAAAAAAATCATGAATGACGTGTTTTTCAACTTTTTTAGGAGTATTAAAGGCATTTTAAACTAAACCTTCTTTTACAAGTATAATATATGCAATTTGAATAAAGATGAAATCTAGGCCTAAAAAGTGACTTTTTCAAGGTTTTTTTCATATTTTCATTTGTTGATGGAAGAAAACCAAAAAAATACATTCTTTTTCTCGACAATATTTTTTTTCTCTAAAATTGCATAAATTACCTACATTTATGCTTTTATCCTTATTTTACGATAATATATATTTTTTCTCTAAAACTACATATATCACCTTTTTTCAATGTATTTTAGAGATTTACTACTTTTAAAGGAAAACCATCTCTTTTACGAAAAAAAAAAATTTTTGACCAAAAGTATTTTTTAAATGATTTTCTATTGATTTCAATGTTTTGATTAAAAACAAGAAAATAAAAAATATGTACATTTTCTTTCTCTGAAACTGTACAAAGTATCCATTTTTAATCTTTTTGGACGTTTAAACACATTTTGTAGAAAACAACTTTCTCATGTTACAATATACTTTTTCTATGTAAATATTTCATAAATTACGTTTTTTTTCAGTTTTTAAGAGTATTAACGGAATTTTACATACAACCCATTTTTACAAGTATATTATATGCGATTTGAATTATCCATTTTTCAACGTTTTTAACGGTTTTACAATATTTTTATGACAAATATATCTTTCCTTAGGAAAAAAAGTATGTTTTTACCTCCACAAGTGAGTTTTTCAGTAATTTTCTTTGAATTAAATGTTTCAATTAAAAACATGAACAATTCGCTATAGCGTATTGGTTTTCTCTTTAAAGTTACATAAGCTACCCTATTTAAACCTTTTTTTTATGTTTTAACTACATTTTGAAGAAAATCTCTTTTTTCTTGTGTTACATAAAATGTAATAAAAACCATTTCAAGGTAAAATTATATATTTCTTTGAAAATAAGGATTTTTCAGTGTTTTTTTTTTTTCATTTCCATGTTTTGAATGAAAATTTATATTAACTTTCCATGGCAATTCATTTTTTTCTCTCAAAATTGCGTAATTTATCCCCTTTTTAACGCTTTTACCTGATTTAACATCTTATCTAAGAAAGATTATTTTTTTTTTAGTTCAGAAAAAAAGGAATATATGCCATTTCACGAAAAAAGTTTCTTTTCACCGAAAAAGTGAATTTTTCGATGATTTTCTGCTTATTTCATTCTTTTCATAAAAAAATAAACAAAAAACACTGAATATATCCACTATATACTTTTTTTTCTGAAAAAACGTAAAGGAAGTGTTTTTCAACGTTTTTATGAGTATTAATAATATTTTAAAGAAATTCCCGTTTTACAAGTATAATATATGCAGTTTTAATA
This sequence comes from Callinectes sapidus, assembly GCA_020233015.1. NCBI lineage: Eukaryota > Metazoa > Arthropoda > Malacostraca > Decapoda > Portunidae > Callinectes > Callinectes sapidus. The sequence continues at coordinate 6,921,204 of CM035220.1, read as the reverse complement.
AAGAAGAAAATTCTGCCTAAAAAGTGACTTTTTCAAAGTATATATGCCAAAAAAAGTTTTTTTTTCACCGTAAAAGAGAATTTTTCGATGATTTTCACCTTATTTAATTGTTCTCATCAAAAAATAAACATAAAACACTCAATATTGCCACAATATACTTTTTTCTGAAAAAAATCATTAATGACGTGTTTTTCAACGTTTTTAGTAGTATTAACAAAATTTAAAACAAAACCTTTTTTACAAGTATAATATATGTAATTTGAATAAAGAAGAAAATTCTGCCTAAAAAGGTTCTTTTTCAAGGTTTTTTTCATATTTTTTATTTGTTTTTGGAAGATAACCAATAAAATACATTATTTTTCTCGACAATATTTTTTTTCTCTAAAATTGCATAAATTACCTGTTTTTTGCTTTTATCCTTATTTTACCATAATATATTTTTTTCTTTAAAACTGCATTAATGACCGTTTTTTCAAAGTTTTTCGGAGATTTATTTCTTTTAAAGGAAAACTATCTCTTTTACGAAAAAAAAAAAAGATTTTACAGCAAAATTCACTCCTTAATAATTTTCTATTGATTTCAATGTTCTGATTAAAAACAAGAAAATAAACACTATATACATTTTGTTTCTCTAAAACTCTACAAAGTACCCATTTTTAACCTTTTCGGACGTTTAAACACATTTTGTAGAAAACAACTTTTTCATGTTATAATATACTTTTTCTGTCTAAAATATCATAAATTAGGTTTTTTACAGTTTTTAAGAGTATTAACGGCATTTTAACAAAAACCCTTTTTTACATGTATAACAGATGCGAGTTGAATTACATTTTTTTCAGTGTTTTTAAGGGTTTTACAATATTTTTATGACAAATCCATCTTCCCTTATAAAAAAGGATGTTTCTACCTCCAAAGTGTGTTTTTCAGTAATTTTCTTTGAATTTCCATGTTTTATTTAAAAACATGAACAATACGCTATATCGTATTGTTTTTCTCTTTAAAGTTACATAAACTACCCTATTTAAACCTTTTTTATTGGTTTTAATAACATTTTGAAGAAAATCCCTTTTTCATGTTACATAAAATGTAATTCACGCCATTTCAAAAAAAAATATATATTTCTTTAAGAAAAAGGATTTTTCAGTGTTTTTTTCTTTTCATTTCCATATTTTGAATGAAAATAAAGGAAAAAGCATGATATATATTAACTTTTCATGGCAATTCTTTTTTTTTCTCTCAAAATTGCATAAATTATCCCTTTTCTAGCGTTTTTAGGGGAATTAACGTCTTATTTAAGAAAGATAATCTTTACTTTAGTTCAGAAAAAAAGAAATATATGCCATATCACGAAAAAAGGTACTTTTCACCGAAAAAGTAAATTTTTCGATTATTTTCTGCTTATTTCATTGTTTTCATTAAAAAATAAACAAAAAACACTGAATATTGTCACAATATACTTTTTTTTTCTTTAAAAAAGTATATTGTGCAACATTCATTGTTTTTTTATGAAAATAATGAATATTCATTGTTTTTTAAAATGAAAACAATGAAAACAGAAAATCATCAAAAAATCTACTTTTCCGGTGAAAAGTAACTTTTTCGTTAAATGGCATATATTCCTTTATTCTTAACTAAAAAAAAGATTATCTTTCTTAGATGAGATGTTAATTCTCCTAAAAAAGCTGAAAAGAGGATAGTTTAAGGAATTTTGTGAGTAAAAAAATTATTTGCAATAAAATGTTAATATATTTCTTGCTTTTCCTTCATTTTCAATCAAAACATGGAAATATCAAGAAAAAACACTTAAAAATCCTTTTTCTAAAAGAAATATATAAGTTTTTCATTGAAATGCCTTGTATTACATTTTATGTAACATGAAAAAAAAAAATTCTTCAAAATGTTGTTAAAACCAATAAAAAGATTAAAATATCCTAGTTTATGCAACTTTAAAGAGAAAAAAATATAAAGTGTATTGGTCTTGTTTTTAATTAAAACATGAAAATTAAAAGAAAACTACAGAAAAACTACCCTTGGTTGTAAAAACATACTTTTTTTCTAGATCTCTGCAAAACATTGAAAAAAGGATAACTGATGCAGTTTTAGAGAAAAAAAAACATTATCGTAAAATAAGGATATAAATATAAAAGTATGTAGTTTATGCAATTTTAGAGAAAAGAAATATTGTCGCAAAAAAGAATGTATTTTTTGGTTTTCTTCCACCAACAAATGAAAATAATATAAAAACATTGAAAAATTCACTTTTTAGGCAGAAATTTTGTCTTTATACAAATTGCATATTTTATACTTGTAAAAGCGGGTTTTGTAAAAAATGCCGTTAATACTTCTAAAAACGTTGAAAAACACGTCATTTATAAAAATTTTGAGAAAAAAGTATACTAACGCACTATTCATTGTTTTTTGTTTATTTTTTATGAAAACAATGAAATAAGCAGAAACTCATCGAAAAATATACTTTTCCGGGGAAAAGGAACTTTTTTCGTGAAAAAGCATATAATCCTTTCTTCTTAACTAAAAAAAGATGGTCTTCCTAAGGTGAGATGTTAATTTTCCTAAAAACGCTGAAAAGGGGATAATTTATGCAATTTTGAGAGAAATAAAATGAATTGTAATAAAAAGTTAATATATTTCTTGCTTTTTCCCTTATTTTCAATAAAAACATGAAAATGTAAAGAAAAAACAACGAAAAATCCTTCTTCTAAATTTTTTTTTTTTCATTGAAATGGCTTGTATTACATTTTATGTAACGTAAAAAAAAGGATTTTCTTCAAAATGTTTTTAAAACCAATAAAAAGATTTAATTAGGGTAAGTTATGTAACTTTAAAGAGAAAAAAATATATATTGTATTGGTCTTGTTTTTAATTAAAACATGAAAAATAAAAGAAAATTACTGAAAAACTAAATTTTTTTATGTAAAAAAATCCTTTTATCTAAATCTCTGAAAAATATTGAAAAAGGGGTCATTTATGCAGTATTAGAGAAAAAATTTATTATCCTAAAATAAGGAAAAAAAATAAAAATGGGTAGTTTGTAAAATTTTAGAGATAAAAAATATTGTTGTAAAAAAAGAATGAATTTTTTTGTTTTCTTCCACCAACAAATGAAAATAAGATAAAAACATTGAAAAAATCACTTTTTAGGGAGAAATTTTGTCTTTATACATATTGCATATATTATACTTGTTAAAGGGGGTATTGTGTAAAATGCCGTTAATACTCCTAAAAACATTGAAAAGGGGATAATTTATGCAATTTTGAGGGAAAAAAAATTAATTGCAATAAAAAGTTAATATATTTCTTGCTTTTTCCTTCATTTTCAATCAAAACATGAAATGTAAAGAAAAAACACTGAAAAATGCTTTTTCTAAAAGAAATATATATTTTTTTTCATTGGAATGGATTGTATTACATTTTATGTAACATGAAAACGGGCTTTTCTTCAAAATGTTTTTAAAACCAATAAAAACGTTTAAATAGCGTAGTTTATGTAACTTTAAAGAGGAAAAATATATACTGTATTGGACTTGTTTTTCATTAAAATATGAAAATTGAAAGAAAATTACAGAAAAACTCACTTTTGGATGTAAAAACATACTTTTTTCCTAAATCTCTGAAAACATTGAAAAAAAGATTATTTATGCAGTTTTAGAGAAAAAAAATATTATCATAAAATAAGGATTTTATGTAACGTAAAAAAAGGATTTTCTTCAAAATGTTTTTAAAACCAATAAAAAGGTTTAATTAGGGTAAGTTATGTAACTTTAAAGAGAAAAAAATATATATTGTATTGGTCTTATTTTTAATTTAAACATGAAAAATAAAAGAAAATTACTGAAAAACTAAATTTTTTATGTAAAAACATCCTTTTATCTAAATCTCTGAAAAATATTGAAAAAGGGGTCATTTATGCAGTATTAGAGAAAAAATTTATTATCGTAAAATAAGGAAAAAAATAAAAATAGGTAGTTTGTACAATTTTAGAGATAAAAAATATTGTTGTAAAAAAAGAATGAATTTTTTTGTTTTCTTCCACCAACAAATGAAAAAAAGATAAAAACATTGAAAAAATAACTTTTTAGGTAGAAATTTTGTCTTTATACATATTGCATATATTATACTTGTTAAAGGGGGTATTGTGTAAAATGCCGTTAATACTCCTAAAAACATTGAAAAGGGGATCATTTATGCAATTTTGAGGAAAAAAAATTAATTGCAATAAAAAGTTAAAATATTTCTTGCTTTTTCCTTCATTTTCAATCAAAACATAAAATGTAAAGAAAAAACACTGAAAAATACTTTTTCTAAAAGAAATATATATTTTTTTTCATTGGAATGGCTTGTATTACATTTTATGTAACATGAAAACGGGCTTTTCTTCAAAATGTTTTTAAAACCAATAAAAACGTTTAAATAGCGTAGTTTATGTAACTTTAAAGAGGAAAAAATATATACTGTATTGGACTTGTTTTTCATTAAAATATGAAAATTGAAAGAAAATTACAGAAAAACTCACTTTTGGATATAAAAACATACTTTTTTCCTAATTCTCTGAAAACATTGAAAAAAAGATTATTTATGCAGTTTTAGAGAAAAAAAATATCATAAAATAACGATTTTATGTAACGTAAAAAAAGGATTTTCTTCAAAATGTTTTTAAAACCAATAAAAAGGTTTAATTAGGGTAATTTATGTAACTTTAAAGAGAAAAAAATATATATTGTATTGGTCTTGTTTTTAATTAAAACATGAAAAATAAAAGAAAATTACTGAAAAACTAAATTTTTTTAATGTAAAAACATCCTTTTATCTAAATCTCTGAAAAATATTGAAAAAGGGGTCATTTATGCAGTATTAGAGAAAAAATTTATTATCGTAAAATAAGGAAAAAAAAATAAAAATGGGTAGTTTGTACAATTTTAGAGATAAAAAATATTGTTGTAAAAAACGAATGAATTTTTTTGTTTTTTTCCACCAACAAATGAAAATAAGATAAAAACATTGAAAAAATCACTTTTTAGGCAGAAATTTTGTCTTTATACATATTGCATATATTATACTTGTTAAAGGGGGTATTGTGTAAAATGCCGTTAATACTCCTAAAAACATTGAAAAGGGTATAATTTATGCAATTTTGAGGAAAAAAAAATTAATTGCAATAAAAAGTTAATATATTTCTTGCTTTTTCCTTCATTTTCAATCAAAACATGAAATGTAAAGAAAAAACACTGAAAAATGCTTTTTCTAAAAGAAATATATATATTTTTTTTCATTGGAATGGCTTGTATTACATTTTATGTAACATGAAAACGGGCTTTTCTTCAAAATGTTTTTAAAACCAATAAAAACGTTTAAATAGCGTAGTTTATGTAACTTTAAAGAGGAAAAAATATATACTGTATTGGACTTGTTTTTCATTAAAATATGAAAATTGAAAGAAAATTACAGAAAAACTCACTTTTGTATATAAAAACATACTTTTTTCCTAAATCTCTGAAAACATTGAAAAAAAGATTATTCATGCAGTTTTAGAGAAAAAAAATATTATCATAAAATAAGGATAAAAACATAAAAATGGGTAGTTTATGCAATTTTAGAGAAAAGAAATATTATCTCAAAAAAGAATGTATTTTTTGGTTTTCTTCCACCAACAAATAAAAATAAGAAAAAAACATTGAAAAAGTCTCTATACAAATTGAATATTATATTATACTTGTAAAACGGGGTTTTGTGTAAAATGCCGTAAATATTCCTAAAAACGTTGAAAAACACGTCATTTATAAAAATTTTGAGAAAAAAGTATATTATCGTAGTATTCATTATTTTTTGTTTATTTTTTATGAAAACAATGAAATAAGCAGAAAATCATCGAAAAATCTACTTTTTTGGTAAAAAAGAACTTTTTTCGTGAAATGGCATATATTCCTTTCTTCTTAACTAAAAAAAGATTGTCTTGGTTAGATGAGATGTTAATTCTCCTAAAAACGCTGAAAAAGATATAATTTATGCAATTTTGAGAGAAAAAAATGAATTGCGATAAAAAGTTAACATATTTCTTGCTTTTTCATTAATTTAAATCAAAAGATGGAGATAGAAAAAAAAACACTTAAAAATCCTTTTTCTAAAAGAAAAATATTTTTTTTTCATTGAAATGGCTTGTATTACATCTTATTTAACATGAAAAAGAGATTTTTTTTAAACCAATAAAAAGGTTTAAATAGGGTAGTTTATGTAACTTTAAAGAGAAAAAAATATATAGTGTATTGGTCTTGTTTTTAATTAAAACATGAAAATTAAGGAAAAATTAGTATAAAACTCACTTTTGGATGTAAAAACATACTTTTTTTCTAGATCTCTTAAAAACATTGAAAAAAGGGTTATTTATGCAATTTAAGAGAAAAAAAATATATTATCGTAAAATAAGGATAAAAAAAAAGGGGTAGTTTGTGCAATTTTAGAGAAAAGAGATATTGTCGCAAAAAAGAATGTATTTTTTTGTTTTCTTCCACCAACAAATGAAAACAAGATAAAAATATTGAAAAAGCTACTTTTTAAGCAGAAATTTTGTCTTTATACAAATTACATATATTATACGTGTAAAAGAAGATTTTGTGTAAAATGCAGTTAATACTCCTAAAAACGTTGAAAAACACGTCATTTATGAAATTTTTGAGAAAAAAGTCGCAATATTCATTGTTTTTTGTTTATTTTATATGAAAACAATATAATAAGCAAAAAACCATCGAAAAATCTACTTTTCCGGTGAAAAGGAACTTTTTTTCATGAAATGGCATATATTTCTTTCTTCTTAACTAAAAAAATATGGTCTTTCTTGGATGAGATGTTAATTCTCCTTAAAACGCTGAAAAGAGGATAAATTATGCAATTTTGAGAGAAAAAAAATGAATTGCAATAAAAAGCTAATATATTTCTTGCTTTTTCCTTCATTTTCAATCAAAACATAGAAATGTAAAGAAAAAACACTGAAAAATCCTTTTTCTAAAAGAAATATATATTTTTTCATTAAAATGGCTTGTATTACATTTTATGTAACATGAAAAAAGAATTTTCTTCAAAATGTTAAAACCAATAAAAAGGTCTAAATAGCGTAGTTTATGTAACTTTAAAGTGAAAAAAATATATAGTGTATTGGTGTTGTTTTTAATTAAAACATGAAAATTAAAAGAAAATTAAACAAAAACTCACTTTGGATGTAAAAACATCCTTTTTTTTCTAAATCTCTGAAAAACATTGAAAAAAGGATCATTTATGCAGTTTTAGAGAAAAAATATATAAAAATGGGTAGTTTGTGCAATTTTAGAGAAAATAAATATTGTCGCAAAAAAAAGTTATTTTTTTGTTTTCTTCCACCAACAAATGTAAAAAAAAGATAAAAACATTGGAAAAGTCTTTTTTTAGGCAGAAACTTTGTCTTTATACAAATTGCATATATTATACTTGAAAAAGGGGGTTTTGTATACAGTGCCGTTAATACTTCTAAAAACGTTGAAAAACACATTTATAAAACTTTTGAGTAAAAAGTATATTATCGTATTATTCATTGTTTTTTGTTTATTTTTTTATGAAAACAATGAAATAAGAAGAAAGTCATCGAAAAATATACTTATCCGGTGAAAAGGAACTTTTTTCGTGAAATGCCATATATTCCTTTCTTTTTAACTAAAAAAAAGATGGTCTTATTGAGATGAGATGTAAATTCTCCTAAAAACGCTGAAAAGAGGATAATTTATGCAATTTTTAGAAAGAAAAAAAAGAATTGCAATAAAAAGTTGATATATTTCTTGCATTTTTCGTCATTTACAATAAAAACATGGAAATGTAAAGAAAAAACATTGAAAAATCCTTTTTCCAAAAAATATATATATTTTTTTCATTGAAATGGCTTGTATTACAATTTATGTAACATGAAAAAAGGGTTTTCCTCAAAATGTTGTTAAAACCAATAAAAAGGTTTAAATAGGGTAGTTTGTTTAACTTTGAAGAGAAAAAAATATATAGTGCATTTTTTTTAATTAAAACAAAAATTAAAAGAAAATTACTGAAAAATTCACTTTTGGATGTGAAAACATACTTTTTTCTAAATTTCTGAAAAACATTGAAAAAAAGGTCATTTATGAAGTTTTAGAGAAAAAATATATTTTCCTAAAATAAGTCTAAAAACATAGAAATGGGTAGTTTGTGGAATTTTAGAGAAAAGAAATATTGTCGCAAAAAAGAATTATTTTTTTTTGGTTTCTTCCACCAACAAATGAAGATAAGATAAAAACATTGAAAAAATCACTTTTTAGGCAGAAATTTTGTCTCTATACAAATATTATATATGATACTTTTAACACTCCTAAAAACGTTGAAAAGAGGATAATTTATGCAATTTTGAGGGAAAAAATTAATTGCACAAAAAAGTTAATATATTTCTTACTTTTTCCTTCATTTTCAATCAAAACATTGAAATGTAAAGAAAAAACACTGAAAAATCTTTTTTTTTTAAAGAAATATATATTTTTTTCATTGAAATGGCTTGTATTACATTTTATGTAACATGAAAAAAAATTTCTTCAAAATGTTCTTAAACCAATAAAAATGTTTAAATAGCGTAGTTTATTTAACTTTAAAGAAAAAAATATATTGTGTATTGGTCTTGTTTTTAATCAAAACATGAAAATTAAAAGAAAATTACAGAAAACTCACTTTTTGATGTTAAAAAATACTTTTTTTCTAAATCTCTGAAAAAACACTGAAAATAGGATCATTTATGCAGTTTTAGAGAAAAAATATATTATCGTAAAAAAAGGATAAAAACATAAATGCGGGTACTAAGTGCAATTTTAGAGAAAAGAAATTTTGTCGCAAAAATGAATGTATTTTTTTGGTTTTCTTCCACCAACAAATGAAAAAAAAAAACATTAAAAAAGACACTTCAAAGGCAGAAATTTTGTCTTTATACAAATTGCATATTTTACACTTGTGAAAAGGGGTTTTGTATAAAATGCCGTTAAAACTCCTAAAAACGTTGAAAAGAGAATAAATTATGCAATTTTGAGGAAAAAAATTAATTGCAATACAAATTTAATATCTTGCTTTTTTCTTTATTTTCAATTAAAACATGGAAAACTAAAAAAAAACACTGAAAATCCTTTTTCTAAAAGAAATATATATTTTTTTCATTGTAATGGCTTGTATTACATTTTATGTAACATGAAGAAGGGATTTTCTTCAAAATGTTGTTGAAACCAATAAAAAGGTTTTAATAGCGTAGTTTATGTAACTTTATAGAGAAAAATATACATAGTGTATTGGTCTTGTTTTTAATTAAAACGAAAATTTAAAAAAAATACAAAAAAAACTCACCTTTGGAGGTAAAAACATAATTTTTCTCTAAATCTCTGGAAACTTTGAAAAACGGGTCATTTATGCAATTTTAAAGAAAAAATATTATTATCGTAAAATAGGGATAAAAACATAAAAATGGGAGGTTTGTGCAATTTTAGAGACAAAACATATTGTCGCAAAAAAGAATGTATATTTTGGTTTTCTTCCACCAACAAATTAAAATGAGATAAAAACATTGAAAAACTCACTTTTTAGGCAGAAATTTTTCCTTTATACAAAATGTATATATTATACATGTAAAGGGGGTTTTTTATGTAAAATGCCGTTAATACTCCTAAAAACGTTGAAAAACACGTCATTTATGAAATTTCTGAGAAAAAAGTATATTGTCGCAATATTCATTGTTTTTTTGTTTATTTTTTAATGAAAACAACGAAATAATCAGAAAATCATAGAAAAATCTACTTTTCCGGTAAAAAGGAACTTTTTTCGTGAAATGGCATATATTCCTTTCTTCTTTATTAAAAAAGATGGTCTTTCTTAGATGAGATGTTACTTTTCCTATAAACGCTAAAAAGAGGATAATTTATGCTATTTTGAGAGAAAAAAATGAATTGCAAATAAAAAGTTAATACATTTCTTGCTTTTTCCTTCTTTTTCAATAAAATATGGTAATGTAAAGAAAAAACACTGAAAAATCCTTTTTCTAAAAGATATATATATTTTTTACATTGAAATGGCTTGTATTACATTTTATATAACATGAAAAAAAAAATTTTCTTCAAAATGTTGTTAAACCAATAAAAATGTTTAAATAGCGTAGATTATTTAACTTTAAAGAGAAAAAATATGTAGTGTATTGGTTTTGTTTTTAATTAAAGCATGAAAATTAAAAGAAAATTACAGAACTTTTTTTTTCTATACTTTGAAAAACATTGAAAAAAGGATCATTTATGCAGTTTTAGAGAAAAAATATATTATCGTAAAATAAGGATAAAAACTTAAAAACGGATAGTTAGGGCAATTTTAGAGAAAAGAAATATTATCGGGAAAAAAAATCAATTTTTTTGTTTTCTTCCACCAACAAATGAAAATAAGATAAAAACGTTGAAAAAATAACTTTTTACGCAGAAATTTTGTCTCTATACAAATTGCATATAATATACTTGTAAAAGGGGGTTTTGTGTAAAATGCATTAAATACTCCTTAAAATATTGAAAATAGGATAATTTATGCCATTTTGAGGGAAAAAAATTAATTGCAATAAAAAGTTAATATCTTTCTTGCTTTTTCCTTCATTTTCAATCAAAACATGGAAATAAAAAGAAAAAACACTGAAAAATCTTTTTTCTAAAAGAAATATATATCTTTTTTCATTAAAATGGCTTGTATTAAATTTTATGTAACATGAATAAGTGATTTTTTTCAAAACGATGTTAAAACCAATAAAAAGTTTTAAATAGGGTAATTTATGTAACTTTAAAGAGAAAAAATATATATTGTGTATTGGTCTTGTTTTTAACTAAAACATGAAAATTAAAAGAAAATTACGGACAAACTCACTTTTCGAGGCAAAAACATACTTTTTTTCTAAATCTCTGAAAACATTGAAAAAATGGTCATTTTTGCAGTTGTAGAGTAAAATAGGGATTATAGTAAAATAGGGATAAAAACATAAAAATGGTTAGTTTATGCAATTTGAGAGAAAAGAATTTTTTTCGCAAAAAAAATGTATTTTTTTTGTTTTCTTCCACAAAAAATGAAAATAAGATAAAAACATTGAAAAAGTCACTTTTTGGGCAGAAATTTTCTCTTTATACAAATTGCATATATTATACTTGTTAAAGGGGGTTTTGTGCAAAATGACGTAATAGTCCTATAAACGTTGAAAAACACGTCATTTATAAAAAATTGGAGAAAAAACTATATTATTGCAATATTCATTGGTTTTGGGTTTATTTTTTATTAAAACAATGAAATAACCAGATAATCATCGAAAAGTCTACTTTTCCGGTGAAAAGGAACTTTTTTCGTGAAATGGCATATATTCCTTTCTTCTTAACTAAAAAAAGACGATCTTTTTTAGATGAGATTTTAATTCTCCTAAAATCGCTGAAAAGGGGATCATTTTTGCAATTTTGAAGGAAAAAAAATGAATTGCAATAAAAAGTTAAAATATTTTTTTATTTTTCCTTCATTTTCAATCAAAAATGAAAACAAAAACACTGAAAAATATTTTTCTAAAAGAAATATATATTTTTTTCATTGAAATGGCTTGTATTACATTTTATGTAAAATGAGAAAGGGATTTTCTTCAAAATGTTGTTAAAACCAATAAAAAGGATTAAATAGGGTAGTTTATGTAACTTTAAAGAGAAAAAATATATATTGTATTGGACTTGTTTTTAATTAAAACAAGAAAATTTAAAAAAAAGTACTAAAAAACTCACTTTTAGATGTATAAACATACTTTTTTTCTAAATCTCTGAAAAACATTGAAAAAAGGGTAATTTAACGAGTTATAAAGAAAAAATATATATTATCGTAAAATAAGAATTAAAACATAAAAATGGGTAGTTTGTGTAATTTTAGAGAAAAGAAATGTTGTTGCAATAAGGAATGTATTTTTTGGTTTTCTTCCACCAACAAATAAAAATAAGATAAAAACAATGAAAAACTCATTTTTTAGGCAAAAATTTTGTCTTAATAGAAATTGCATATATTAAACTTGTAAAAAAATGTTTTGTGTAGAATGCCGTTAATACTCCTAAAAACGTTGAAAAACCTGTCTTCTCTGAAATTTTTGAGAAAAAATATATTGTTGCAATATTCATTGTTTTTTTGTTTATTTTTTTTATAAAAACAATGAAAAAAGCAGAAAATCATCGAAATATCTACTTTTACGGTGAAAAGGAACTCATTTCGTGAAATGGCATATATTCCTTTCTTCTTAACTAAAAAAAAAGCATGTCTTTCTTAGATGAGATGTTAATTCTCCTAAAAACGCTGTAAAGAGGATATATTATGCCATTTTGAGAGAAAAAAAAAGAATTGCAATAAAAAATTAATATATTTCTTGCTTCTTCTTTCATTTTCAATCAAAACAAGGAAATGTAAAAAAAAAACAATGAAAAATCCTTTTTCTATAAGAAATATATTTTTTTTTCATTGAAATGGCTTGTATTAAATCTTATGTAACATGAAAAAATGATTTTCTTCAAAATGTTGTTAAAACCAATAAAAAGGATTAAATAGGGTAGTTTATGTAACTTTGAAAAGAAAAAAAATATAAAGTGTATTGGTCTTGTTTTTAATTAAAACATGAAAATTAAAAGAAAATTACAGGATAACTCACTTTTGGTTGTAAAAACATACTTTTTTTTCTAAATCTCTGAAAAACTTTGAAAAAGGAATCATTTATGCAGTTTTAGAGAAAAAAATATATTATCGTAAAATAAGGATAAAAACATATAAATGGGTAGTTTGTTCAATTTTAGAGAAAAGAAATATTGTCGCAAAAATAATTGTATTTTTTTGTTTTCTTCCACCAACAAATGAAAATAAGATAAAAACATTGAGAAAGTCACTTTTTAGGCAGAAATTTTGTCTTTATACAAATTCTATATATTATACTTGTAAAAGGGGGTTTTGTGTAAAATGCTGTTAACACTACTAAAAACGTTAAAAAACACCTCATTTATAAAAAATTTAATGAAAAAAGTATATAAATCGCAATATTCATTGGTTTTGGGTTAATATTTTTATGAAAACATTGAAATAAGCAGAAAATCATCAAAAAATCTATTTTTCCGGTGAAAAGGAACTTTTTTCGTGAAGTGGCATATATTCCTTTTTTCTAAACTAAAAAAAATAGTTTTTCTTAGATGAGATGTTATTTCTCCTAAAATCGCTGAAAAGGGGATAATTGTTTCAATTTTGCGGATATAAAATGAATTGCAATAAAAAATTAATATATTTCTTGATTTTTCCTTCTTTTTCAATGAAAACATGGAAATGTGAAAAAAAAACACTGAAAAATCCTTTTTCTAATAGAATTTTTTTTTTTCATTGAAATGGCTTGTATTACATTTTATGTAACATAAAAAAGGGATTTTCTTCAAAATGTTGTTAAAACCAATAAAAAGGATGTAAAAACATAATTTTTTTCTAAATCTCTGACAAACATTGAAAAAAGGGTCATTTATGCAATTTTAGAGAAAAAAATTATCATTGAAAATGGGTAGATTGTGCAATTTTAGAGGAAATAAATATTGTCGCAAAAAATAATGTATTTTTTGGTTTTTTTCCACCAACAAATGAAAATAAGATAAAAACATTGAAAAAGTCACATTTTAGGCAGAAATTTTGTCTTTACACAAATTACTGATATTTTACTTGTAAAAGGGGGTTTAGTGTAAAATGCCGTCAATACTCCTAAAAACGTTGAAAAATATGTCATTCATGAAATTTTTGAGAAAAAAACTATATTGTCTAAATATTCATTATTTTTTTTATTATTTTTTTAATACAACAATGAAATAAGCAAAAAATCATCGGAAAATCTACTTTTCCGGTGAAAAGGAACTTTTTTCAATAAATTCTTCTTAACTAAAAAATATGGTCTCTCTTAGATGAGATGTTAATTCTCCTAAAAATGCTGAAAAGAGTATAATTTTTCCAATTTTGAGATTAAAAAAAATAAATTGCAATAAAAAGTTAATATATTTCGTGCTTTTTCCTTCGATTTCAATAAAAACATGGAAATGTAAAGAAAAAAACACTGAAAAATCCTTTTTCATATATATATATATATATATATATATATATATATATATATATATATATATATATATATATATATATATATATATATATATATATATATAGAAATGGCTTGTATTACATTTTATGTAACATGAAAAAAAAAAATTTCTTCAAAATGGATAAAAGCATAAAAATGGGTACTTTGTGCAATTTTAGAAAAAAAATATATTGTCGCAAAAAAAATATATTTTTTGGTTTTCTTCTTCCAACAAATGAAAATAAGATAAAAACATTGAAAAAGTCACTTTCTAAGGATAAATTTTGTCTTTATACAAATTGCATATATTATACTTGTAAAAGCGGGTTTTGTGTAAAATGCCGTTAATACTTCTAAAAACGTTGAAAAACATGTCATTTATAAAAATTACGAGAAAAAAGTATATTATCGCAATATTCATTGTTTTTTTATGAAAACAATTAAATAAGCAGACAATCATCGAAAAATCTACTTTTCCGGTGAAAAGGAACTTTTTTCGTGAATTAACATATATTCCTTTCTTCTTAACTAAAAAAAGATTGTCTTTCTTGGATGAGTTGTAAATTCTCCTAAAAACGCTGAAAAGGGGATAATTTATGCAATTTTGAGAGAAAAAAAATGAATTGCAATAAAAAGTTAATATATTTCTTGCTTTTTCTTTTAAAAAAATAATATATTTCTTGCTTCTTCTTTCATTTTCAATCAAAACAAGGAAATGTAAAGAAAAAACAATGAAAAATCCTTTTTCTAAAAGAAATATATATTTTTTAATTGAAATGGCTTGTATTACATTTTATGTAACATGAAAAAGGGATTTTCTTCAAAATGTTGTTAAAACCAATAAAAACGTTTACATAGGGTAGTTTATGTAACTTTAAAGAGAAAAAAATATATATAGTGTATTGGTCTTGTTTTTAATTAAAATATGTAAATTAAAAGAGAATTACAGAAAAACTCAATTTTTTATGTAAAACATACTTTTTTCTATATCTCTGATAAACATGGAAAAAAGGGTCATTTATGCAGTTTTAGAGAAAAAAAATTCTCGTAAAATAAGGATAAAAACATAAACATGGGTAGTTTGTGCAATTTTAGAGAAAATAAATATTGTCGCAACAAAGAATGTATTTTTTGGTTTTCTTACACCAACAAATGAAAAAAAGATAAAAACATTAAGAAAGTCACATATTAGGTAGAAATTTTGTCTTAATACAAAATGCATATATTATACTTGTAAAAGGGGTTTTTGTGTAAAATGCCGTTAATACTCCTAAAAACGTTTAAAAACACGTCATTTATGAAATTTTTGAGAAAAAAGTATATTGTCACAAAATTCATTAATTTTTGTTTATTTTTTTATGAAAACAATGAAATAAGCAGAAAATCATCAAAAAATCTACTTCTTCGGTGCTTATTTCATTTTTTTTCATAAAAAAATAAACAAAAAATACCAAATATTACGACAATATACTTTTTCTGAAAAAAAATCATAAAATACATGTTTTTCAACATTTTTAAGAGTATTAACGACATTTTAAACAAAACATCCTTTTACAAGTATAATATATGCAATTTTAATAAAGAAGAAAATTCTACCTAAAAAGTGACTTTTTCAATGTTTTTTTTTTTTCTTATTTTTATTTGTTGGTGGAAAAAAAAAATACATTATTTTTCTTGACAATATATTTTTTTTCAAAATTGCACAAATACCTATTTTTATGCTTATATATTTATTTTATGATAATATTTTTTTCTCTCTAAAACATCATAAATGACCCTTTTTTCAATGTTTTTCGGAGATTTACAACTTTTCAAGGAAATCATCTCTTCTACGAAAAAAGTATAATTTTACACCAAAAGTCATTTCTTAATCATTTTCTTTTGATTTCAATTATTTGATTATAAACAAAAAAAATAATAAACCCTATATATATTTTATTTCTCTGAAACTGTACAAAGTATCCATTTTTAACCTTTTTGGACGTTTAAAAATATTTTGTAGTAAAAACTTTTTCAAGTTACAATATACTCTTTTTCATCTAAGATTTCATAAATTAGGTTTTTTTTTAAAGTTTTTAAGAGCATTAACGGTATTTTACACAAAACCCCCTTTTACAAGTATAACATATGCGATTTGAATGATCCATTTTTCAACGTTTTAAAGGGTTTTACAATATTTTTATGACAAATCCATCTTCCCTTTGAAAAAAAAAAGTATGTTTTTACCTCCAAACGTGAGTTTTCAGTAATTTTCTTTGAATTTCCATGTTTTCATTAAAAACATGAACAATACGCTATAGCGTATTGTTTTTCTCTTTAAAGTTACATAAACTACCCTATTTAAACCTTTTTATTTGTTTTAATAACATTTTGAAGAATATCCTTTTTTAATGTTACAATAAATGTAATTTATGCCATTTCAAGTAAAAAATATATATATTTCTTTTAGAAAAAGGATTTTTAGGTGTTTTTTCTTTCATTTCCATTTTTTATTGAAAATGAAGGAAAAAGCAAGACATTTTTTTTTTTATTACAATTGATTTTTTCTCTCAAAATTGCATCAATTATCCCCTTTCCATCGTTTTTAGGAGAATTAACATATCATCTTAGAAAGACCATCTTTTGTTTAGTTTACAAAAAAGTAATATATGTAGTTTCATGAAAAAAGTTTCTTTTCACCAAAAAAAGTAAATTTTTTGATGATTTTCTGCTTATTTCATTGTTTTCATGAAAAAAAATAAACAAAAAACACAATGTTGCGAAAATATACTTTTTGTAAAAAAAATAATAAATGACGTGTTTTTCAACGTTTTTAGAAGTCTTAACACCATTTTAAACAAAACCCCTTTATACAAGTATAATATATACAATTTGAATAAAGAAGAAAATTCTACCTAAAAAGTTACTTTTTCAATTTTTTCTCTTATTTTTTTATTTATTTTTTTTTTGGTGAAAGAAAACCAAAAAAATACATTGTTTTTCTCGACAATATATTTTTTTCGAAAATTGCACAAATTACCTATTTTTATGCTTTTATGCTTATTTTACGATAATATATATTTTTTCTCTAAAACTGCATAAATGGCTTTTTTTTTATTTTTCGGAGATTTACAACTTTTTAAAGAAAACCATCTCTTTTACAAAAAAATATAGAATTTTAAACCATGAGTAATTTTTTAATAATTTTCTATTGATTTCAATGTTTTGATTAAAAACAAGAAAATAATCACTATATACATTTTCTTTCTCTGAAACTGTATAAAGTACGCATTTTTAACCTTTTTGGACGTTTAAAAATATTTTGTAGAAAACAACTTTTTCATGTGACAATATACTTTTTTTTTATCTAAAATTTCATAAACTAGGTTTTCTTCAGTTTTTAAGAGTATTACGACAGTTTACACAAAACCTTCTTTCACAAGTATAACATATGCGATTTGAATTATCAATTTTTCAACGTTTTTAAGGGTTTTACAATATTTTTATGACAAATCTAAATTTTTCGATGATTTCCTGCTTATTTCATTGTTTTCTTAAAAAATAAACAAAAAACACTGAATATTGAGACAATATACTTTTTCTGAAAAAAATAACTAATGACGTGTTTTTCAACGTTTTTAGGAGTATTAATGCCATTTTAAACAAAACCCCCTCTTACAAGTATAATATATGCAATTTGAATAAAGATGAAAATTCTGCCTAAAAAGTTACTTTTTCAATGTTTTTTTTCTTATTTTCATTTGTTGAAGGAAGAAAACCAAAAAGATACATTTTTTTGTCGACAAATATATTTTTCTCTTAAATTGCACAAATTACCTATTTTTATGTTTTTATCCGTATTTTACGATAATATATTTTTTTCTCTAATACTCCATAAATGACCCTTTTTTCAATGTTTTTCGGAGATTTACAACTTTTAAAGGAAAACCATCTCTTTTACGAAATAAATATGATTTTACACCAAAAGTCCTTTTTAATAATTTTCTATTGATTTCAATGTTTTGATTAAAAACAAGAAAATAAACACAATATACATTTTTATACCTATTTTTATGCTTTTATCCATGTTTTACGATAATACAATTTTTTTTTTGTATAATTATATAAATGACCCTTTTTTCAATGTTTTTCGGAGATTTACAACTTTTCAAGGAAAGCCATCTCTTTTACGAAAAAAATATGATTTTACACTGTCATTTTTTAATAATTTTCTATTGATTTCAATGTTTTGATTAAAAACAGGAAAAGAAACACTATATACATTTTCTTTCTCTGAAAATCTACAAAATACCCATTTTTAACATTTTTGGACGTTTAAAAATATTTTGTAGAAAACCACTTTTCATGTTACAATATACTTTTTTATCTAAAATTTCATAAATTAGTTTTTTTTCCAGTTTTTAAGAGCATTAACGCCATTTTTTTTTTTTTATCACAAATTTTTGAGGCTTTTGCTGACCCTCTTTGAACTGAGGTTGCCTTTCGGCATACTCAGCCAAACGGAATACCGAAAATTTCATTATCCGCTTCAGCAATTTAACAATGCAATTAGCAATTTAAGTGTAAGTGTATCCCTCATAGATACAAAGTCCTTCATTATAATCGGTCGAATATTTTCATTCGTCAAGCACTGACAGGCATTGGATACTTGGGTTTGCACATAACTGGATGTCACCAGTTTTTTAATAACATCCAGTGGCACGTTCTCTTTCTCTTTTTTTGTACTTTGTGCATAAAGTTCATTCTTCTCAATCTTCATGAGTCGAACTGAAAAAGAAAAAAAAAGGAAGGTTAGGTTAACTTTGCTTGAGTATGTTGTATGCCAGTGTATTCTCAAAAAAAGTTTTCCGAGATACTTACTCTGCAAGGCTTGCAAATTATGGAAGGCTCTTTCATATCTCTGAGAAGAGATCTTTAGGAATTCTGTTTTGTGTTTTAAACACTCCAGTGACTGTTTGCACGCATTAATGATTATGCGTGTGTATAAGGCACTGACTGAGTTCACTTTTCCAATGAGATATCCGGGAGGATCATCGTTTGTTGCTTTCTCAAATAAATCACAAATGAAATTTGCCAGTGTATTCTCAAAAAAAGTTTTCCGAGATACTTACTCTGCAAGGCTTGCAAATTATGGAAGGCTCTTTCATATCTCAGAGAAGAGATCTTTAGGAATTATGTTTTGTGTTTTAAACACTCCAGTGACTGTTTGCACGCATTAATGATTATGCGTGTGTGTAAGGCACTGACTGAGTT
This sequence comes from Callinectes sapidus, assembly GCA_020233015.1. Classification (NCBI taxonomy): domain Eukaryota; kingdom Metazoa; phylum Arthropoda; class Malacostraca; order Decapoda; family Portunidae; genus Callinectes; species Callinectes sapidus. The sequence goes on along the minus strand of CM035220.1, from coordinate 6,901,784 downwards.
CACTTTTGCAACGAGATATCCGGGAGGATCATCGTTTGTTGATTTCTCAAATAAATTACAAATGAAATTTCCCGTTACAATTGCCACGTTTCATTATTTTTTTCATTTTTAATCCATGGTAAATCATGTCGGACACCATTTTAATCTGGCGCCGAATAGTTATTTCTGCCATTATAGTGTACCTCTGTAGATAATCCCTAAAGTTCTTTGAAAACTCCTTTAAATAGTCATTTGTGCTGACTTCAACCTGCCCAGATTTGGTGGTTAATGGTTGGACATTTTCATTTGGTAATTTATTTACGTGGATTGATCTCTCTAAGGCCCTGACATATGTTTGGGATCTTCTTTCTAGAAAGTGAACTTTTGAAGATGCACATCAATTCTCTTTTTTTGTGCATCGCAAACTGAGCAGGTTCTATGATAGTCAACACATTTGGTGCTTGGATTAGTTTCTTTTGGCAATGGTTTCAAGACTGTACTCTGAATTTTCTTCATGAATTTGAACAGCTCAATGGCTTTCTTTCTCTCCGCTACTGTGAGATACTTATGGCATTGACTTAAATGCTTTGACAGGTTAATGACCCTCCCAGGACATCCTGCGATAGGACATTTTTTCCTGAAAAAAAATAAGAAGCAGGACTTCATCAAAAAGAGACTCAAAATAACATTCCATAATAATGTACATGGCTGGCAATTTTTTTTTTTTTTTTCAGATACAGGTAGTTTGACATGCATAACACGTTTTATAGTTCAGCTGTGTCCTTTTGGGCCGGGAACTACCTGTACTGTTGTCGCTCAACATTTCACTTTGGTGCTGTTTGAAATTTTGCCAAAACAATCTGGCACTGTTAACTCTTTTTTTTGCCTCCAAGTTGGCAGTTTCAGTTTTAAGCACCTTAATCTTTTCATCGAAATACTACTGGGTATTGTAGCAAAACTTTCAAAGTTCTGTACAAAATCTTTCTTCACTTGGTCTGAAATTGTCATCTCCTTTACTACATCAGAGATGGAGCGGTTCCCTATCACATTAGCCTTGTGGTTAATTTCCATGTTACTCAAGTCTCTTCCTTCAGACTCTTCCTCCACCTCATCGGAAGAATCATCCTCTGTAAGTGTGATGAACAGTCATAATGATCATGTATTCCTTTAATTTCAATACAGACAGATCAAACATTCAACACTTTTATTCAAATAATCACAGACCTGTAAGTTGCTCAAGTATACCTTGAAAGTGGGAAGGACCTGGTTTGGGATCTTGGGCCTACTTCATTTCCTTCCTCTGCAAACCATTGTCCTCCCCAAAGGAGAATCCTTCGCGGGTTTCCTCGTTTTCATTGCTGATGCCTGAAATACACACATAAAATGCCATGAATGGAAGTTGATTGCACATGTAACATTACATACATATGTTTCACATAATCACAGACCTGTAAGTAAAGTCAGTAATACCTTCCGAGTGGGAAGGGTCATGTTTTGTTTATTTCTGCTTCCTCTTCAGCCTTTTTTGTCTTACACCAACTATAATTTCTGTAAATGTTTCATCTTCAGACGAAGAAAAACTGTCTACCCTTTTCCTTTGGTAGTCAACTACTACAGTATTGTCTTTGTCATCCCCCGAGTCTGAGAGAAATAAGTCACAATAACTCATTTCTATGTCTCTTCACTTTATTTCAGTTATCACAATGATTCAATTCACTTCCTGTAAAGAAAAGAAACATTATTGAATTTAAAAAGGTTTGCATAAAATGCATCCAGGATCTCGAAAGGGGATAAACCTGGATGTACTGGGAATGCCTCCAGGCTTTACCCGTAAGTGAGAGAAAAGTTAGCCGGGTTAACACAGTGATTAAGGGAAGGTGGGAGCTGAGAACACACGATATTTTGTGGAACTTATTGCAATTTGGGAAAAGGTGCCTAAAATCTGGATATAGTGAGGGCAACATTCACACAAAGTTTTTTGGTCATATTCCGTTTATAAGTATTTTTTTTATAATAAAAAAAGATAAAATAATAGCGGCATTCGGCAACCCCAAACAGGTAAACATTTATGTATATTTTGAAAAACGAGTTCAATGTTCGATGAATATTATTTTTTTTGCTCACAAATGTGTAGATGGATGATTCTGGCATCTTTTGGTTTACAATAAGAAGCTGTCACTTGCCTGAGTGCCCTTCAGTACAAGCCTAACCTTGCTGGTAGACGGACGTCATGTTGTGCCCTGCAATTTTGCAATTTCTTGCATGCACGTTGCAATTGCATAGTTCTGTAAGACTATCACTCAATATCAATAACCACGAGGTATGATAATATACACTGCTAACATTTTCTAATTTAATTGACTTAACAGCTAAGTACACAAATTATTAACGTAGCCTTACTCCAGCAACCAGCTGATGACTTCCAATACACATAAGGCACAATATCCCCAAAGTTCGCTTCTCACAATTCAACTCAATATA
>CM035220.1:6854402-6899224 GCA_020233015.1 Callinectes sapidus | reverse complement strand
TTCTTTCCTACTTTCAATTACGTGTAGCTATTTGGAAAAGAAATAAAAAATGAATATTGTTGGTATATGTGCAAGCGAAGCGAAGAGGGCAGTAGCACAAGCGAAAGCTAGAGCAAGGGAAGATATGTACGATAAATTAGAAACAAGGGAAGGAGAGATAAGGATATTTGCACAAGAAAGAGAGAGGGAGAAGTCAACAAAGAATTTTATGCATATCAAACAGGTTAAAAATAAGGAAAGGAGAGTTCTTGTTGATGACAATGAAATAAAAGATCGATGGAAGGAATATTTCAAGACACTTTTGAATGAGGATAAGATAAAAACATTGAAAAAGTCACTTTTTAGGCAGAAATTTTTGTCTTTATACAAATTGCATATATTATACATGTAAAAAGGGGTTTTGTGTAAAATGCCTTTAATACACCTAAAAACGTTGATAACAAGTCATTAAAGAAATTTTTGAGAAAAAAAGTATATTGTCGCAAGTGGTGACTGATTGTATTCGATTTTTTTAGTCTGAACGTTTTCGACAGACTAACATGTTTAAGAATGAATATTTTCGACAATGATTTGGCAACTTAGACTGATTATTTTCGATGGTTCTGCAATATATTTTTCAATCATGATTATTTTCGACACATTAAAAACATTGGTTGGAATGTTTTCGAAACTAAATAAACTTCACTATGAATGTTTCCGACACTAAAAAAAATATTGAACTGAATGTTTTCGACATAAATAAATTTTTGAACTGAATGTTTTCGACACTAAAAAATGGTAAATTCTGAATGTTTTCGACACTGGAAAAAATGAACTGTCACATCACGTCACGTTTAGACTTAAACAAAAGACTAGAAAAACTAGAAAAAAGCTATCACACGTCACACTTAAAAAGACTAGAAAAAAATCCTGTGCTTCATGGTAAACTCTGCTCTACAGATTGAGCAAGTGGATCCAATCCTTTCTACACAGTAGTCACAGTAGTAGCTATGACCGCAAGGAATCAGAATGAATCTGACATCTTTCACCTGGAAACACACCTTGCAATTCATCGGATTGTCTGCTACTTCCTCTTCCTCTTCCTCTCCTTCCTGAGGTTCAATGTCAATGTTTTCTTCATCAAGTTCGAGATCAAAATCCACATGTCTCTTCTTGAAACTAGTCACAGTATGTGACATGGCACTCAGGAATTGCATTGGTGTGTAGGTCTCATCTCCAAGCTTTCCAAAGTAGAGACGTCTTCTTTCCATGTTTCTTTTTGACACAATTTTCCTTGGCCTGTTAAGTGTTGTCAGGCCATTGTTCGTGCGAGTGATATCTAATTCTGCCCTCTTGCTGGTCTTATTCATCTGCACACAAAAGTGCCAGAAAGATGGGTGATTCACCTTGCATTCACGATTTAATCTTGAGTGTAATGACTCGCAATCGTTGTTTGTGGAGCGATCAAGGCCAAAAACTGTGAGGTTTGAAGGGCCAACCTGTAGCAGCCAAAAATTCTGCCAGTATTTCAGAAGCTGTTTCACCATAGTCTTCTCCTCTGCAGCCTCAACAAGGCCAAGTGCTTGTTGCTTGAGTTGCTGGAATGCAGGCTCAATCTGATCCTCTGGAAGGAAAGGAATCGACATGAGCATCCGTCCCCAGCGCTTGAAGTCCTTGTTGGATGCATAGACATTTGTCAGTCCCACTTTTTGTATCTTTGCATATATACTATTGGCATAGTGAAACTGACAACCTGACAGCTTCATGTCAGGGAAAGCTTCGAGGAATGCTTTTCGACTTGCTTTCTCGAAATCAGACATGCTGGCAACAGGCTTGAAAGCTGGCGCAATCGTCTTCAGTTTTGCAAGCACACCCTTGTACAGCTCAAAGCTTTTGTTCGTCATAAGGACGTGGAGAATGGGCAGTACATTGCCTTTGAAAACACCATGGACAATAAAGTACTGCTTGTAGGGCCTCGGTGTTGCAAAAAAGGTGGCGTCGAAAGCAATTTCTTTGACTTCAGACAGATGTTCCTTCATTCCGTCAGAAAGAAACATCACTGCCTTGTCTTCACCAACCTCAACACTGGCTGCAAAGTTCTGACCATATGTACTGTTTTGGCGAAGGCTTTCAACCACCTCCTCGTGGCAAGAGGGAATGTTCGGCTGCTGTGCTCGCCTATTTTTATACAAAGATGATTCAATCTGCTTGAATGTTACTCTCCCACCTACAGAGCTGTTGGATGCTGCTGCATCATCAAAGGCACGTCGTAGAGACCGAGTGTCCTGCAGGTTGCACACCTCGTTTCGCAGGTCCCTGAGGAAGCTGAACTTGTCATACTCATAAGCCTCGGGATCATGATTGTGTGCAGCTCCCTTGAGAGCATGATCTTCATCCAACACTATCTTCGCAGTACCTTTGCAGTGGCGAGAATGTTTGAGTGCACAGGTTAGGTAAATGTATTTGCCATTCTGTGACTTCTTGTTTTTGCTGTAGATGAAGGCATCAAACAAGATCATCTTAGTTCTTCCTTTCTTGTACGTCCCCTCTGTGTAGTTGCTCATCGTGGTCGCGGAGGTCGGAAGGTCACTCAACACGTAGTCTGTAACAATGAATCAATATACTAGCAACATTCATTGTTTTTTGTTTATTTTTTATGAAAACAATGAAATAAACAGAAAATCATCGAAAAATCTACTTTTTCGGTGAAAAGGAACTTTTTACGTGAAATATCATATATTCCTTTTTCTTAACTAAAAAAAGATAGTCTTTTTTTAATGAGGCGTTAATTCTCCTAAAAACGCTGAAAAGAGGATAATTTATGCAATTTTCAGAGACAAAAAATGAATTGCAATAAAAAGTTGATATATTTCTTGCTTTTTTATTCATTTTCAATCAAAACATAAAAATGTAAAGAAAAAATACTAAAAATTCCTTTTTTAAAAGAAATATATATTTTTTTCATTGAAATGGCTATTTATTTATATGAAATGGCTATATATTTTTTTTTCATTGAAATGCCTTGTATTACATTTTATGTAACATGGAAAAGAGATTTTCTTCAAAATGTTGTTAAAACCAATAAAAAAGTTTAAATAGGGTAGTTTATGTAACATTAAAGAGAAAAAAATATATAGTGTATTGGTCTTGTTTTTAATGAAAACATGAAAATTAAAAGAAAATTACTGAAAAACTCATTTTTCTCAGATTTTTCACTTTTTAGGCAGAAATTTTGTCTTTACACAAATTGCTAATATTATACTTGTAAAAGTGGGTTTTGTGACTTTTGTTTTCTGCTTAAAAAGTGATGTTTTCAATGTTTTTATCTTATTTTCATTTGTTGGTGGAAGAAAACAAAAAAAAACATTTTTTTTTGCGACAATATTTCTTTTCTCTAAAATTGCACAAACTACCCATTTTTATGTTTTTATCCTTATTTTACGATAATATTATTTTTTCTTTTAAACTGCATAAATGACTCTTTTTTCAATGTTTTTCAGAGATTTAGAGAAAAATATGTTTTTACATCCATAAGTGAGTTTTTCAGTAATTTTCTTTTAATTTTCATGTTTTAATTAAAAACAAGACCAATACATTATATATATTTATCTCTTTAAAGATACATAAACTACCCTATTTAAACCTTTTTATTGGTTTTAACAATATTTTGAAGAAAATTATTTTTTTCAAAAATTATAATTCAAGCCATTTCAATGAAAAAAAAAATTAAGAAAAAGATTTTCAGTGTTTTTTCTTTACATTTCCATGTTTTTATTGAAAATGAAGGAAAAAGCAAGAAATATATTAACTTTTAATTGCAATTCATTTTTTTTCTCTCTAAATTCCAAAAATTATCCCCTTTTCAGCGTTATTAGGAGAATTAACATCTCATCTAAGAAAGACTATCTTTTTTTAGTTAAGAAGAAAGGAATATATGCCATTTCACTAAAAAATTTCCTTTTCACCGGAAAAGTAGATTTTTCGATGATTTTATGCTTATTTCATTGTTTCCACAAAAAATAAACAATAAACAATGAATATTGCGACAATATGCTTTTTTTCTAAAAATTTTCATAAATGACGTGTTTTTCAACGTCTTTAGAAGTATTAACGGCATTTTACACAAAACCCCCTTTTACAAGTATAATAAATGCAATTTGTGTTAAGACAAAATTTCTGCCTAAAAAGTGACTTTTTCAATGTTTTTATCTTATTTTCATTTGTTGGTAGAAGAAAACCAAAAAATACATTCTTTTTTGCGACGAAATTTCTTTTCTCTAAAATTGCAAAAACTACCAAATTTTATATTTCTGTCCTTATTTTACGATAATATATTTTTTTCTCTAAAACTGCATAAATGACCCTTTTCGTAATGAAATGAAATTCTCTAAAACTGCATAAATGACCCTTTTTTTAATGTTTTTCATAGATTTAGCAAAAAAGTATGTTTTTACATTCAAAAGTGAGTTTTTCAGTAATTTTCTTTTAATTTTCATGTTTTAATTAAAACAAGACCAAAACACTATTTTTTTTCTTTTTAAGTTACATAAACTACCTTATTTAAACCTTTCTATTGGTTTTAACAACATTTTGATGAAAATCCCTTTTCCATGTTACATTAAATGTAATACAAGTTATTTGAAAGAAAAAAATATATATTTCTTTTAAAAGAAGGATTTTTCACTGTTTTTTCTTTATATTTCCATGTTTTGATTGAAAATGAAGGAAAAAGCAAGAAATTTATTAACTTTTTATTGCAATTCATTTTTTTCTCAAAATTCCATAAATTATCCCCTTTTCAGCGTTTTTAGGAGAATTAACATCTCATCTAAGAAAGACCTTTTTTTTTTTTTTAGTTAAGAAGAAAGAAATATATGCTATTACACGAAAAAAGTTCTTTTTCACCGAAAAAGTAGATTTTTCGATGATTTTTTGCTTATTTCATTGTTTTCATAAAAAATTAAAAAAAACAATGAATTTTGCGACAATATACTTTTTTCACAAAAATTTCATAAATGACGTGTTTTTCAACGTTTTTAGGAGTATTTACGGCATTTTACACAAAACACTCTTTTACAAGTATAATATATGCAATTTGTAAAAAGACAAAATTTCTGCCTAAAAAGTGACTTTTTCAATGTTTTTATCTTATTTTCATTTGTTGGTGGAAGAAAACCAAAAAATACATTTTTTTTACGACAATATTTCTTTTCTCTAAAATTGCACAAACTACCCATTTTTATGTTTTTATCTTTATTTTACGATAATTTATTTTTTTCTCTAAAAATGCATCAAGGCCCCTTTTTTATTTTTTTTCAGAAATTTAGAACAAAAGTATGTTTTTACATCCGCAATTAAGTTTTTTCAATAATTTTCTTTTAAATTTCATGTTTGGATTAAAAACAAGACCAATACACTATATATTTTTCTTCTGTTTAAAATTACAAAAATTATTTAAACCTTTTTATTGGTTTTAAGTATATTTCGAAGAAAATTCCTTTTTCATATTACATAAAATGTAATACAAGCGGTTTCAATTAAAATATATATATATATATATATATATATATTATATATATATATATAATAATATAAGATATAGATAATATATATATATATAGATATATATATATATATATATATATATATATTTTAGAAAGAGGATTTTTCAGTGTTTTTTTTTTACATTTCCATGTTTTGATTGAAAATTAAGGAAAACTTTTTATTGCAATTCATTTTTTTTCTTTCAAAATTCCATGAATTACTCCTTTTCAGCGTTTTTAGGAGAATTAACATCTCATCTAAGAAAGACCATCTTTTTTTAGTTAAGAAGAAAAAATATATGCCATTTCATGAAAAAACTTCCTTTTCACCGGAAAAGTAGATTTTTCGATGATTTTCTGCTTATTTCATTGTTTCCATAAAAAAATAAGCAAAAAACAATGAATATTGCGACAATATACTTTTTTCTCAAAAATTTCATAAATGACGTGTTTTTCAACGTTTTTTGTGAGTATTAACGGCATTTTACACAAAACCCCCTTTTACAATTATAAGATATACAATTTGTATAAACACAACATTTCTGCCTAAAAAGTGACTTTTTCAATGTTTTTATCTTATTTTCATTTGTTGGTAGAAGAAAACCAAAAAATACATTTTTTTTTTTTGCGAAGATGCTTCTTTTCTCTAAAATTGCAGACACTACCAATTTTTATATTTCTATCCTTATTTTACGATAGTATATTTTTTTCTCTAAAACTGCATAAATAATCCTGTCTTCAATGTTTTTCAGAGATTTAGAAAAAAAGTATGTTTTGACCGAAAATTTCAGTATTTTTCTTTTAATTTCCATGTTTTAATTAAAAACAAGACCAATACACTATATATTTTTTTCTCTTTAAAGTTACATAAGCTACCCCATTTAAACCTTTTTATTGGTTTTAACAACATTTTGGAGAAAATCTCTTTTTCATTTTATATAAAATGTAATACAAGCCATTTCAATGAAAAAATTTATATTTCTTTTAGAAAAGGATTCTTCATCTTTTTTTCTTTACCTTTCCATATTTTCATTGAAAATAAAGGAAAAAGCAAGAAATATATTAATCTTTTTATTGCAATTCATTTTTTTTCTCAAAATTGAATAATTTATCCCCTTTTTAGCGTTTTTAGGGGTATTAACATCTTATCTAAAAAAGATAATTTTTTTTATAGTTAAGAAATAAGGAATATATGCCATTTCATGAAAAAAGTTAATTTAATTAATTTAAAAAGTTAATTTTCATCGAAAAAGTGAATTTTACGATGATTTTTTGCTTATTTCATTGTTTTCATAAAAAAAAATTAACAAAAAACAATGAATATTGCGACAATATACTTTTTTTTTCAAAAATTTCATAAATAACGTGTTTTTCAACGTTTTTAGGATTAATAACCGCATTTTACACAAAACCCTCTTTTACAAGTATAATATATGCAATTTGTATAAAGATAAAATGTCTGCCTAAAAAGTTACTTTTTCAATGTTTTAATCTGATTTTCATTTGTTGGTGGAAAAAAACAAAAAAAAAAACAAAAAAAAAATTTTTTTGACTATATTTTTTTTCTCTAAAACTGCACAAACTACCCATTTTGATATTTCTATCCTTATTTTATGATAATATTTTTTTTTCTTTAAAACTGCATAAATGACCCTTTTTTTCAATGTTTTTCAGAGATTTAGAAAAAAAGTATGTTTTGCCATCCAAAAGTGAGTTTTTCAATAATTTTCTTTTAATTTTCATGTTTTAATAAAAAAACAAGTCCAATACACTATATATTTTTTTCTCTTTAAAGTTACATAAACTACGCTAAATAAACCTTTTTATTGGTTTTAGCAACATTTTGAAGAAAATCCATTTTTCATGTTACATAAAATGTAATACAAGCCATTTCAATGTTATTAAAATTACATATATTATACTTGTAAAAGGGGGTTTTGTTTAAAATTTGCGTTAATACTCCTAAAAACGTTAAAAACTCGTCATTTATGATTTTCTTTCAAAAAAAGTATATTTTCGAAATATTCAGTTTTTTTTGTTTATTTTTTTATGTAAACAAAAAAATAAGCAGAAAATCATCGAAAAATTAACTTTTTCGGTGAAAAGGAACTTTTTTCGTGAAATGGCATATATTCCTTTTTCCTGAAATAAATAAAAGATGGTCTTTCTAAGATAAGATGTTAATTCTAAAAACGCTGGAAAGGGAATTTATGCAATTTTGAGGGGAAAAAATTAATTGTAATAAAAAGTTAATATATTTCTTGCATTTTCCTTAATTTTCAATCAAAACATATAAATAAAAAGAAAAAACACTGAAAAATCCTTTTTCTAAAAGAAATATATAACTTTTCCTTGAAATGGCTTGTATTACATTTAATGTAACATTAAAAAAGGATTTTCTTCAAAATGTTGTTAAAACCAATAAAAATGTTTAAATAGGGTAGTTTGTGTATTTTTAAAGAGAAAATCAATTCGTTATAGCGTATTGTTCATGTTTTTAATTAAAACATGGAAATTCAAAGAAAATTACTGAAAATTCACTTTTGGAGGTAAAAATTTTTTTTACTAAGGGAAGATTGATTTGTCTCAAAAATATTATTAAACCCTTAAAATTGAAAAATGGATAATTGAAATCACATATGTTAAACTTGTAAAAGGGGGTTTTGTGTAAAAATCCGTTAATACTATTAAAAACTGAAAAAAAACTAATTTATTAAATTTTAGATAAAAAAAAAGTATATTGTAACATTAAAAAGTTGTTTGCTACAAATTATTTTTAAACGTCCAAAAAGGTTGAAAATGGGTACTTTGTACAGTTTCAGAGAAAGATAATCTATATAGTGTTTATTTTCTTGTTTTTAATAAAAACATTTAAATCAATAGAAAATTATTAAAAAAATGACGTTTGGTGTAAAATCATTTTTCTCCGTAAAAGAGATAGTTTTCCTTGAAAATTTGTAAATCTCCGAAAAATATTGAAAAAAGGGTCATTTATGCAGTTTTAGAGAAAAAAAATGTTATCGTAAAATAGGGATAAAAGCTTAAAAATGGGTAATTTGTGCAATTTTAAGAGAAAAAAATATTGTGGAGAAAAGAATGTATTTTTTTGGTTTTCTTCCACGAAGAAATGAAAATAAGAAAAAAACAACATTGAAAAAGTCACTTTTTAGGTAGAAATGTTTACTTTATTCAAATTGCATATATTATACTTGTAAAAGAGGGTTTTGTTTAAAATGGCGTTAATACTCCTAAAAACTTTGAAAAACACGTCATTTATGATTTTTTCAGAAAAAGTATATTGTCGCAATATACAGTGTTTTTTGTTTATTTTTTCATGAAAACAATGAAAAAAAGCAGAAAATTATCGAAACATTAACTTTTTCGGTGAAAAGGAACTTTTTTCGTGTAATGGCATATATTCCTTTTTTTCTGAACTAAATAAAAGATTGTTTTTCTAAGATAAGATGTTAATTCTCCTAAAAACGTTGAAAAGGGGATAATTTATGCAAGTTTGAGAGAAAAAAATGAATTGCATTAAAAAGTTGATATATTTCTTGCTTTTTCCTTAATTTTAAATCAAAACATTTTAATGAAAAGAAAAAAACAATGAAAAATCCTTTTTCTAAAAGAAATATAATTTTTTTCTTTGAAATGGCTTGTATTACATTTAATGTAACATTAAAAAGGGATTTTCTTCAAAGTGAAATTAAAAGAAAATTACTGAAAAACTCACTTATGGAGGTAAAAACGTACTTTTTTTTTCTAAGGAAAGATAGATCTGTCATAAAAATATTGTAAAACCCTTAAAAACGTTGAAAAATTGATAATTCAAATCGCATATGTTATACTTGTAAAAAGGAGGTTTTGTGTAAAATGTCGTTAATACTCTTAAAAACTGAAAAAAATGTAATTTATGATATTTTAGATAAACAAAAGTATATTGTAACATGAAAAAGTTCTTTTCTACAAAATACTTTCAAACGTCCTAAAAGGTTAAATATGGGTACTTTGTACAGTTTCAGAAAAAGAAAATGTATATAATGTTTATTTTCTTGTTTTTAATCAAAACATTGAAATCAATAGAAAATTACTAAAAAAGGACTTTTGATGTAAATTCATATTTTTTTTCGTAAAAGAGTTAGTTTTCCTTGAAAAGTTGTAAATCTCCGAAAAACATTGAAAAAAGGGTCATTTATGCAGTTTTAGAGAAAAAAAAAATTATCGTAAAATAAATATAAAAGCATAAAAATAGGTAATTTGTGCAATTTTAGAGAAAAAAAATATTGTCGAGAAAAAGAATGTATTTTTGGGGGTTTTTTCCTCCAACTAATGAAAATAAAAACACATTGAAAAAGTCACTTTTTAGGCAGAATTATCTTCTTTATTCAAATTGCATATTATATTATACTTGTAAAAGTGGGTTTTGTTTAAAATGTCGTTAATATTCCTAAAAACGTTGAAAAACACGTCATTTATGATTTTTTTTTCAGAAAAAGTATATTATCGCAATATTCTGTGTTTATTTTTTTTATGAAAACATTGAAATAAGCACCGAAGAAGTACATTTTTCGATGAATTTCTGCTTATTTCATATTTTTAATAAAAAAATAAATAAAAAAACAATGAATATTGCGACACTATACTTTTTTCTCAAAAATTTCATAAATTTCGTGTTTTTCAACGCTTTTAGGAGCATTAACGGCATCTTACACAAAACCCCCTTTTACAAGTATAATATATGCAATTTGTATAAAGACAAAATTTCTCTTTAAAAAGTGACTTTTTGAATGTTTTTATCTTACTTTTATTTCTTGGTGGAAGGAAACCAAAAAATACATTCTTTTCTCGGACAATATTTTTTTCTCTAAAATTGTACAAACTACCCATTTTTAAGTTTTTATCCTTAAATTACGCAAGTATTTTTTTTCTCTAAAACTGCATAAATGACCCTTTTTTCAATGTTTTTCAGAGATTTAGCAAAAAAGTATGGTTTTACATCCAAAAGTGAGTTTTTCAGTAATTTTCTTTTAATTTTTATGTTTTAATTAAAAACGAGACCAATACACTATATATATATTTTTCTTTAAAGTTACATAAACTACCCTATTTAATATAATTCTTTTAGAAGAAGGATTTTTCTCTCAAAATTGCATAAATTATCCTCTTTTCAGCGTTTTTAAGAGAATTAACATCTCATTTAAGATACCCATTTTTTTTTTAGTTAAGAAGAAAGGAATATCTGCCATTTCACGAAAAAAGTTTTTTTCGCCGGAAAAGTACATTTTACGATGATTTTCTGCTTATTTCATTGTTTTCATAAAAATAATTAAAAACAATGAATATTAGGACAATATACTTTTTTTCTCTAAAATTTCATAAATGACGTGTTTTCAACGTTTTTAGGAGTATTAACGGCATTTTACACAAAACCCCCTTTTACAAGTATAATATATGCAATTTGTATAAATACTATATTTCTACCTAAAAAGTGTCTTTTTCAATTTTTTTGTCTTATTTTCATTTGTTGGTGAAAAAACAAAACAAAAAATATATATTTTTTGGGACAATGTTTCTTTTCTCTAAAATTGCATAAACTACCAATTTTTATGTTTTCATCCTTATTTTTACCCTTATTTTTTTTTTTATACATTTCCATGTTTTGATTGAAAATGAAAGAAAAAGCAAGAAATGTATTATCTTTTTATTGCAATTTTAGAGAAAAAAAATATTGTCGAGAAAAAGAATGTATTATTTTGATTTCTTCCACCAACAAATGAAAAAAAAAAAAAAAAAACATTGAAAAAGTCACTTTTTAGGCAGAGTTTTCTTCTTTATTCAAATTGCAAATATTATACTTGTTAAAGGGGTTTTTATTTAAAATAACGTTTATACCCCTAAAAACGTTGAAAAACACGTCATTTATGATTTTTTTCAGAAAAAGTATATTGTCGCAATATTTAGTGTTTTTTGTTTATTTTTTTTATGAAAACAATGAAATAAGCAGAAAATCATTGAAAAATTCACTTTTTCGGTGAAAAAGAACTTTTTTCGTTAAATGGCATATATTGTTTTTTTTCTGAACTAAATAAAAGATGGTCTTTCTAAGATAAGATGTTACTTCTCCCTAAAACGCTGAAAAGAGGATAATTTATGCAATTTGGGAGAAAAAATGAATTGCAATAAAGAGTAAATATATTTCTTGCTTTTAACTTCATTTTCAATCAAAACCTGGAAATGAAAAGAAAAAAAAACAGTGAAAAATCCTTTTTCTAAAAGAAATATATATATATATTTTTTTTTCTTAAAATGGCTTGTATTACATTTAATGTAACAATAAAAAGGGATTTTCTTCAAAATGTTGTTAAAACTAATAAAAAGGTTTAAATAAGGTAGTTTAGGTAACTTTAAAGAAAAAAACAATACGCTAAAGCGTATTGTTCATGTTTTTTAATTAAAACATGGAAATTCAAAGGAAATTACTGTAAAACTCATGTTTGGAGCAAAAAACATACTTTTTTTTTCTGACGGAAGATGGATTTGTTATAAAAACATTGTAAAACCCTAAAAAACATTGAAAAATGGATAATTCAAATCGCATATGTTATACTTGTAAAAATGGGTTTTGTGTAAAATGCCGTTAATGCTCTTAAAAACAAAAACAAAAAACTAATTTATGAAATTTTAGATAAAAATAAGTTTTAAACGTCCAAAAAGGTTAAAAATGGGTACTTTGTACAGTTTCAGAGAAAGAAAATGTATATAGTGTTTATTTTCTTGTTTATAATCAAAACATTGAAATCTATTAAAAAATGGAAACTTGAAAAATTTAAAAATTGAAAACTATTAAAAAATGTCTTTTGGTGTAAAATCTTTTTTTTTTTTCGTGAAAGAGATGGTTTTCCTTGAAAAGTTGTAAATCTCAAAAAATTGAAAAAAAGGGTCATTTATGCAATTTTTAGAGAAAAAAATATATTATCGTAAAATAAGGATACAAGCATAAAAATAGGTATCTTGTGCAATTTTAGAGAAGAAAAACATTGTCGAGAAAAAGAATATATTTTTTTCTTCCACCAAGAAATGAAAATAAGAAAAAAACATTGAAAAAGTCACTTTTTAGGCAGAATTTTCTTCTTTATTCAAAATGCATATATTATACTTATTAAAAAGGGTTTTGTTTAAAATGGCGATAATACATTTAAAAACGTTGAAAAACATTTCATTTATTATTTTTTTCAGAAAAAGTATATTGTCGCAATATTCAGTGTTTTTTGTTTATTTTTTCATGAAAAGAATGAAATAAGCAGAAAATCATTGAAAATTTCACTTTTTCGGTGAAAAGGAACTTTTTTCGTGAAATGGCACATATTCCTTTTTTCTGAACTAAATAAAAAATGGTCTTTCTAAGATAAGATGTTATTTCTCCTAAAAACTCTGGAAAGTGGATAATTTATGCAATTTTGAGAGAAAAAAATTAATTGCAATAAAAAGTTAATATATTTCTTGCTTTTTCCTTCATTTTCAATCAATACATGGAAACGAAAAGAAAAATAACTAAAAAATCCTTTTTCTAAAAGAAATATATATATTTTTTTATTGAAAGGGCTTGTATTATATTTAATGTAACATTAAAAAGGGATTTTCTTCAAAATGTTGTTAAAACCAATAAAAAGGTTTAAATAAGGTAGTTCATGTAACTTTAAAGGGAAAAACAATACGCTATAGTGTATTGTTCATGTTTTTAATTTAAACATGGAAATTCAAAGAAAATTACTGAAAAACACACTTTTGGAGGTAAAGACATACTTTTTTTTCTAAGGGATATGGATTTGTCATAAAAATATTATAAAACCCTTAAAAACGTTGAAAAATGGATAATTTAAATCGCATATGTTATACTTGTAAAAGGGGTTCTTATGTAAATTGGCGTTAATGCTCTTAAAAACTGAAAAAAAAACCTAATTTATGAAATTTTACATAAAAAAGTATATTGTTACATGAAAAAGTGGTTTTCTACAAAATATTTTAAACGTCCAAAAATGTTAAAAATATGTATTTTGTAGAGTTTCAGAGAAAGAAAATGTATATAGTGTTTCTTTTCCTGTTTTTAATCAAAACATTGAAATCAATAGAAAGTTATTAAAAAATGACAGCGTAAAATCATATTTTTTTCGTAAAAGAGATGGCTTTCCTTGAAAAGTTGTAAATCTCCGAAAAACATTGAAAAAAGGGTCATTTATACAATTATACAAAAAAAATGTATTATCGTAAAATATGGATAAAAGCATAAAAATAGGTAATTTGTGCATTTTTTGAGAAAAAGAATATTGTCGAGAAAAGGAAAGTATTTTTTTGGTTTTCTTCCACCAACAAATGAAAATAAGAAAAAAAAAACATTGAAAAAGTCATGTTTTAGGTAGAATTTTCTTCTTTATTCAAACTGCATATATTATAGTTGTAAGAGGGGGTTTTAAGTAAAATGCCGGTAATACTATTAAAACTGAAAAAAAAATAATTAATGAAATTTTAGATAAAAAAAAAAAGTGTATTGTAACATAAAAAAAGTTCTTTTCTACAAAATATTTTTAAACGTCCAAAAAGGTTCAAAATGGGTACTTTGTACAGTTAGAGAGAAAGAAAATGTATATTGTGTTTATTTTCTTGTATCTAATCAAAACATTGAAATCAATAGAAAATTATTAAAAAGGACTTTTGGTGTAAAATCATATTTATTTTGTAAAAGAGATGGTTTTCCTTTAAAAGTTGTAAATCTCCGAAAAACATTGGAAAAAGGGTCATTTATGGAGTATTAGAGAAAAAAATATATTATCGTAATATACGGATAAAAACATAGAAATAGGTAATTTGTGCAATTTAAGAGAAAAAAATATTTGTCGACAAAAAGAATGTATTTTTTTGGTTTTCTTCTTTCAACAAATGAAAATAAGAAAAAAAAACATTGATAAAGTAACTTTTTAGGCAGAATTTTCTTCTTTATTCAAATTGCATATATTATACTTGTAAGAGGGGGTTTTGTTTAAAATGGCATTAATACTCCTAAAAACGTTGAAAAACACGTCATTAGTTTTTTTTTTCAGAAAAAGTATATTGTCTCAATATTTAGTGTTTTTTGTTTATTTTTTTTAAGAAAACAATGAAATAAGCAGAAAATCATCGAAAAATTTAGATTTGTTATAAAAATATTGTAAAACCCTTAAAAACGTTGAAAAATTGATAATTTAAATCGCATATGTTATACTTGTAAAAAAAGGTTTTGTGTAAACTGTCGTAATACTCTTAAAAACTGAAGAAAACCTAGTTTATGAAATTTTAGATAAAAAAAAAGTATATTGTCTCATGAAAAAGTTGTTTTCTGCAAAATATTTTTAAACGTCCAAAAAGGTTAAAAATGCGTACTTTATACAGTTTCAGAGAAAGAAAATGTATATAGTGATTATTTTCTTGTTTTTAATCAAAACATTGAAATCAATAGAAAACTATTAAAAAATGACTCTTGGTTTAAAATTCTATATTTTTTTGTAAAAGAGATCGTTTTCTTTAAAAAGTTGTAAATCTCCGAAAAATATTAAAAAAAGGGCTATTTATGCAGTTTTAGAGAAAAAAATATATATTATCGTAAAATAAGCATGAAAGCATAAAAATATGTAATTTGTGCAATTTTCGAAAAAAAAATATATTGTCGAGAAAAGCAATGTATTTTTTTTATTTTCTTCCACCAAAAAATAAAAATAAGAGAAAAAATTGAAAAAGTAACTTTTTAGGTAGAATTTTCTTCTTTATTCAAATTGCATATATTATACTTGTAAAGAGGTGTTTTGTTTAAAATGGTGTTAAGACTTCTAAAAACGTTGAAAAACACGTCATTTATGATTTTTTTACAAAAAGTATATTTTCGCAACATTGTGTTTTTTGTTTATTTTTTTCATAAAAACAATGAAATAAGCAGAAAATCATCAAAAAATTTACTTTTTTTGGTGAAAAGAAACTTTTTTCATGAAATTACATATATTACTTTTTTGTAAACTAAACAAAAGATGGTCTTTCTAAGATGATATATTAATTCTCCTAAAAACAATGGAAAGGGGATAATTGATGCAATTTTGAGAGAAAAAATCAATTGCAATAAAAAAATAATATATTTCTTGCTTTTTCCTTCATTTTCAATAAAAAATGGAAATGAAAAAAAAAACACCTAAAAATCCTTTTTCTCAAAGAAATATATATATTTTTTTCCTTGAAATGGCAAAAATTACATTTATTTTAACATTAAAAAAGGATATTCTTCAAAATGTTGTTAAAACAAATAAAAAGGTTTAATTAGGGTAGTTTATGTAACTTTAAAGAGAAAAACAATACGCTATAGTGTATTGTTTATGTTTTTAATTAAAACATGGAAATTCAAAGAAAATTACTGAAAACTCACTTTTGGAGGTAAAAACATACTTTTTTTTCAAAGGGAAGATGGATTTGTCATAAAAATATTGTAAAACCCTTAAAAACGTTGAAAAATGGATAATTCAAATCGCATATGTTATACTTGTAAAAGGGGGTTTTGTGTAAAATACCGTTAATACTCTTAAAAACTTTAAAAAAAAACTAATTTATGAAATCTTAGATGAAAAAGAGTATATGGTAACTTGAAAAAGTTTTTACTACAAAATATTTTTTATGTCCAAAAAGGTTAAAAATGGGTACTTTGTACAGTTTCAGAGAAATAAAATATATATAGCGTTAATTTTTTTTTGTTTATAATCAAATAATTGAAATCAAAAGAAAAATTATTAAGAAATGACTTTTGGTGTAAAATTATATTTTTTTCGTAGAAGAGATGATTTCCTTGAAAAGTTGTAAATCTCCGAAAAACATTGAAAAAAGGGTCATTTATGATGTTTTAGAGAGAAAAAATTTTATCATAAAATAAAGATAAAAGCATAAAAATAGGCAATTTGTGCAATTTTGAAAAAAAAATATATTATCAAGAAAAAAATGTATTTTTTTGTTTTTTTTTCCACCAACAAATAAAAATAAGAAAAAAAAAACATTGAAAAAGTCACTTTTTTGGTAGAATTTTTTTCTTTATTCAAATTGCATATATTATACTTGTAAAAGGATGTTTTGTTTAAAATGTCGTTAATACTCTTAAAAATGTTGAAAAACATGTATTTTATGATTTTTTTTCAGAAAAAGTATATTGTCGCAATATTTGGTATTTTTTGTTTATTTTTTTTATGAAAAAAATGAAATAAGCACCGAAGAAGTAGATTTTTTGATGATTTTCTGCTTATTTCATTGTTTTCATAAAAAATAAACAAAAATTAATGAATTTTGCGAGAATATACTTTTTTCTCAAAAATTTCATAAATGACGTGTTTTTAAACGTTTTTAGGAGTATTAACGGCATTTTACACAAAAACCCCTTTTACAAGTATAATATATGCATTTTGTATTAAGAAAAAATTTCTACCTAATATGTGACTTTCTTAATGTTTTTATCTTTTTTTCATTTGTTGGTGTAAGAAAACCAAAAAATACATTCTTTGTTGCAACAATATTTATTTTCTTTAAAATTGCACAAACTACCCATGTTTATGTTTTTATCCTTATTTTACAAGAACTTTTTTTCTCTAAAACTGCATAAATGATCCTTTTTTCCATGTTTATCAGAGATATAGAAAAAAGTATATTTTTACATAAAAAATTGAGTTTTTCTGTAATTCTCTTTTAATTTACATGTTTTAATTAAAAACAAGACCAATACACTATATATTTTTTTCTCTTTAAAGTTACATAAACTACCCTATGTAAACCTTTTTATTGGTTTTAACAACATTTTGAAGAAAATCCCTTTTTCATATTACATAAAATGTAATACAAGCCATTTCAATTAAAATATATATATTTCTTTTAGAAAAAGGATTTTTCAGTGTTTTTTCTTTACATTTCCATATTTTGTTTGATAATAAAAGAAAAAGCAAGAAATATATTAACTTTTTATTGCAATTCATTTTTTTTTCTCTCAAAATTGCATAAATTATCCCCTTTTCAGCGTTTTTAGGAGAATTTACAACTCATCTAAGAAAGACCATCTTTTTTTAGTTAAGAAGAAAGGAATATATGTTATTTCACGAAAAAAGTTCCTTTTCACCGGAAAAATAGATTTTTCGATGATTGTCTGCTTATTTCAGTGTTTTCATAAAAAAACAATGAATATTGCGATAATATGCTTTTTTCTCAAAATTTTTATAAATGACATGTTTTTCAACGTTTTTAGAAGTATTAACGGCATTTTACACAAAACCCGCTTTTACAAGTATAATATATGCAATTAGTATAAAGACAAAATTTCTCCTTAGAAAGTGACTTTTTCAATGTTTTTATCTTATTTTCATTTGTTGGAAGAAGAAAACCAAAAAAATATATTCTATTTTGCGACAATATTTCTTTTGTCTAAAATTGCACAAAATACCCATTTTTATGCTTTTATCCATTTTGAAGAAAATCTTTTTTTCATGTTACATAAAATGTAATACAAGCCATTTATATATATATATATATATATTTATATATATATATATTATATATATAATATATATATATTAGATATATATAGATAGATAATATATATATAATATTTTTGTTTTTTTTTTTTTTTAGAAAAAGGATTTTTCAGTGTTTTTTCTTTACATTTCCATGTTTTTATTGTAATCGAAGGAAAAAGCAAGAAATATATTAACTTTTTATTGCAATTCATTTTTTTAGTCTCATAATTGCAAAAATTATACTCTTTTCAGCATTTTTAGGAGAATTAACATCTCATCTAAGAGAGACCATATTTTTTAGTTAAGAAGAAAGAAATATATGCCATTTATTGAAAAAAGTTCTTTTTCACCGAAAAAGTAGATTTTCCGATGATTTTTTGCTTATTTCATTGTTGTTTAAAAAAAAATTATCAAAAAGAATAATGAATATTGCAACAATATAGTTTTTTCTCAAAAACTTCATGAATGACATATTTTTCAACGTTTTTAGGAGTATTGACGGCATTTTACAGTAAACTTCCTTTTACAAGTAAAATATAAGTAATTTGTGTAAAGACAAAATTTCTGCCTAAAATGTGACTTTTTCAATGTTTTTATCTTATTTTCATTCGTTGGTGGAAAAAAAACAAAAAATACATTTTTTTTTTGCGACAATATTTCTTTCCTCTAAAATTGCACAATCTACCCATTTTCCTGTTTTTATACTTGCTTTACAATAATAATTTTTTTCTCTAAAATTGCATAAATGACCCTTTTTTCAATGTTTGTCAGAGATTTAGAAAAAAATTATGTTTTTACATCCTTTTTATTGATTTTAACAACATTTTGAAGAAAATCCCTTTTTTATGTTACATAAAATGTAATACAAGCCATTTCAATGAAAAAAAAAATTCAATTAGAAAAAGGATTTTTCAGTGTTTTTTTTACATTTCCATGTTTTCAATGAAAAAGAATGAAAAATCAAGAAATATATTAATTTTTTATTGCAATTCATTTTATTTCCGCAAAATTGAAAAAAATATCCCCTTTTCAGCGAATTTAGGAGAAATAACATCTCATCTAAGAAAAACTATTTTTTTTAGATAAGAAAAAAGGAATATATGCCATTTCACGAAAAAAGTTCCTTTTCACCGGAGAAATAGATTTCTTGATGATTTTCTGCTTATTTCAATGTTTTCATGAAAAATTAACCCAAAGCCAATGAACATTGCGATAATATACTTTTTTCATAAGATTTTTATAAATGAGGTGTTTTTTAACGTTTTTAGTAGTATTAACGGCATTTTACACAAAACCCCCTTCTACAAGTATAATATATATAGAATTTGTATAAAGACAAAATTTCTGCCTAAAAAGTGACTTTTCAATGTTTTTATCTTATTTTCATTTGTTGGTGGAAGAAAACAAAAAAATACATTTATTTTTGCGACAATATTTCTTTTCTCTAAAATTGAACAAACTACCCATTTATATGTTTTTATCCTTATTTTACGATAATATATTTTTTTTCTCTAAAACTGCATAAATGATACCTTTTTCAAAGTTTTTCAGAGATTTAGAAAAAAAGTATGTTTTTACAACCAAAAGTGAGTTATCGTGTAATTTTCTTTTAATTTTCATGTTTTAATTAAAAACAAGACCAATACACTTTATATTTTTTTTCTTTTCAAAGCTACATAAACTACCCTATTTAATCCTTTTTATTGGTTTTAACAACATATTGAAGAAAATCCCTTTTTTCATGTTACATAAGAGTTAATACAAGCCATTTCAATGAAAAAAAAAAAAAATTTCTTACAGAAAAAGATTTTTCATTGTTTTTTCTTTACATTTCCTTGTTTTGATTGAAAATGAAAGAAAAAGCAAGAAATATATTATTTTTTTTATTGCGATTCATTTTTTTTCTCAAAATTGCATAATACATCCTCTTTACAGCGTTTTTAGGAGAATTGACATCTCATCTAAGAAACACATGCTTTTTTTTAGTTAAGAAGAAAGGAATATATGCCATTTCACGAAAAGAGTTCCTTTTTACCGTAAAAGTAGATATTTCGATGTTTTTCTGCTTTTTTCATTGTTTTCATAAAAAAAAAAAAACAATGAATATTGCAACAATATACTTTTTCTCAAAAATTTCAGAGATGACAGGTTTTTCAACGTTTTTAGGAGTATTAACGGCATTCAACACAAAACATCTTTTTACAAGTATAATATATCCAATTTCTATAAAGACAAAATTTCTGCCTCTCATTGTTTTTATCTTATTTTTATTTGTTGGTGGAAGAAAACAAAAAAATACATTCCTTATTGCAACAATATTTTTTTTCTGTAAAATTGCACAAACTACCCATTTTTATGTTTTAATTCTTATTTTACGATAATATATATTTTTTCTTTAAAACTCGTTAAATTAACCTTTTTTCAATGTTTTTCAGAGATTTAGAAAAAAGTATGTTTATACATCTAAAAATGAGTTTTTCAGTAATTTTTTTTTAATAATTTTTCTTGTTTTAATGAAAAACAAGTCCAATACAATATATATTTTTTCTCTTTAAAGTTACAGAAACTACCCTATTTAATCCTTTTTATTGGTTTTAACAACATTTTGAAGAAAATCCCTTTCTCATTTTACATAAAATGTAATACAAGCCATTTCAATGAAAAAAAAATATATTTCTTTTAGAAAAATATTTTTCAGTTTTTTTTTTTACATTTCCATGTTTTGATTGAAAATAAAGGAAAAATAAAAAAATATTTTAACTTTTTATTGCAATTCATTTTTTTTTCCTTCAAAATTGCAAAAATGATCCCCTTTTCAGCGATTTTAGGAGAATTAAAATCTCATCTAAGAAAGATCGTCTTTTTTTAGTTAAGAAGATAGGAATATATGCCATTTCACGAAAAAAGTTCCTTTTCACCGGAAAAGTAGACTTTTCGATGATTATCTGCTTATTTCATTGTTTTAATAAAAAATAAACCCAAAACCAATGAATATTGCCATAATATAGTTTTTTCTTCAAATTTTTATAAATGACGTGTTTTTCAACGTTTATAGGAGTATTACGGCATTTTGCAAAAACCCCCTTTAACAAGCATAATATATGCAATTTGTATAAAGACTTTGAAGTGACTTTTTCAATGTTTTTATCTTATTTTCATTTGTTTGTGGAAGAAAACCAAAAAATACATTTTTTTTTAGTAAAAATTTATTTTCTCTCAAATTGCATAAACTAACCATTTTTATGTTTTCATCCCTATTTTACTATAATAATTTTTTTTTCTACAACTGCAAAAATGACCATTTTTTCAATGTTTTTCAGAGATTTAGAAAAAAAGTATGTTTTTGCATCGAAAAGTGAGTTTTTCCGTAATTTTCTTTTAATTTTCATGTTTTAGTTAAAAACAAGACCAATACACAATATATATTTTTTCTCTTTAAAATTACATAAATTACCCTATTTAATACATTTTATTGGTTTTAACATCGTTTTGAAAAAAATCACTTATTCATGTTACATAAAATTTAATACAAGACATTTTAATGAAAAAAGATATATATTTTTTTTAGAAAAAAGATTTTTCAGTGTTTTTTCTTTTTATTTCCATGTTTTGATTGAAAATGAAGAAAAAAGCAAGAAAGATATTAACTTTTTATTGCAATTAATTTTTTTCCCTCAAAATTGCATAAATTATCCTATTTTCAATATTTTAAGAGTATTCAATGCATTTTACACAAAACCCCCTTTTACAAGTATAATATATGCAATTTGTATAGAGACAAAATTTCTGCCTAAAAAGTGATTTTTTCAATGTTTTTATCTTATTTTCATTTGTTGGTGGAAGAAAAAAAAATTGATTTTTTTCCCGATAATGTTTCTTTTCTCTAAAATTGCCCTAACTATCCGTTTTTAAGTTTTTATCCTTATTTTACGATAATATATTTTTTTCTCTAAAACTGCATAAATGATCCTTTTTTCAATGTTTTTCAAAGGTATAGAAAAAAAATATGTTTTTACATCCAAAAGTGAGTTTTCTGTAATTGTCTTTTCATTTTCATGCTTTAATTAAAAACAACACCAATACACTACATATTTTTTTCTCTTTAAAGTGAAATAAACTACGCTATTTAAACATTTTTATTGGTTTAACAATATTTTGAAGAAATTTTTTTTTTCATGTTATATAAAATGTAATACAAGCCATTTCAATGTAAAAAAAAAACATATATATCTTTTAGAAAAAGGATTTTTCAGTGTTTTTTCTTTACATTACCATATTTTATTGAAAAAGAAGGAAAATGCAAGAAATGTATTAACTTTTTATTGCAAATCATTTTTTTCTCTCAAAATTCCATAAATTATCCTCTTTTCAGCGTTTATAGGAGAAGTAAAATCTCATCTAAGAAAGACCATCTTTTTTAATAAAGAAGAAAGGAATATATGCCATTTCACGAAAAAAGTTCCTTTTTAACGGAAAAGTAGTTTTTTCGATGATTTTCTGCTTATTTCATTGTTTTTTTTTATAAAAATAAACAAAAAAACAATGAATATTGCGACAATATACTTTTTTCTCAAACATTTCATAAATTACGTGTTTTTCAACGTTTTTAGGAGTATTAACGGCATTTTACATAAAACCCCCTTTACATGTATAATATATACATTTTGTATAAAGGAAAAATTTCTGCCTAAAAAGTGAGTTTTTCAATGTTTTTATCTCATTTTAATTTGTTGGTGGAAGAAAACCAAAATATACATTCTTTTTTGCGACAATATGTTTTGTCTCTAAAATTGCACAAATCTCCCATTTTTATGTTTTTATCTCTATTTTCCGATAATAATTTTTTTCTTTAAAATTGCATAAATGACCCGTTTTTCAAAGTTTCCAGAGATTTAGAGAAAAATTATGTTTTTACATCCAAAAGTGAGTTTTTTTTATATTTTTTTTAAATTTTCGTCTTAATTAAAAACAAGACCAATACACTATGTATATTTTTCACTTTAAAGTTACATAAACTACGCTATTAAAACCTTTTTATTGGTTTCAACAACATTTGGAAGAAAATCCCTTCTTCATGTTACATAAAATAAAATACTAGCCATTACAATGAAAAAAATATATTTTTCTTTTAGAAAAAGAATTTTTCAGTGTTTTTTCTTTACTTATCCATGTTTTAATTGAAAATAAAGAAAAAAGCAAGAAATATATTAAATTTATATTGCAATTAATTTTTTCCCTCAAAATTGCATAATTTATTCTCTTTTCAACGTTTTTAGGAGTTTTAATGGCATTTTATACAAAACCCCTTTTCATAAGTGTAATATATGCAATTTGTATAAAGACAAAATTTCTGCCTTAGAAGTGTCTTTTTTAATGTTTTTTTTTTTCATTTGTTGGTGGAAGAAAACCAAAAAAATACATTCATTTTTGCGACAAAATTTCTTTTCTCTAAAATTGCACTAAGTACCCGAATTTATGTTTTTATCCTTATTTTAAGATAATATATTTTTTTCTCTAAAACTGCATAAATGATCCTTTTTTCAGTGTTTTTCAGAGATTTAGAAAAAAAGTAATTTTAACATCAAAAAGTGAGTTTTCTGTAATTTTCTTTTAATTTTCATGGTTTGATTAAAAACAAGTCCAATACACAATATTTTTTTTTTTCTTTAAAGTTAAATAACCTACGCTATTTAAACATTTTTATTGGTTTAACAACATTTTGAAGAAAAGTTTTTATCATGTTACATAAAATGTAATACAAGCCATTTCAATGAAAAAAATGTATATTTCTTAAAAAAAAAAAAAAAATTTCAGTGTTTTTTCTTTACATTTCAATGTTTTGATTGAAAATGAAGGAAAAAGCAAGAAATATATTAACTTTTTTGTGCAATTAATTTTTTTCTCTCAAAGTTGCATAAATTATCCTCTTTTCAACGTTTTTAGGAGTGTTAAAAGTATCATATATACTATTTGTATAGAGACAAAATTTCTGCCTAAAAAGTGATTTTTTTAATGTTTTTATCTTATTTTCATTTGTTGGTGGAAGAAACCAAAAAAAATCATTCATTTTTGCAATAATATTTCGTTTCTCTAAAATTCCACGAACTACCCATTTTTACGTATTTAGACTTATTTTAGGAAAATATATTTTTTCTCTAAAACTTCATAAATGACCCTTTTTTCAATGTTTTTCAGAAATTTAGAAAAAAGTATGTTTTTACATCCAAAAGTGAATTTTTCAGTCATTTTCTTTTAATTTTTATGTTTTAATTAAAAAAAAAAACAATACACTATATATTTTTTTCTCTTCAAAGTTACACAAACTACCCTATTTAAACCTATTTATTGGTTTTAACAACATTTTGAGGAAAACCCTTTTTTCATGTTACATAAATTGTAATACAAGCCATTTCAATGAAAAAAAAATATATATTTTTTTTGGAAAAAGGATTTTTCAATGTTCTTTCTTTACATTTCCATGTTTTTATTGTAAATGACGAAAAATGCAAGAAATATATCAACTTTTTATTGCAATTATTTTTTTTCGCTCTAAAAATTGCATAAATTTTCCTCTTTTCAGCGTTTTTAGGAGAATTTATATCTCATCTAAGAAAGACCATCTTTTTTTAGTTAAAAAGAAAGGAATATACGGCATTTCACGAAAAAAGTTCCTTTTCACCGGAAAAGTATATTTTTCGATGACTTTCTGTTTATTTCATTGTTTTCATAAAAAAAAAAAAAACAATGAATAATACGATAATATACTTTTTACTCAAAAGTTTTATAAATGTGTTTTTCAACGTTTTTAGAAGTATTAACATCACCGTACACAAAACCCCCTTTTACAAGTATAATATATGCAATTTGTATAAAGAGAAAGTTTCTGCCTAAAAAAAGACTTTTTCAATGTTTTTATCTTTTTTTTACATTTGTTGGTGGAAGAAAACCAAAAAATACCTTATTTTTTGCGACAATATTTCTTTTCTCTAAAATTGCACAAACTACCCATTTTTATATATTTTTTTTTCTCTAAAACTGCATAAATGATCCTATTTTCAATGTTTTTCATAGATTTAGAAAAAAAGGATGTTTTTACATCTAAAGTGAGTTTTTGTTTAGTTTTCTTTTAATTTCCATGTTTTAATTAAAAACAACACCAATACACTATATGTTTTTTTCACTTTAAAGTTACATAAGCTACGCTATTTAAACCTTTTTATTGTTTTTAACATTTTGAAGAAAATTCTTTTTTCATGTTACATAAAATGTAATACAAGCCATTTCAATGAAAAAATATATATTTCTATTAGAAAAAGGATTTTTCAGTGTTTTTTCATTACATTTCCGTGTTTTGAGTGAAAATGAAGGAAAAAGCAAGAAATATATTAGCTTTTTATTGCAATTCATTTTTTTTCTCTCAAAATTGCATAATTTATCCTCTTTTCAGCGTTTTAAGGAGAATTAATATTTCATCTAAGAAAGGCCATATTTTTTTTAGTTAAGAAAAAAGGAATATATGCCATTTCACGAAAAAAAAATTCCTTTTCACCGGAAAAGTAGATTTTTCGTTGGTTTTTTGCTTCTTATATTGTTTTCATATAAAATAAACAAAAAAACAATGAATATTGCGACAACATAATTTTTTCTCAAAAATTTCATAAATGACGTGTTTTTCAACGTTTTTAGGAGTATTAACGGCATTTTACACAAAATCTTCTTTTACACGCATAATATAAGACAAAATTTCTGCTTAAAAAGTAGCTTTTTCAATATTTTTATCTTGTTTTCATTTGTTGGTGGAAGAAAACAAAAAATACATTCTTTTTTGCGACAATATCTCTTTTCTCTAAAATTGCACAAACTACCCATTTTTATGTTTTTATCCTTATTTTACGATAATATATTTTTTTCTCTTAAATTGCATAAATGACCCTTTTTTCAATGTTTTTTAGATATCTAGAAAAAAGTATGTTTTTACATCCAAAAGTGAGTTTTATAGTAATTTTTCCTTAATTTTCATGTTTTAATTAAAAACAAGACCAATACACTATATATTTTTTTCTCTTTAAAGTTACATAAACTACCCTATTTAAACCTTTTTATTGGTTTTAACATTATTTTTAAAAAAATCTCTGTTTCATGTTAAATAAAATGTAATACAAGCCATTTCAATGAAAATTTTCTTTTTTTTTATAAGGATTTTTCAGTGTTTTTTTCTTTCTATCTCCATCTTTTGATTTAAATTAATGTAAAAGCAAGAAATATATTAACTTTTTATCGCAATTAATTTTTTTCTCTCAAAATTGCATAAATTATATCTTTTTCAGCGTTTTTAGGAGAATTAACATCTCATCTAAGCAAGACAATCTTTTTTTAGTTAAGAAGAAAGGAGTATATGCCATTTCACGAAAAAAGTTCCTTTTTACCGAAAACGTAGATTTCTCGATGATTTTCTGCTTATTTCATAGTTTTCATAAAAAAATAAACAAAAAATAATGAATATTACGATAATTTACTTTTTTCTCAAAATTTTTATAAATGACGTGTTTTTCAACGTTTTTAGGAATATTTACGCCATTTTACACAAAACCCCGTTTTACAAGTATAATATAATATGCAATTTGTATAGAGAAAAAATTTCTGCGTAAAAAGTGACTTTTTCAATGTTTTTATCTTATTTTTATTTGTTGGTGGAAGAAAACCAAAAAATACATTCTTTTTTGCGATAATATTTCTTTTCTCTAAAATTGCATAAACTACCTATTTTTATGTTTTTATCCTTATTTTATGATAATATATCTTTTCTCTAAAACTGCATAAATAATCCTTTTTTCAATGTTTTCAGAGATTTAGGAAAAAAGTATGATCCAAAAGTGAGTTTTTCTGTAATTTTCTTTCAATTTTCATGTTTTAATGAAAAACAAGTCCAATACACTATATATTTTTTCCTCTTTAAAGTTACATAAACTACGCTATTTAAACGTTTTTATTGGTTTTAAAAATATTTTGAAGAAAATCCCTTTTTCATGTTACATAAAATGTAATACAAGCCATTCCAATGAAAAAAATATATATTTCTTTTAAAAAAAGCATTTTTCAGTGTTTTTTCTTTACATTTCATGTTTTGATTGAAAATGAAGGAAAAAGCAAGAAATATATTAATTTTTTATTGGAATTAATTTTTTTTCCCTTAAAATTGCATAAATTATCCCCTTTTCAATGTTTTTAGGAGTGTTAACGGCATTTTACACAATACCCCCTTTTACAAGTATAATATATGCAATATGTATAAAGACAAAAATTTTGCCTAAAAAGTGATTTTTTCAATGTTTTTATCTTATTTTCATTTGTTGGTGGAAGAAAAATAAAAAATTCATTCTTTTTTTACAACAATATTTTTTATCTCTAAAATTGCACAAACTACCCATTTTTCTTTTTTTTCCTTATTTTACGATAATAAATTTTTTCTCTAATACTGCATAAATGACCCCTTTTTCAATATTTTTCAGAGATTTAGATAAAAGGATGTTTTTACATAAAAAATTTAGTTTTTCAGTAATTTTCTTTTAATTTTCATGTTTTAATTAAAACAAGACCAATACACTATATATTTCTTCCTCTTTAAAGTTACATAACTTACCCTAATTAAATATTTTTATTGGTTTTAAAAACATTTTGAAGAAAATCCTTTTTTTACGTTACATAAAATATAATTCAAGCCATTTCAATGAAAAAAAAAAAAATTTAGAAGAAGGATTTTTCTTTGTTTTTTCTTTACATTTTCATGTTTTTATTGAAAATAAGGGAAAAAGCAAGAAATATATTAACTTTTTATTACAATTCACCTTATTTCTCTCAAAATTGCATAAATTATCCCCTTTTCAGCGTTTTTAGGAAAATTAACATCTCATCTTAGGAATACCATCTTTTTTTTAGTTAAGAAAAAGGATTATATGCTTTTTCACGAAAAAAGTTCCTTTTCCCCGGAAAAGTATATTTTTCGATGAGTTTCTGCTTATTTCATTGTTTTCATAAAAAAATAAACAAAAAACAATGAATAGTGCGATAGTATACTTTTTTCTCAAAATTTTTATAAATGACGTGTTTTTCAACGTTTTTAGGCATTTTTCACAAAACCCGCTTTTAGAAGTATAAAATATGCAATTTGTATAAAGACAAAATTTCTGCCTAAAAAGTGACTTTTTCAATGTTTTTATATTATTTTCATTTGTTTGTGGAAGAAAACCAAAAAATACATTCTTTTTTGCGACAATATTTCTTTTCTCTAAAATTGCATAAACTACCCACTTTTATATTTATATCCTTATTTTAGGTTAATGTTTTTTTCTCTAAAACTGCATCCTTTTGTCAATGTTTTTCAGAGATTTAGAAAAAAAAGTATATTTTTACAACCAAAAGTTAGTTTTTCTGTAATTTTCTTTTAATTTTCATGTTTTAATTAAAAAGAAGACGAATACACTTTATATATTTTTCTCTTTAAAGTTTCATAAACTAGGATATTTAAACCTTTTTATTGGTTTTAAGAACATTTTTAAGAAATTTTTTTTTTTCATGTTACATAAAATGTAATACAAGGCATTTCAATGAAAAACTTATAAATTTCTTTTAGAAAAAGGATTTTTAAGTGTGTTTTCTTGATATTTCCATGTTTTTATTGAAAATGAAGGAAAAAGCAAGAAATATATTAACATTTTATTGCAAGTAATTTTTTTACTCACAAAATTGCATAAACTATCCTCTTTCAGCGTTTTTAGGAGAATTAACATCTCATCTAAGAAAGATTATCTTTTTTAGTTAAGAATAAAGGAATATATGCCATTTAACGAAAAAAGTTACTTTTCACCGGAAAAGTAGATTTTTCGATGATTTTCTGCTTATTTCATTGGTTTCATAAAAAAACCAATGAATATTGCGACAATATACTTTTTTATAGAAAAAAAAGTATATTGTGACAATATTCAGTGTTTTTTGTTTATTTTTTAATGAAAACAATGAAATTAGCAGAAAATCATCTAAAAATTCACTTTTTCGGTGAAAAGTATCTTTTTTTGTGATATGGCATATATTTCTTTTTTCTGAACTAAAGTAAAGATTATCTTTCTTAGATAAGACGTTAATTCCCCTAAAAACGCTAGAAAAGGGATAATTTACTGCAATTTTGATAGAAGAAAAAGAATTGCCATGAAAAGCTAATATATATCATGCTTTTTCCTTTATTTTCATTCAAAATATGGAAATGAAAAGAAAAAACACTGAAAAATCCTTTTATTTAAAGAAATATATATTTTTCTTTGAAATTGCGTGAATTACATTTTATGTAACATGAAAAAGGGATTTTCTTCAAAATGTTGTAAAAACCAATAAAAAAGGTTTAAATCGGGTAGTTTATGTAACTTTAAAGAGAAAAACAATACGATATAGCGTATTGTTCATGTTTTTAAATAAAACATGGAAATTCAAAGAATTTTACTGAAAAACACACTTTTAAGGTAGAAACATCCTTTTTTCTAAGGGAAGATGGATTTGTCATAAAAATATTGTAAAACCCTTAAAAACACTGAAAAAAGGGAAATTCAACTCGCATCTGTAATACATGTAAAAAAGGGTTTTTGTTAAAATGCCGTTAATACTCTTAAAAACTGTAAAAAGCCTAATTTATGATATTTTAGACAGAAAAAGTATATTATAAAATGAAAAAGGTTTTTCTACAAAATGTGTTTAAACGTCCAAAAAGGTTAAAAATGGGTACTTTGTAGAGTTTTAGAGAAAGAAAAATGTATATAGTGTTTATTTTCTTGTTTTTAATCAAAACATTGAAATCAATAGAAAATTATTAAAGAGTGAATTTTGCTGTAATTTTTTTTTTTTTTTTTTTTCGTAAAAGAGATAGTTTTCCTTTAAAAGAAATAAATCTCCGAAAAACATTGAAAAAACAGTCATTAATGCAGTTTTAAAGAAAAAAATATATTATGGTAAAATAAGGATAAAAGCAAAAAACAGGTAATTTGTGCAATTTTAGAGAAAAAAAATATTGTCGAGAAAAAGAATGTATTTTATTGGTTATCTTCCAAAAACAAATAAAAATATGAAAAAAAAATTGAAAAAGAACTTTTTAAGGCAGAATTTTCTTCTTTATTCAAATTAGATATATTATACTTGTAAAAGAAGGTTTTGTTTTAAATGTTGTTAATACTACTAAAAACGTTGAAAAACACGTCATTTATGATTTTTTTTCAGAATAAAGTATATTGTGGCAATATTCAGTGTTTTATGTTTCTTTTTTGATGAGAACAATTAAATAAGCTGAAAATCATCGAACAATTCATTTTTACGGTGAAAAAAAACTTTTTTTGGCATATATACTTTGAAAAAGTTACTTTTTAGGCAAAATTTTCTTCTTTAATCAAACTGCATATATTATACTTGTAAAACGGGGTTTTCTTTAAAATATCATTAATACTCATAAAAACGTTGAAAAACACTTCCTTTATGTTTTTTTTTAGAAAAAAAGTATATTGTGGATATATTCAATGTTTTTTGTTTATTTTTTGATGAAAACAATGAAATAAGCAGACAATCATAGAAAAATTCACTTTTTCGTTGAAAAGAAACTTTTTTTCGTGAAATAGCATATATTCCTTTTTTTCTGAACTAAAAAAAATAATCTTTCTTAGATAAGATGTTAAATCAGCTAAAACGTTAAAAAGGGGATAAATTACGCAATTTTGAGAGAAAAAGATGAATTGCCATGGAAAGTTAATATATTTCTTGCTTTTTCCTTAATTTTCATTCAAAACATGGAAATGAAAAGAAAAAAACACTGAAAAATCCTTATTTTCAAAGAAATATATAATTTTACCTTGAAATGGCTTTTATTACATTTTATGTAACACAAGAAAAAAAAGATTTTCTTCAAAATGTAGTTAAAACATTTAAAAAATGTTTAAATAGGGTAGCTTATGTAACTTTAAAGAGAAAACCAATACGCTATAGCGAATTGTTCATGTTTTTAATTGAAACATTTAATTCAAAGAAAATTACTGAAAACCTCACTATTGGAGGTAAAAACATACTTTTTTACCTAAGGGAAGATGGATTTGTCATAAAAATATTGTAAAACTGTTAAAAACGTTGAAAAATGGATAATTCAAATCGCATATATTATACTTGTAAAAATGGATTTTATGTAAAATTCCGTTAATACTCTTAAAAACTGATAAATACGTAATTTATGAAATTTTACATAGAAAAAGTATATTGTAATATGAAAAAGTTGTTTTCTACAAAAATCTGTTTAAACGTCTAAAAAGATTAAAAAAGGGTACTTTGTATAGTTTCAGAGAAAGAAAATGTACATATTTTTTATTTTCTTGTTTTTAATCAAAACATTGAAATCAATAGAAAATCATTTAAAAAATACTTTTGGTCTAAAATCTTTTTTTTTTTTTTTCATAAAAGAGATGGTTTTCCTTTAAAAGTAGTAAATCTCTAAAATACATTGAAAAAAGGTGATATATGTAGTTTTAGAGAAAAAATATATATATTATCGTAAAATAAGGATAAAAACATATATGTAGGTAATATATGCAATTTTAGAGAAAAAAAAATATGGTCGAGAAAAAGAATGTGTCTTTTTGGTTTTCTTCCACCAACAAATGAAAATAAAACCTTGAAAAGTCACTTTTTAGGCCTAGATTTCATCTTTATTCAAATTGCATACATTATACTTGTAAAAGAAGGTTTTGTTTAAAATGCCTTTAATACTCCTAAAAAAGGTGAAAACACGTCATTCATAATTTTTTTTAGAAAATAAGTATTTTGTGGCAATATTCAGTATTTTTTTTTTATTTTTTTTTTAGGAAAACAATGAAATAAGCAGAAAATCATAGAAAAATTCACTTTTTCGGTGAAAAGAAACTTTTTTCGTGAAATGGCATATATTCTTTTTTTCTGAAGTAAAAAAAAGATGGTCTTTCTTAGATAAGATGTTATTTCTCCTAAAGTCATGGAAAGGGGATAATTTATGCAATTTCGAGAGAAAAAAATGAATTGCCATGTAAAGTTAATATATTTCTTGGTTTTTCCTTCATTTTCATTCAAAACATGGAAATGAGAAAAAAAAACACACTGACAAATCTATTTTCTTTAAGAAATATATATTGTTTCCTTGAAATGCTTTTATTACATTTTATGTAACATGAAAAAGAGATTTTCTTTAAAATGTTGTTAAAACCAATAAAAAGGTTTAAATAGGGTAGTTTATGTAACTTTAAAGAGAAAAACAATATGCTATAGCGTATTTTTCATGTTTTTAATTAAAACATGGAAATTCAAAGAAAATTACTTAAAAAGTCATTTTTGAAGGTAAAAACATACATTTTTTTTCTAAGGGAAGATAGATTTGTCATAAAAATATTGTAAAACCCTTAAAAAAAATATAACTCAAATAGCATATGTTCTCTTTGTTAATTAGAGTTTTATGTAAAATGCCGTTAATATTTTTAAAAACTGAAAAAAAACGTAATTTATGAAATTTTAGACAGAAAAAGTATATTGTAACATGAAAAAGTTGTTCTTTACGAAATGTGTTTGAACGTCCATAAAGGTTAAAAATGGTTACTTTGTACAGTTTCAGAGAAAGAAAATGTATATAGTGTTTATTTTCTTGTTTCTAATCAAAACATTGAAATCAATAGAAAACTATTAAAAATTGACTTTTGGTGAAAAATCATAATTTTTTTTTCGTAAAAGAGATGGTTTTGTTTTAAAAGTAGTAAATCTCCGAAAAACATTAAAAAAAGGTCATTTATTCAGTTTCAGAGAAAAAAATATATATTATCGTATAATAAGGATAAAAGCCTAAAAATAGGTAATTTGTTCAATTTTAGAGAAAAAAAAATATTGTCGAGAAAAAGAATGTATTTTTTTTAGGTTTTCTACCACCAACAAATGAAAATATGAAAAAATCTTGAAAAAGTCACATTTTATGCATAATTTTCTTCCTTATTCAAATTGCATGTATTTTACTTGTAAAAGGGGGTTTTGTATAAAATGCCGTTAATACTCCTAAAAACGTTGAAAAAACACGTCATTTATGATTTTTTTCAGAAAAAAAGTATATTGTTGCAATATTCAGTGTTTTTTGTTTAATTTTTGACGACAACAATGAAATAAGCAGAAGTTCATCGAAAAGTTCACTTTTTCGGTGAAATGAAACTTTTTTCGTGAAATGGCATATATTTTATTCTGAACTAAAAAAAGATGGTCTTTCTTAGATAAGATGTTTAATCTGCTAAAAACGCTGGAAAGTGGATAATTTATGAAATTTTAACAGAAAAAAATGAATTGCCATTAAAAGTTAATATATTTCTTTCTTTTTCCTTCATTTTCATTCAAAACATGGTAACGAAAAGAAAAAAAAGAAATATATAATTTTACCTTAAAATGGCTTGTTTTATATTTATGTATCATGAAAAAGGGATTTTCTTCAAAATGTAGTAAAATCCAATAAAAAGATTTAAATAAGGTAGTTTATGTAACATGTTTTTAATTAAAACATGGAAATTCAAAGAAAAATACTGAAAAACTAACTTTTGGAGGTAAAAACATACTTTTTTTTTAAGGAAAGACGGATTTGTCATAAAAAATAATGTAAAACCATTAAAAACGTTGAGAAATGGATAATTGAAATCGCATATGTTATACTTGTAAAAGGGGGTTTTATGTAAAATACCGTTAATACTCTAAAAACTTGAAAACAAGTCCGATACAATAGATATTTTTTTCTCTTTAAACTTACATAAACTACGCTATTTAAACCTTTTTATTGGTTTTAAGAACATTTTGGAAAAAAATCTTTTCTTTATGTTACATAAAATGTAATACAAGCCATTTCAATGAAAAAAAATATATTTCTTTTAGAAAAAGGATTTTTCAGTTTTTTTTTTTTTTTTTACCTTTCCAAGTTTTGATTGAAAATGAATGAAAAAGGAAGAAATATATTAATCTATTATTGCAATTCTTTTTTTCTCTCTCAAAATTGCATAAATTATCCTCTTTTCTGCATTTTTAGGAGAACTAACTTCTCAGATCTAAGAAAGACCATCTTTTTTTTAATTAAAAAGAAAGGAATATATGACATTTCACGAAAAAAGTTCTTTTTCACCGGAAAAGTATATTTTTCGATGATTTTCTACTTATTTCATTGTTTTCATCAAAAATAAACAAAAACAATGAATATTACGATAATATAGTTTTGTCTAAAATTTTTTTATAAAAGATGTAATTTTCAACGTTTTTAGGAGTATTAACGGCATTTTACACATAACCCCCTTTTACAAGTATAATATATGCAATTTGTAGAACGACAAAATTTCTGCCTAAAAAGTGACTTTCTCAATGTTTTTATCTTATTTTTATTTGTTGGTGGAAGAAAACCAAAAATACATTGTTTTTTGCGACAATATTTCTTTTCTCTAAAATTGCACAAACTACCTTATTTCATTACGATTATATATTTTTGTCTCTAAAACTGCATAAATGACCATTTTTTCAATGTTTTTCAGAGATTTAAAAAAATATATATGTTTTTACATCGAAAAGTGAGTTTTTCAGTAATTTCCTTTAATTTTCATGTTTTAGTTAAAAATAAGACCAATACGCAATATGTTTTTTTTTTTTCTCTTTAAAGTGACAAAAACTACCATATTTAAAACTTTTTATTGATTTTAACAACATTTTGAAAAAAATCTCTTTTTCATGTTACATAAAATTTAATACGAGCCATTTCAGTAAAAAAAAATTAAAAAAATTCAGTGTTTTTTCTTTACATTTCCCTGTTTTGATTGAAAATGAAGAAAAAAGCAAGAAATACATTAACTTTTTATTGTAATTCGTTTTTTTCTCTCAAAATTGCATTAATTATCCTCTTTCAACGTTTTTAGGAGTATTAACGGCATTTTACACAAAACCTCCTTTCACAAGTATAATATATGCAATTAGTATAAAGACATAATTTCTGCCTAAAAAGTCATTTTTTGAATGTTTTTATCTAATTTTCATTTGTTGGTGGAAGAAAAAAAAAATGTATTCGTTTTTGCGACAATATTTCTTTTCTCTAAAATTGCACAAACTACCCATTTTTATGTTTTCAAACTTATTTTACGATAATATTTTTTTTTTTCTCTGAAACTGCATAAATGACCCTTTTTCCAATGTTTTTCAGAGATTTTGAAAAAAGTATATTTTTACAATTAAAAGTGAGTTTTTCAGTAATTTTTTTTAAATTTTCATGTTTTAATTAAAAACAAGACCATTACACTATATGTTTTTTTCTCTTTAAAGTTACATAAACTACCCTATTTTAACCTTTTTATTGGTTTTAACAACATTTTGAAGAAAATCCTTTTTTTCATTTTACATAAATTACATAAATACATACATAAATATATATATATTTTTAGAAAATGGATTTTTCAGTGTTTTTTCTTCACATTTCCATGTTTTGATTGAAAATAAAGGAAAAAGTAAGAAATGTATTAACTTTTTATTGCAATTGTTTTTTTTTTTTTTTCTCTCAAAATTGAATAAATGTTCCCCTTTTTCAGCGTTTTTAGGAGAATTATAATCTCATCTAAGAAAAACCATCTTTTCTTTAGTTAAAAAGATAGGAGTATATGCCACTTCACGAAAAAAGTTTCTTTTCCCCGGAAAAGTAGATTTTTCGATGATTTTTTGCTTATTTCATTGTTTTCATGAAAAATAAACAAAAAACAAAGAATATTGCGATAATATACTTTTTTCTTAATTTTTTTATAAATGACGTGTTTTTCAACGTTTTTAGATGTATTAACGGCATTTTACACAAAACCCGCTTTTACAAGTATAATATATGCAATTTGTATAAAGACAAAATTTCTGCTTAAAAAGTGAGTTTTTCAATGTTTTTATCTTATTTTCATTTGTTGGTGGAAGAAAACCAAAAAAATACATTCTGTTTGCGACAACATTTCTTTTCTCTAAAATTGCACAAACTACCCATTTGTATGTTTTTATCCATTTTCAAGAAAATCTTTTTTTTCATGTTACATAAAATTTAATACAAGGAATTTCAATGAAAAAAATATACATTTCTTTTAGAAAAAATATCTTTTAGTGTTTTTTTCTTTACATTTCAATGTTTTGATTGAAAATGAAGGAAAAAGCAAGAAATATATTAACATTTATAGCAATTCATTTTTTTACTCTTAAAATTGCATAAATTATCCTCTTTTCAGCGTTTTTATGAAAATTAACATCTCATCTGAGAGACCATCTTTTTTAGTTAAGAAGAAAGGAACATATGCCATTTCATGAAAAAAGTTATTTTTCACCGGATAAGTATATTTTTCGATAATTTTATGCTTATTTCATTGTTTTCTTAAAAAAAAAAAAATGAAAATTGCGACCATATACTTTTTTCTCAAAAATTTCATAAACGACGTGTTTTTTAACGTTTTTAGTATTAACGGCATTTTACACAAAACCCTATTTTACTAGTAAAATATATGCAATTTGTATGTAGACTTTCTCAATGTTTTTATCCTATTTTCATTTGTTTGTGGAAGAAAACCAAAAAGTACATTCTTTTTTGCTACAATATTTTTTTCCTCTAAAGTGACACAAACTACCCATTTTTATGTTTTTATCCTTATTTTACAATAATAATTTTTGTTTCTAAAATTGCATAAATGACCCTTTTTCAATGTTTTTCAGATATTTAGAAAAAGAGTATATTTTAAAATCCAAAAGTAAGTTTTTCAGTAATATTCTTTTAGTTTTCATGTTTCAATTAAAATTAAGACCAATACACTATTTTTTTTTTCTCTTTAAAGTTACATAAACTACCCTATTTAAACTTTTTTATTGGTATTAACAACATTTTGAAGAAATTTTTTTTTTTCATGTTACATACAATGTAATAATACAAGCCATTTCAATGAAAAAAAAGTATGTTTATTTCATACAAAAGATTTTTCCTTACATTTCCATGTTTTGATTGAAAATGAAAGAAAAAAACAAGAAATATATTAACTTTTTATTGCAATTCATTTTTTTTTCTCTCAAAATTGCATAAATTATCCCCTTTTCAGCGTTTAAGGGGAATTAACATCTCATCTAAG
Source organism: Callinectes sapidus (assembly GCA_020233015.1). NCBI lineage: Eukaryota > Metazoa > Arthropoda > Malacostraca > Decapoda > Portunidae > Callinectes > Callinectes sapidus. The sequence goes on along the minus strand of CM035220.1, from coordinate 6,861,964 downwards.
CAAGACCATCTTTTTTTAGTTAAGAAGAAAGGAATATATGCCATTTCACGAAAAAAGTTCTTTTTTACCGAAAAAGTAGATTTTTCGATGAATTTCTGCTTATTTCATTGTTACATAAAAAATAAACAAAAAACAATGAATATTACGATAATATACTTTTTTCTCAAAATTTTTATAAATGACGTGTTTTTCAACGTTTTTAGGAATATTTACGGCATTTTACACAAAACCCCGTTTTACAAGTATAATATAATATGCAATTTGTATAGAGACAAAATTTCTGCGTAAAAAGTGACTTTTTCAATGTTTTTATCTTTTTTTTATTTGTTGGTGGAAGAAAACCAAAAAAATACATTTTTTTTTGCGATAATATTTCTTTTCTCTAAAATTGCATAAACTAGTCTTTTTTATGTTTTTATCCTTATCTTATGATAATATTTTTTTCTCTAAAACTGCATAAATATTCCTTTTTTCAATGTTTTCAGAGATTTAGGAAAAAAGTATGTTTTTACATCCAAAAGTGAGTTTTTCTGTAATTTTCTTTCAATTTTCATGTTTTAATTAAAAACAAGTCCAATACACTATATATTTTTTCCTTTTTAAAGTTACATAAATTACGCTATTTAAACGTTTTTATTGGTTTTAAAAGCATTTTGAAGAAAAGCCCTTTTTCATGTTACATAAAATGTAATACAAGCCATTCTAATGAAAAAAATATATATTTCTTTTAGAAAAAGCATTTTTCAGTGTTTTTTCTTTACATTTCATGTTTTGATTGAAAATGAAGGAAAAAGCAAGAAATATATAAACTTTTTATTGCAATTAATTTTTTTTTCCTCAAAATTGCATAAATTATCCCCTTTTCAACGTTTTTAGGAATATTAACGTCATTTTACACAATATTGGTTTTAATATTGGTTTGGTACACAATATTGGTTTTAAAAACATTTTGAAGAAAATCCTTTTGTTACGTTACATAAAATGTAATACAAGCCATTTCAATGAAAAAAAAAAAAAAAAAATTGAAGAAGGATTTTTCTTTGTTTTTTCTTTACATTTCCATGTTTTTATTGAAAATAAGGGAAAAAGCAAGAAATATATTAACTTTTTATTACAATTAATTTTATTTCTCTCAAAATTGCATAAATTATCCCCTTTTCAGCGTTTTTGGGAAAATTAACATCTCATCTTAGGAAGACCATCTTTTTTTAGTTAAGAAGAAAGGATTATATGCTTCTTCACGAAAAAAGTTTGTTTTCCCCGGAAAAGTATATTTTTCGATGAGTTTCTGCTTATTTCATTGTTTTCATAAAAAAATAAACAAAAAACAATAAATAGTGCGAGTATACTTTTTTCTCAAAATTTTTATAAATGACGTGTTTTTCAACGTTTTTAGAAGTATTAACGGCATTTTTCACAAAACTTGCTTTTACAAGTATAAAATATGCAATTTGTATAAAGACAAAATTTCTGCCTAAAAAGTGACTTTTTCAATGTTTTTATATTATTTCCATTTGTTGGTAGAAGAAAACCAAAAAATACATTCTTTTTTGCGACAATATATCTTTTCTCTAAAATTGCATAAACTACCCACTTTTATATTTATATCCTTATTTTACGATAATGTTTTTTTTCTCCAAAACTGCATCAATGATCCTTTTGTCAATATTTTTCAGAGATTTAGAAAAAAGTATGTTTTTACAACCAAAAGGTAGTTTTTCTGTAATTTTCTTTTAATTTTCATGTTTTAATTAAAAACAAGACCAGTACACTTTATATTTTTCCCTTTAAAGTTGCATAAACTAGGATATTTAAACCATTTTATTGGTTTTAACATTTAGAAGAAATCCCTTTTTCATGTTACATAAAATGTAATACAAGGCATTTCAATGAAAAACTTATATATTTCTTTTAGAAAAAGGATTTTTAAGATTTTTTTCCTTGATATTTCCATGTTTTGATTGAAAACGAAGGAAAAAGCATGAAATATATTAACATTTTATTGCAAATTATTTTTTTTACTCACAAAATTGCATAAACTATACTCTTTTCAGCGTTTTTAGGAGAATTAACATCTCATCTAAGAAAGATTATCTTTTTTAGTTAAGAATAAAGGAATATATGCCATTTAATGAAACAAGTTACTTTTCACCGGAAAAGTAGATTTTTCGATGATTTTCTGCTTATTTCATTGTTTTCATAAAAAAAACAATGAATATTGCGAGAATATACTTTTTTATAGAAAAAAAGGGTATTGTGGCAATATTCAGTGTTTTTTGTTTATTTTTTAATGAAAACAATGAAATAAGCAGAAAATCATCGAAAAATTCATTTTTTTGGTGAAAAGTACCTTTTTTCGTGATATGGCATATATTTATTTTTTCTGAACTAAAATAAAGATTATCTTTCTTAGATAAGACGTTAATTCCCCTAAAAACGCTAGAAAAGGGATAATTTACTGCAATTTTGAGAGAAGAAAAAGAATTGCCATGAAAAGTTAATATATATCATGCTTTTTCCTTTATTTTCATTCAAAATATGGAAATGAAAAGAAAAAACACTGAAAATTCCTTTTACTTAAAGAAATATATATTTTTCTTTGAAATGGCGTGAATTACAGTTTATGTAACATGAAAAAGAGATTTTCTTCAAAATGTTGTTAAAACCAATAAAAAAGGTTTAAATAGGGTAGTTTATGTAACTTTAAAGAGAAAAACAATACGATATAGCGTATTGTTCATGTTTTTAAATAAAACATGGAAATTCAAAGAAAATTACTGAAAAACACACTTTGGAGGTAGAAACATCCTTTTTTCTAAGGGAAGATGGATTTGTCATAAAAATATTGTAAAACCATTAAAAACACTGAAAAAAGGGAAATTCAACTCGCATCTGTTATACATGTAAAAAAAGGTTTTTGTTAAAATGCCGGTAATACTCTTAAAAACTGTAAAAAAACCTAATTTATTATATTTTAGACAGAAAAAGTATATTATAACATGAAAAAGATGTTTTCTACAAAATGTGTTTAAACGTCCGAAAAGGTTAAAAATGGGTACTTTGTAGAGTTTTAGAGAAAGAAAATGTATATAGTGGTTATTTTCTTGTTTTTAATCAAAACATTGAAATCAATAGAAAATTACTAAAGAGTGAATTTTGGTGTAAAATTTTTTTTTTTTTTTTTCGTAAAAGAGATAGATTTCCTTTAAAAGAAATAAATCTCCGAAAAACATTGAAAAAACGGTCATTAATGCAGTTTTAAAGAAAAAACTATATTATGGTAAAATAAGGATTGAATAAAAAAAACAGGTAATTTATGGAATTTTAGTGAAAAAATATTGTCGAGAAAAAGAATGTATTTTATTGGTTATCTTCCAACAACAAATAGAAATATGAAAAAAACCTTGAAAAAGTAACTTTTTATTCAGAATTTTCTTCTTTATTCAAATTATATATATTATACTTGTAAAAGAAGGTTTTGTTTTAAATGTTGTTAATACTACTAAAAACGTTGAAAAACACGTCATTTATGATTTTTTTTCAGAAAAAAGGGTATTGTGGCAAAATTCAGTGTTTCATGTTTATATTTTGATGAGAACAATTAAATAAGCTGAAAATCATTGAAAAATTCACTTTTACGGGGAAAAAAAACTTTTTTGGCATATATACTTTGAAAAAGTAATTTTTTAGGCAGAATTTTCTTCTTTATTCAAACTGCATATATTATACTTGTAAAACGGGGTTTTCTTTAAAATATCATTAATACTCATAAAAACGTTGAAAAACACTTCCTTTATGTTTTTTTTTTTTCAGAAAAAAAGTATATTGTGGATAACTTCTGTGTTTTTTGTTTATTTTTTGATTAAAACAATGAAATAAGCAGAAAATCATCGAAAAATTCACTTTTTAGTTGAAAAGAAACTTTTTCGTGAAATGGCATATATTCCTTTTTTCTGAACTAAAAAAAAAAGATAATCTTTCTTAGATAAGATGTTAAATCAGCTAAAAGCGTTAAAAAGGGGATAAATTACGCAATTTTGAGAGAAAAAATGAATTGCCATGGAAAGTTAATATATTTCTTGCTTTTTCCTTAATTTTCATTCAAAACATGGAAATGAAAAGAAAAAACACTGAAAAATCCTTATTTTCAAAGAAATATATAATTTTACCTTGAAATGGATTTTATTACATTTTATGTAACACAAGAGAAAAGAGATTTTCTTTAAAATGTTGTTAAAACCAATAAAAAGGTTTAAATAGGGTAGTTTATGTAACTTTAAAGAAAAAAACAATACGCTATAGCGTATTTTTCATGTTTTTAATTAAAACATGGAAATTCAAAGAAAATTACTGAAAAACTCATTTTTGAAGGTAAAAACATACATTTTTTTTCTAAGGGAAGATAGATTTGTCATAAAAATATTGTAAAACCCTTAAAAAAAGGATAATTCAAATAATTAGGGTTTTATATAAAATTCCATTAATATTTTTAAAAACTGAAAAAAACGTAATTTATGAAATTTTAGATAGAAAAAGTATATTGTAACATGAAAAAGTTGTTTTTTACGAAATGTGTTTGAACGTCCATAAAGGTTAAAAATGGTTACTTTGTACAGTTTCAGAGAAAGAAAATGTATATAGTGTTTATTTTCTTGTTTCTAATCAAAACATTGAAATCAATAGAAAATTATTAAAAATTGACTTTTATTGTAAAATCTTTTTTTTTTTTTTTGTAAAAGAGATGGTTTTCTTTTAAAAGTAGTAAATCTCCGAAAAACATTGAAAAAAGGGTCATTTATGCAGTTTCAGAGAAAAAAATATATATTATCGTAAAATAAAGATAAAAGCCTAAAATTAGGTAATTTGTTCAATTTTAGAGAAAAAAAATATTGTCGAGAAAAAGAATGTATTTTTTTGGTTTTCTACCACCAACAAATGAAAATATGAAAAAACCTTGAAAAAGTCACTTTTTATGCATAATTTTCTTCCTTATTCAAATTGCATGTATTATACTTGTAAAAGGGGGTTTTGTATAAAATGCCGTTAATACTCCTGAAAAAGTTGAAAAAAACACGTCATTTATGATTTTTTTCAGAAAAAAAGTATATTGTTGCAATATTCAGTGTTTTTTGTTTAATTTTTTGACGAAAACAATGAAATAAGCAGTTCATCGAAAAGTTCACTTTTTCGGTGAAATGAAACTTTTTTCGTGAAATGGCATATATTTTTTTCTGAACTAAAAAAAAGATGGTGTTTCTTAGATAAGATGTTTAATCTGCTAAAAACGCTGAAAAGTGGATAATTTATGAAATTTTGACAGAAAAAAGTGAATTGCCATTAAAAGTTAATATATTTCTTTCTTTTCCTTCATTTTCATTCAAAACATGGTAATGAAAAGAAAAATATATATATAATTTTTCCTTGAAATGGCTTGTTTTACATTTTATGTTTCATGAAAAAGGGATTTTCTTCAAAATGTAGTAAAATCCAATAAAAAGGTTTAAATAAGGTAGCTTATGTAACTTTAAATAGAAAAACAATACGCTATAGCGTATTGTTCATGTTTTTAATTAAAACATGGAAATTCAAAGAAAAATACTGAAAAACTCACTTTTGGAGGTAAAAACATACTTTTTTTTAAGGAAAGACGGATTTGTCATAAAGATATTGTAAATCCATTAAAAACGTTGAGAAATGGATAATTCAAATCGCATATGTTATACTTGTAAAAGGGGGTTTTATGTAAAATACCGTTAATACTCTAAAAATTGAAAACATGTCCAATACAATAGATATTTTTTTCTCTTTAAACTTACATAAACTACGCTATTTAAACCTTTTTATTGGTTTTAAGAACATTTTGGAAAAAATCTTTTCTTCATGTTACATAAAATGTAATACAAGCCATTTCAATGAAAAAAAAAAAAATTCTTTTAGAAAAAGGATTTTTCAGTTCTTTTTTTTTTTTTTTTACATTTCCAAGTTTTGATTGAAAATGAATGAAAAAGCAAGAAATATATTAACCTATTATTGTAATTCTTTCTTTTCTCTCTCAAAATTGCATAAATTATCCTCTTTTCTGCATTTTTAGGAGAACTAACTTCTCATCTAAAAAAGACCATCTTTTTTTTTGTTAAAAAGAAAGGAATATATGACATTTCACGAAAAAAGTTCTTTTTCACCGGAAAAGTATATTTTTCGATGATTTTCTACTTATTTCATAGTTTTCATCAAAAATAAACAAAAACAATGAATATTACGATAATATAGTTTTGTCTAAAAAATTTTTTATAAAAGATGTAATTTTCAACGTTTTTAGGAGTATTAACGGCATTTTACACATAACCCCCTTTTACAAGTATAATATATGCAATTTGTAGAACGACAAAATTTCTGCCTAAAAAGTTACTTTCTCAATGTTTTTATCTTATTTTTATTTGTTGGTGGAAGAAAACCAAAAATACATTGTTTTTTGCGACAATATTTCTTTTCTCTAAAATTGCACAAACTACCTATTTTTATGTTTTTATTCTTTTATTACGATTATATATTTTTGTCTCTAAAACTGCATAAATGACCCTTTTTCCAATGTTTTTCAGAGATTTTGAAAAAAGTATGTTTTTACAATTAAAGTTTTTTAGTAATTTTTTGCGACAATATTTCTTTTCTCTAAAATTGCACAAACTACCTATTTTTATGTTTTTATTCTTTTATTACGATTATATATTTTTGTCTCTAAAACTGCATAAATGACCCTTTTTCCAATGTTTTTCAGAAATTTTGAAAAAAGTATGTTTTTACAATTAAAGTTTTTCAGTAATTTTTTTTAAATTTTCATATTTTTATAAAAAACAAGACCATTACACTATATATTTTTTTCTCTTTAAAGTTAGATAAACTACCCTATTTTAACCTTTTTATTGGTTTTAACAACATTTTGAAGAAAATCCTTTTTTCATTTTACATAAAATGTAATACAAGCCATTTCAATGACATAAATATATATATATATTTAGAAAATGGATTTTTCAGTTTTTTTTCTTCACATTTCCATGTTTTGATTGAAAATAAAGGAAAAAGTAAGAAGTGTATTAACTTTTTATTGCAATTTTTTTTTCTCTCAAAATTGCATAAATTTTCCCCTTTTCAGCGTTTTTAGGAGAATTATAATCTCATCTAAGAAAAATCATCTTTTCTTTAGTAAAAAAGATAGGAATATATGCCACTTCACGAAAAAAGTTTCTTTTCTCCGGAAAAGTAGATTTTTCGATGATTTTTTGCTTATTTCATGGTTTTTATGAAAAATAAACAAAAAACTAAGAATATTGCGATAATATACTTCTTCCTTAAAATTTTTATAAATGACGTGTTTTTCAACGTTTTTAGATGTGTTAACGGCATTTTACATAAAACCCGCTTTTACAAGTATAATATATGCAATTTGTATAAAGACAAAATTTCTGCTTAAAAAGTTAGTTTTTCAATGTTTTTATCTTATTTTCATTTGTTGGTGGAAGAAAACCAAAAAATACATTCTATTTGCGACAATATTTCTTTTCTCT
>CM035220.1:6830494-6852007 GCA_020233015.1 Callinectes sapidus | reverse complement strand
TGTCCCCCTTGACAGATATTAGCACTTCCTGTGGACCTTTTTATTCTTGATAGGCCGGGAGAGAGTATTGCTCCCCGTTTGCCTTTATCCATTTTCAAGAAATTTTTTTTTTCATTTTACATATAATTTAATACAAGGAATTTCAATGAAAAAAATATATATTTCTTGTAGAAAAAATATTTTTCAGTGTTTTTTTCTTTACATTTCAATGTTTTGATTGAAAATGAAGGAAAAAGCAAGAAATATATTAACATTTATAGCAATTCATTTTTTTTACTCTCAAAATTGCATAAATTATCCTCTTTTCAGCGTTTTTAGGAGAATTAACATCTCATCTGAGAGATCATCTTTTTTTAGTTAAGAAGAAAGGAACATATGCCATTTCATGAAAAAAGTTATTTTTCACCGGAAAAGTATATTTTTCGATAATTTTCTGCTTATTTCATTGTTTTCTTAAAAAAAAAACAATGAAAATTGCGACAATATACTTTTTTCCCAAAAATTTCATAAACGACGTGTTTTTTAACGTTTTTAGTATTAACGGCATTTTACACAAAACCCTATTTTACAAGTATAATACATGCAATTTGTATGTAGATAAAATCTCTGCCTAAAAATTGACTTTCTCAATGTTTTTATCTTATTTTCATTTGTTGGTGGAAGAAAACCAAAAAAGACATTCTTTTTTGCGACAATATTTTTTTCCTCTAAAGTGACACAAACTGCCCATTTTTATGTTTTTATCCTTATTTTACAATAATAATTATTTTTTCTAAAATTGCATAAATAAATAGATGTTTTTCAGAGATTTAGAAAAAGAGTATGTTTTTACATCCAAAAGTAAGTTTTTCAATAATATTCTTTTAGTTTTCATGTTTTAATAAAAATTAAGACCAATACACTATATATTTTTTTCTCTTTAAAGTTACATAAACTACCCTATTTAAACTTTTTTATTGGTATTAACAACATTTTGAAGAAAATCCCTTTTTCACGTTACATACAATGTAATAATACAAGCCATTTCAATGAAAAAAAAGTATATTTATTTCATACAAAAGATTTTTCTTTACATTTCCATGTTTTGATTGAAAATGAAAGAAAAAAGCAAGAAATATATTAACTTTTTATTGCAATTAATTTTTTTTTCTCTCAAAATTGCATAAACTATACCCTTTTCAGCGTTTTAGGAGAATTAACATCTCATCTAAGCAAGACCATCTTTTTTTTAGTTAAGAAAAAAGGAATATATGCGATTTCATGAAAAAAGTTCCATTTTGCCGGAAAAGTAGATTTTTCGATGATTTTCTGCTTTTTTCATTGTTTTCATTAAAAATGACCAAAAAAACAATTAATATTGCGATAATATACTTTTTTCTGAAAATTTTTATAAATGACGTGTTTTTCAACGTTTTTAGGAATATTAACGGTATTTTACACAAAACCTTCTTTTACAAGTATAATATATGCCATTTGTATAAAGAATAAATTTTTGCCTAAAAATTTAATTTTTCAATGTTTTTATCTTATTTTCATTTCTTGGTGGAAGAAAACCAAAAAATAATTTTTTTGCGACAATATTTCTTTTCTCTAAAATTGCACAAACTACCCATTTTTATGTTTTTATCTTTGTTTTACGATAATATATTTTTTTCTGTAAACCTTCATTAATGATCGTTTTTTCAATGTTTTTCAGAGATTTTGAAAAATGTTTGTTTTTACATCTAAAAGCGAGTTTTTCTGTAATTTTTCTTTTAATTTTCATGTTTTAATAAAAGACAAGACCAATACAATATATATATTTTTTCCCTTTAAAGTTAAATAAACTACGCTATTTAAATATTTTTATTGATTTTAACTTTTTTAGAATTTTTTTTTTCATGTAACATAAAATTTAATGCAAGCAATTTCAATGAAAAAAATATATATTTATTTTAGAAAAAGGATTTTTCTGTGTTTTTTTCTTTATATCTCCATGTTTTGATTGAAAATGAAGGAAAAAGCAAGAAATATATTAACTTTTTATGCAATTCATTTTTTTCTCTCAAAATAGCATAAATTATCCCCTTTTAAGCGTTTTTAGGAGAATTAACATCTCATCTAAGCAAAACCATCTTTTTTTTTTACTTAAGAATAAAGGAATATATGCCATATTATGAAAATAGTTTTTTTTCCAAAAAATACATTTTTTGTGCGACAATTTTTCTTTTCTTTAAAATTGCACAAACTACCCATTTTTATGCTTTTATTCGTATTTTCCGATATTATATTTTTTTCTCTAAAACTGCATAAATGATCCTTTTTTCAATCTTTTTCAGAGATTTAAAAAAAAAGTATGGTTTTACATCAAAAAGTGAGTTTTTCAGTAATTTTCTATTAATTTTCATGTTTTGATTAAAAACAAGACCAATACACTATATATTTTTTTCTCTTTAAAGTTACATAAACTACACTATATAAACCTTTTTATTGGTTTTAATAACATTTCGAAGAAAATCCCTTTTTCATGTTACATAAAATGTAATACAAGTCATTTCAATTAGAAATATATATATATTTTTTAGAAAAATTATTTTTCAGTGTTTTTTCTTTACATTTCCATGTTTTGATTGAAAATGTGAGAAAAAGGAAGAAATTTATGAACTTTTTATTGTATTTCATTTTTTCTCTCAAAATTGCATAGTTTATCCCATTTTCAGCGTTTTTAGGAGAATTAAATTCTCATCTAAGAAAGACCATCTTTTTTTTAGTTAAGAAGAAGGGAATATATGCCCTTTAACGAAAAAAAGTTCCTTTTCACCGATAAAGTAGATTTTTCGATGATTTTCTGCTTATTTCATTGTTTCCATAAAAAATAAACAAAAAACAATGAATATTGCGAAAATATACTTTTTTCTCAAAAATTTCATAAATGACGTGTTTTTCAACGTTTTTAGGACTATTAACGGTTTTTTACACAAAACCCACTTTTACAAGTGTAATATATGCAATTTGTATATAGAAAACATTTCTGCCTAAAAAGTTACTTTTTTAATGTTTTTATCATATTTTCATTTGTTGGTGGAAGAAAACCAAAAAATACATTCTTTTTGCGACTATTTTTCTTTTCTCTAAAATTGCACGAACTACCCATTTTTATGTTTTTATCCTTATTTTACGATAATATGTTTTGTTTTCGCTAAAACTGCATAAATTATTCTTTTTTTCAATGTTTTCAGATTTTTAGAAATGTTGTAGAAATGTATGTTTTTACATCGAAAAGTGAGTTTTTCTGTAATTTTCCTACGAATAGACTATATATTTTTTTCTCTTTAGAGTTACATAAACTACACTATTTAAACTTTTTTATTGGTTTTAATAACATTTTGAAGAAAATCCCTTTCTCATGTTACATAAAATGTATTACAAGCCATTTCAATGAAAAAAAAATATATTTCTTTTAGAAAAAGGATTTTTCTGTGTTTTTTCTTTATATTTCCATGTTTTGATTGAAAATTAAGGAAAAAGCAAGAAATATATTAACTTTATACTGCAATTAATTTTTTTTCTCTCAAAATTGCATAAATTATCCTCTTTTCAAAGTTTTTAGGAATATTAACGGTATTTTACACAAAACCTTCTTTTACAAGCATAATATATGGAGTGTGTATGAAGACAAAATTTCTGCCTAAAAAGTAGATTTTTCAATGTTTTTATCTAATTTTCATTTGTTGGTGGAAGAAAACCAAAAAATGCATTCTTTTTTGCGACAATTTTCTTTTTTCTGAAATTGCACAAAATATCCATATATATATTTTTTATCCTTATTTTACGTAAATATATTTTTTTCTATAAAACTGCATAAATTACCCTTTTTTCAATGATTTTCAGAGATTTAGAAAAAAAGTATGTTTTTACATCAAAAAGTGAGTTTTTTAGTAAGTTTCTGTTAATTTTCATGTTTTAATTAAAAACAAGACCAAAACGCTATATATTTTTTTTCTATTTAAAGTTACATAAACTACCCTATTTAAACCTTTCATAAAAATATTGTAAAACCCTTAAAAACGTTGAAAAATGGATAATTTAAATCGCATATGTTATACTTGTAAAAGAGGGTTTTATGTAAAATACTGTCAATACTCCTAAAAACTGAAAAAAAAAATTAATATATGAAATTTTAGATAGAAAAAGTATATTGTAAAGTATATTATGGTTAAATAAGGTTAAAAGGAAAAATTAGGTAATTTATGCAATTTTAGAGAAAAAAATATATTGTCGTGAAAAAGAATGTATTTTATTGGTTATCTTCCACCTACAAATGAAAATATGAAAAAAACCTTGAAAAACTCACTTTTTAGGCAGAATTTTCTTCTTTATTCAAATATCATATACTATACTTGTAAAAGGGGGTTTTGTTTAAAATGTTGTTAATACTCCTAAAAACGTTGAAAAACACGTCATTTATGTTTTTTTTCAGAAAAAAGTATATTATGGCACTAATCAGTGTTTTTTGTTTATTTTTTGATAAAAACAATGAAATAAGGAGAAAATCTTCGAAATATTCACTTTTACAGTAAAAAGAAACTTTTTTTGGCATATATACCTTGAAAAAGTCACTTTTTAGGCAGAATTTTCTTCTTTATTCAAATTGCATATATTATACTTGTAAAAAGGGGATTTGTTTAAAAACCCCATTAATACTCCCAAAAACGTTGAAAAACACGTCATTTATGATTTTTTTTCAGAAAAAAGTATATTGTGGCAGCATTCAGTGTTTTTGGTTTATTTTTTGATGAAAACAATAAAATAAGCAGAAAATCATAGAAAAATTCACTTTTTCGGTGAAAAGAAACTTTTTTCGTGAAATGGCATATATTCCTTTTTTATAACTAAAAAAAAGATGGTTTTTCTTAGGTAAGATGTTAAATCTGCTAAAAACGCTGGAAAAAGGATAACTTATGCAATTTTGAGAGAAAAAAAATGAATTGCCATGAAAAGTTAATATATTTCTTGGTTTTTCCTTAATTTTCATTTAAAACATGGAAATGAAAAGAAAAAAAACATCGAATATATATTTTATTTAAGAAATATATACTTTTTCCTTGAAAAAGCTTGTATTTTATTTTATGTAACAAGAAAAAAGGATTTTCTTCAAAATGTTAACACCAATAAAAAGGTTTAAATAAGGTAGTTTATGTAACTTTAAAGATAAAAACAATACACTATAGCGTATTGTTCATGTTTTTAATTAAAACATGGAAATTCAAAGAAAATTACTGAAAAACACACTTTTGGAGGTCAAAACATTTTTTTTTCCTAAGAGAAGATGGATTTGTCATAAAAATATTGTAAAACCCTTAAAAACGTTGATAAATGGATAATTCAAATCGCATATATTATACTACTTGTAAAAGGGGGTTTTATGTAAAATGCCGTTAATACTCTTAAAAACTGAAAAAAACGTATTTTATGAAATTTTAGATAGAAAAAGTATATAGTAACATTAAAAAGTTGTTTTCTACAAAATGTGTTTAAACTTCCAAAAAGTTTAAAAATGGGTTCTTTGAACAGTTTCAGAGAAAGCAAAAGTATATAGTGTTTGTTTTCTTGTTTTTATTCAAAACATTGAAATCAATAGAAAATTAAGAAGTGACTTTTGCTGTAAAATAATAATTTTTTTCGTAAAAGACATGGTTTTCCTTTAAAAGTAGTAAATCTCCGAAAAACATTGAAAAAAGCGTCATTTATGCAGTTTTAGGGAAAAAAATATATATTGTCGTAAAATAAGGATAAAAGCATAAAAAAAGGTAATTTGTGGAATTTTAGAGAAAAAAATATATTGTCGAGAAAAAGAATGTATTTTTTTGGTTTTCTTACACCAAACAAAATAAAATATGAAAAAAAAACTTGAAAAAGTCAATTTTTAGGCAGAATTTTCTTCTTTATTCAAATTCCATATATTTTACTTGTAAAAGGGGATTTTGTTTAAAATGCAATTAATACTTCTAAAAACGTTGAAAAACACGTCATTTATTTTTTTTCAGAAAAAAACTATATTGTGGCAATATTCAGTGTTTTTTGTTTATTTTTTGATAAAAAAAAAAGAAATAAGCAGGAAATAATCGAAAAAATAATTTTTTCGGTGAAAAAAAACTTTTTTTTTCGTGAGATAGCATATATTCTTTTTTTCTGAACTAAAAAAAAATATGGTCTTTCTTAAAAAAGATGTTAATTCTCCTAAAAACGCTGGAAAGGGGATAATTCATACAATATTGAGAGAAAAAAAGAATTGCCATGAAAAGTTAATATATTTCTTGCTTTTTCCTTCATTTTCATTCAAAACATGGAAATTAAAAGAAAAAAAACACTGAAAAATCCTTTTTCTTAAAGAAATATATATTTTTCCACTAACAAATGAAAATATGAAAAAAACTTGAAAAATTCACTTTTTAGGCAGAATTTTCTTCTTTTTTCTAATTGCCTATATTATACTTGCAAAAAGGGGTTTTGTTTAAAATGCCGTTAATACTCCTAAAAACGTACAAAAACACTGAAAAATCCTTTTTCTTAAAGAAATATTTACTTTTCCTTGACATGGTTTGTATTACATTTTATGCAACATAAAAAAGGGATTTCCTTCAAAATGTTGTTAAAACCAATAAAAAGATTTAAATTGGGTAGTTTATGTAACTTTGAAGAGAAAAATAACACGCTTTAGCGTATTGTTCATGTTTTTAATTAAAACATGGAAATTCAAAGAAAATTACTGAAAAACTCACTTTTGGAGGTAAAAACATACTTTTTTTTCTAAGGGAAGATGGTTTTGTTATAAAAATATTATAAAACCCTTAAAAACGTTAAAAAATGGATAATTCAAATCGCATATGTTATAGTTGTATAAGGGAGTTTTATGTAAAATGTTGTTACTACTATTAAAAACTGAAAAAACGCAATTTATGAAATTTTAGATAGAAAAAGTATATTGTAATATGAAAAAGTTGTTTTCTACAAAATCTGTTTAAACGTCCAAAAAAGTTAAAAACGGGTACTTTGTAGAGTTTCACATAAAGAAAATGTATATAGTGTTAATTTTATCCTTGTTTTTAATAAAAACATTGAAATCAATAGAAAATTATTAAAAAGTTACTTTTGGTGTAAAATCATATATTTTTATTCGTAAAAGAGATGGGTTTCCTTTAAAAGTAATAAATCTCCGAAAAACATTGAAAAAAGGGTCATTTATGCAGTTTTAGAGAAAAAAAATTTAATCGAAAAAAAAGGATAAAAGATTCAAATTAACATCTTATCTAATAAAGACAATTTTATTTCAGTTAAAAACAAAGGAATATATGCCATTTTACGAAAAAAAAGTTTCTTTTCACCGAAAAAGTGAATTTTTCGATGATATTCTGGTTATTTCATTGTTTTCATCAAAAAATATACAAAAAACACTGAATATTGACACATTATACCTTTTTTTCTTAAGAAAATAATAAATAACGTGTTTTCCAACGTTTTTAGGAGTCTTAACGGCATTATAAACAAAGCTTTTTTTTACAAGTATAATATATGCAATTTGACTGAAGAAGAAAATTCTGCGAAAAAGTGACTTTTTCAAAGTTTTTTTCATATTTTTATTTCTTGGTGGAAGAAAACCAAAAAAATACTTTTTTTTTCTCGACAATATTTTTTTTCTCTAAAATTGCACAAATTACCTATTTTTATGCTTTTATCCTTATTTTACGACAATATATATTTTTTCTCTAAACCTTCATAAATGACCCTTTTTTCAATGTTTTTAGGAGATTTGCTACTTTTAAAGTTAAAGAATCACTTTTACGAAAAAAACAAGAAAATAAACAATATATACATTTTCTTTCTCTGAAACTGTACAAAGTACATATTTTTAGCTTTTTTGGAGGTTAAACATATTTTGTAGAAAACAACTTTTTCATGTTACAATATACTTTTTTTTATCTAAAATGTCATAAATTACGTTTTTTTCGGTTTTTAAGAGTATTAACAGCATTATTTAAGAGTATTAATTAAGAGTATTTTAAGAGTATTAACAGCATTTTACATAAAACCCCTTTATACAAGTATAATATATGCGATTTGAATTGTCCATTTTTCAAACATTTTAAGGGTTTTACAATATTTTTATGACAAATCCATCTTACCTTAGAAAAAAAAAAGGATGTTTTTACCTCCAAAAGTTAGTTTTTCAGTAATTTTCTTTGAATTTCCATGTTTTAATTAAAAACATGAAAAATACGCTATAGCGAATTGTTTTTTTCTTTAAAGTTACATGAACTACCCTATTTAAATCTTTTTATTGGTTTTAACAACATTTTGAAGAAAATCCCTTTTTCTTGTTACATAAAATGTAATACAAGCCATTTCAAGGAAAAAGTATATATTTCTTAAAGAAAAAGGATTTTTCAGTGTTTTTTCTTTTCATTTCCATGTTTTGAATGAAAATGAAGAAAAAGCAAAAAATATATTACATTTTAATGACAATTAATTTTTTTCCGTCAAAATTGTATAAATTATCTATCCCCTTTCCAGCGTTTTTAGAAGAATTAATTTCTTATGTAAAAAAGACCATCTTTTTTTTAGTTTAGAAAAAAGTAATATATGCCATTTCACGAAAAATGTTTCTTTTCACAGAAAAAGTGAATTTTTTGATGATTTTTGACTTATTTCATCGTTTTTATCAAAAAATTAACAAAAAACATTGAATATTGCCACAATATACTTTTTTTTCTGAAAAAAAATCATAAATGACGTGTTTTTCAACGTTTTTAAGAGTATTAAAGGCATTTTAATCAAAACCCCCTTTTACAAGTATAATATATGCAATTTGAATAAAGAAGAAAATTCTGCCAAAAAAGTGACTTTTGCAAGTTTTTTTTTATATTTTCATTTGTTGGTGGAAGAAAACCAAAAAAAAAAAAAAACATTCTTTTTCTCGACAATATTTTTTTTCTCTGAAATTCTACAAATTACCTATTTTTATGCTTTTATCCTTATTTTACTATTACATTTTTTTTTTTCTAAAACTGCATTAATGACCCTTTTTTCAATGTTTTTATGGATATTTACTACTTTTAAAGGAAATATCTCTTTTACGAAAAAAAAAGATTTTAGACCAAAAGTCACTTTTTCATAATTTTCTTTGAATTTCCATGTTTTAATTAAAAACATGAACAATACGCTTTATATTTTTTTCTCTTTAAAGTTACATAAACTACCCTATTTAAACCTTTTTATTGGTTTTAACTACATTTTGAAGAAAATCCCTTTTTCATGTTATATAAAATGTAGTACAAGCCATTTCCAGGAAAAAATATACATTTCTTAAAAATTGGATTTTTCAGTGTTTTTTTTTTTTTTATTTCCATGTTTTGAATGAAAATGAAGGAAAAAGCAAGAAATATGTAAACTTTTCATGGCAATTCATTTTTTCTCTAAAAATTGCATAAATTATCCCCTTTCCAGCGTTTTTAGGAGAATTAACATCTTATCTAAGAAAGATCATCTTTTTTTTAGTTGAGAAAGATGGAATATATGTAACTTCACGAAAAAAGTTTCTTTTTTTTCTGCTTATTTCATTGTTTTCATAAAAAAATAAACAAAAAATCTGAATATTCCCACAATATACTTTTATTATGAAAAAAAATCATAAATGATGTGTTTTTCAACGTTTTTTGAGTATTAACGGCATTTTAAACAAAACTCCTTTTTATAAGTTTAATATATGCAATTTGAATAAAAAACAAAATTCTGCCTAAAAGTGACTTTTCTAGATTTTTTTCATATTTTAATTTGTCGGTGAAAGAAAACCAAAAAAAATATATATTTTTTTTCGACAATATTTTTTTTTCTCTAAAATTGCACAAATTACCTATTTTTTTGCTTTTTTTTTTTAGCCTCTTTAAGGTAAAAGTATATATTTCTTATATGAAAAAAGATTTTTCAGTGTTTTTTCTTTTCATTTTCATGTTTTCAATGAAAATGAAAAAAAAGCTAGAAAGATATTAACTTTTAAAGGCAATTCATTTTTTCCCTCGAAATTGCATAAATTATCCTCTTTTCAGTGTTTTTAGGAGAATTACAATCTTATCTAAGAAAGACCATCTTTTATTTAGTTCAGAAAAAAGGAATAAAACCTTTTTATTGGTTTTAAGAACATTTTGAAGAAAATCCCTTTTTCATGTTACATAAAATGTAATACAAGCCATTTCAATTAGAAATATATATATATTTTTTTTTTTGAAAAAGAATTTTTCAGTGTTTTTTTTTACATTTCCATGTTTTGATTGAAAATGTGAGAAAAAGCAAGAAATTTAGAAACTTTTTATTGCATTTAATTTTCTTCTCTCAAAATTGCATAATTTATCCCATTTTCAGCGTTTTTAGGAGAATTAACATCTCATCTAAGAAAGACCATCTTTTTTTACTCAAGAAGAAGGGAATATATGCCATTTCACGAAAAAAAGTTCCTTTTCTCCGGAAAAGTAGATTTTTCGACGTTTTTCTGCTTTTTTCATTGTTTTCATAAAAAAAGCAATGAATATTGCGACAATATACTTTTTTCTCAAAAAATTCATAATTGACGTTTTTTTCAACGTTTTTAGGAGTTTAACGGCATTTTACACAAAAACCCCTTTTACAAGTATAATATATGCTATTTGTAAAAAAAACAAAATTTCTGCCTAAAAAATGACTTTTTCAATGTTTTTATTTTATTTTCATTTGTTGGTGGAAGAAAACCAAAAAATGCATTTTTGGGGGGACAATATTTCTTTTCTCTGAAATTGCACAGACTACCCATTTTTATGTTTCTATCCTTATTTTACGATAATATTATTTTACTCTAAAACTGCATAAATGACGCTTTTTTCATTGTTTTTCATAGATTTAGAAAAAAAGTATGTTTCGACATCCTAAAATCAGTTTTTCAGTAGTTTTCTTTTAATTTTCATGCTATAATTGAAAACAAGACCAATACACTATATATTTTTGTCTCTTTAAAGTTACATAAACTACTCTATTTAAACATTGTTATTGGTTTTAACATTATTTTGAAGAAAATCCCTTTTTCTTGTTACATAAAATCTAATATAAGCCATTTCAATGAAAAAAATATATATTTCTTATAAATAAAGGTTTTTTCAGTGTTTTTTCTTTACATATCTATGTTTTAATTGAAAATTAAGTAAAAAGCAAGAAATATATTAACTTTTTATTGCAATTCATTTTTTTTCTCACAAATTGCATAAATTATCCCCTTTTCAGCGTTTTTAGGAGAATTAACATCTCATCTAAGAAAGACCATCTTTAGTTAAGGAGAAAGGATTATATGCCATTTCACATAAAAAGTTCCTTTTCACAGAAAAAGTAGAGTTTTCGATGATTTTCTGCTTATTTCATTGTTTTCATAAAATAATAAACAAAAAACAATGATTCTTGCGACAATATACTTTTTTCTCAAAAATTTCATAAATGATGTGTTTTTTAAAGTTTTTAAGAGTATTAACGGCATTTTACACAAAACCCCGTTTTACAAGATTAATATATGCAATTTGTACAATTTACATTTTTTTTGTGACTATATTTTTTTTTCTCTAAAATTGCGCAAACTACCCATTTTAATGTTTTTATCCTTATTTTACGATAATATTTTTTTGCTCTAAAACTGCAGAAATTATCCTTTTTTCAATGTTTTTCAGAGATTTAGAAAAAAAGGTTTTTTTATACATCAAAAAGTGAGTCTTTCTGTTATTTTCTTTTAATTTTCATGTTTTAATAAAAACAAGACCAAAACACTATATATATTTTTTCTTTAAAGTTACATAAACTACGCTATTTAAACATTTTTAATGGTTTTAACAGCATTTTGAAGAAAATCTTTATTTCTTGTTACATAAAATGTAATACAAGCCATTTCAATAAAAAAATATATATATTTCTTATAAAAAAAAAAAAAATTCAGTGTTTTTTCTTTACATTTCTATGTTTTGATTCTAAAAAAAAGAAAAAGCAAGAAATATATTAACTTTTTATTGCAATTTATGTTTTCCTCTCAAAATTGCATAATTTATCCCATTTTCAGCGTTTTTAGGAGAATTAACACCTCATCTAAAAAGCCCACCTTTTTTTTAGTTAAGAAGAAACTAATATATGCCATTTCACGAAAAAAATTCCTTTTCACCGGAAAAGTAGATTTTTCGATGATTTTCTGCTTATTTCATTGTTTCCATAAAAAAATAAACAAAAAAACAATGAATATATCGACAATACCCTTTTTTCTGAAAAATTTAAAAAATGACGTGTTTTTCAACGTTTTTAGGAGTATTAACGGTTTTTTACACAAAACACACTTTTACAAGTGTAATATATGCAATTTGTATATAGACAACATTTCTGCATTAAAAAGTTACTTTTTCAATGTTTTTGTCATATTTTCATTTGTTGGTGGAAGAAAACCAAAAAATACATTCTTTTGCGACTATTTTTCTTTTCTCTATAATTGCACGAACTACAAATTTTTATGTTTTTATCTTTATTTTACGATAATATATTTTTTTCGCTAAAACTCCATAAATGATTCTTTTTTTCAATGTTTTCAGAGATTTAGAAAAAAAGTATGTTTTTACATCCAAAAGTGAGTTTTTCTGTAATTTTCTTTTAATTTTCATGTTTTAATTAAAAACAAGTCCAATATACTATATATTTTTTTTCTCTTTAAAGATACATAAGCTTGAAGAAAATCCCTTTTTCATGTTGCATAAAATGTATTACAAGCCATTTCAATGAAAAAAAAATATATTTCTTTTAGAAAAAGTATTTTTCAGTGTTTAATCTATACATTTCCATGTTTTGATTGAAAATTAAGGAAAAAGCAAGAAATATATTAACGTTTTATTACAATTAATTTTTTTTTCTCTCAAAATTGCATAAATTATCCTCTTTTGAAAGTTTTTAGAAGTATTAACGGTATTTTACACAAAACCTTCTTTTACAAGCATAATACATGCAGTTTGTATGAAGACAAAATTTCTGCCTAAAAAGTGAATTTTTCAATGTTTTTATCTTATTTTCATTTGTTGGTAGAAGAAAACCAAAAAATGCATTCTTTTTTGCGAGAATATTTCTTTTCTCTAAAATTGCACAAACTATCCATAAATATGTTTTAATCCTTATTTTAGGAAATTATATTTTTTTCTCTAAAACAGCATAAATGACCCTTTTTTCATGAATTTTCAGAGATTTAGAAAAAAAAGTATGTTTTTACATCAAAAAGTGAATTTTTTAGTAAGTTTCTGTTAATTTTCATGTTTTAATTAAAAACAAGACCAAAACACTATATATTTTTTTTCTCATTAAAGTTACATAAACTACCCTATTTAAACCTTTCATAAAAATATTGTAAAATCCTTAAAAACGTTGAAAAATGGATAATCTAAATCGCATATGTTATACTTGTAAAAGACGGTTTTATGTAAAATGCCGTTAATACTCCTAAAAACTAAAAAAAAAACTTAATTTATGATATTTTAGATAGAAAAAGTATATTGTAAATTGTATTATGGTAAAATTAGGTTAAAAGGAAAAAATAGGTAATTTATGCAATTTTAGAGAAAAAAATATATTGTCGTGAAAAAGAATGTATTTTATTGGTTATCTTCCACCAACAAATGAAAATATGAAAAAAACCTTGAAAAAGTCACTTTTTAGGCAGAATTTTCTTCATTATTCAAATTGCATATACTATACTTGTAATAGGGGTTTTTGTTTAAAATGTTGTTAATACTCCTAAAAACGTTGAAAAACACGTCATTTATGGTTTTTTTCAGAAAAAAGTATATTATGGCACTATTCAGTGTTTTTTGTTTATTTTTTGATAAAAACAATGAAATAAGGAGAAAATCTTCGAAAAATTTTCTTTTACGTTAAAAAGAAACTTTTTTTGGCATATATACCTTGAAAAAGTAACTTTTTAAGCAGAATTTTCTTCTTTATTCAAAATGCATATATTGTACTTGTAAAAAGGGGATTTGTTTAAAATGCCATTAATACTCCTAAAAACGTTGAAAAACACGTCATTTATGAGTTTTTTCATAAAAAAAAAGCATATTGTGGCAATATTCAGTGTTTTTTGTTTATTTTTTCATGAAAACAATAAAATAAGCAGAAAATCATAGAAAAATTCACTTTTTCGGTGAAAAGAAACTTTTTTCGTGAAATGGTATATATTCCTTTTTTATAACTAAAAAAAAAAGATGGTCTTTCTTAGGTAAGATGTTAAATTTGCTAAAAACGCTTGAAATAGGATAACTTATGCAATTTTGAGAGAAAAAAAATGAATTGCCATGAAAAGTTAATATATTTCTGGGTTTTTTCTTCATTTTCATTTAAAACATAGAAATGAAAAGAAAAAACACTGAAAAATATATTTTCTTTAAGAAAATTGTATTTTATTTTATGTAACAAGAAAAAAGGATTTTCTTCAAAATGTTAAAACCAATAAAAAGGTTTAAATATGGTAGTTTATGTAACTTTAAAGAGAAAAACAATACACTATAGCGTATTGTTCATGTTTTTAATTAAAACATGGAAATTCAAAGAAAATTACTGAAAAACATACTTTTGGAGTTAAAACATTTTTTTTTTCCTAAGAGAAGATGGATTTGACATAAAAATATTGTAAAACCCTTAATAACGTTGATAAATGGATAATTCAAATCGCATATATTATACTACTTGTAAAAGGGGGTTTTATGTAAAATGCCGTTAATACTCTTAAAAACTGAAAAAAACGTAATATATGAAATTTTAGATAGAAAAAGTATATTATAACATGAAAAAGTTGTTTTCTACAAAATGTGTTTAAATGTCCAAAAAGGTTAAAAATGGGTTCTTTGAACAGTTTCAGAGAAAGAAAATGTATATAGTGTTTGTTTTCTTGTTTTTATTCAAAACATTGAAATCAATAGAAAATTAAGAAGTGACTGTTGCTGTAATATAATTTTTTTTTCGTAAAAGACATCGTTTTCCTTTAAAAGTAGTAAATCTCCGAAAAACATTGAAAAAAGCGTCATTTATGCAGTTTTAGGGAAAAAAATATATTATCGTAAAACAAGGATGAAAAGCATAAAAATAGGTAATTTGTGGAATTTTAGAGAAAAAAAATATTGTCGAGAAAAAGAATGTATTTTTTTTGGTTTTCTTCCTCCAAATAAATGAAAATATGAAAAAAACCTGTAAAAAGTCACTTTTTAGGCAGAATTTTCTTCTTTATTCAAATTCCATATATTATACTTGTAAAAGTGGGTTTTGTTTAAAATGCCGTTAATACTCCTAAAAACGTTGAAAAACACGTCCTTTATAATTTTTTTCAGAAAAAAACTATATTGTGGCAATATTCAGTGTTTTTTGTTTATTTTTTGATGAAAACAATGAAATAAGACGGAAATAATCGGAAAAATAATTTTTTCGGTAAAAAGAAACTTTTTTTCGTGAGATAGATAGAAAAAAGTAATATATGCCATTTCACGAAAAATGTTTCTTTTCACAGAAAAAGTGAATTTTTCGATGATTTTCTGCTTATTTCATCGTCTTTATCAAAAAATTAACAAAAAACACTGAATATTGCCAGATTATACTTTTTTTCTTAAAATAATCATAAATGACGTGTTTTTCAACGTTTTTAAGAGTATTAACGGCATTTTAATCAAAACCCCCTTTTACAAGTATAATATATGCAATTTGAATAAAGAAGAAAATTCTGCCTGAAAAGAGACTTTTGCAAGTTTTTTTTTATATTTTCATTTGTTGGTGGAAGAAAACCAAAAAAAAAAAAATACATTCTTTTTCTCGACTATATATTTTTTTTCTGAAATTCCACAAATTATCTATTTTTATGCCTTTATCCTTATTTTACGATTACATTTTTTTTCTCTAAAACTGCATTAATGACCCTTGTTTGAATGTTTTAATGGAGATTTACTACTTTTAAAGGAAATATCTCTTTTACGAAAAAAAAAAAGATTTTAGACCAAAAGTCACTTTTTAATAATTTTCTTTTGATTTCAATGTTTTGATTAAAAACAAGAAAATAAACACTATATACATTTTCTTTCTCTTAAACTGTACAAACTACCCATTTTTATCCTTTTTGGACGTTTAAACACATTAAGTAGAAAACAATTTTTTTAATGTTACAATATACTTTTTCTTTCTAAGATTTTATAAATTACGTTTTTTTCTATTTTTAAGAGTATTAATTTACGGCATTTTACATAAAACCATCTTGTACAATTATAACATATGCGATTTTAATTATCCATTTTTCAACGTTTTTAAAAGTTTTACAATATTTTTAAGACAAATCCATCTTCCCTTAGAAAAAAAGTATGTTTTTTCCTCCAAAAATGAGGTTTTCAGTAATTTTCTTTGAATTTCCATGTTTTAATTAAAAACATGAACAATACGCTATACCGTATTGTTTTTCTCTTTAAATTTACATAAACTACCCTATTTCAACCTTTTTATTTGTTTTAACAACATTTTGAAGAAAATTCCTTTTTCATGTTACATAAAATGCAATACAAGCCATTTCAAAGAAAAATATATGCTTCTTTAAGAATAAGGTTTTTTCAGTGTTTTTTTTTTTATTTTCATTTCCATTTTTTGAATGAGAAGGAAGGAAAAAGCAAGAAATATATTAACTTATCATGGCAATTCATTTTTTTCTCTCTAAATTGCATAAATTATCGTCTTTCCAGCGTTTTTAGGAGAATTAACATCTTATCTAAGAAAGACTATCTTTTTTTTTTTAGTTCAGAAAAAAAGAATATATGCCATTTCACGAGAAAAGTTTGAATTTGTCGATGATTTTCTGCTTATTTCATTGTTTTCATCAAAAAATAAATAAAAAACACTATATTTTTTTTCTGAAAAAAATCATAAATGACGTGTTTTTCAACGTTTTTAAGAGTATTAACGGCATTTTAAACAAAACCCCCTTTTACAAGTAAAATATATGCAATTTGAATAAAGAAGAAAATTCTGCCTAAAAATTGATTTTTTCAAGTTGTTTTTCATTTTTTCATTTGATGGTGGAAAAGTAAAGTAAAGTGGGGGCTTACGCTGTATCAGCGCGTGGCTGCGGGCGCTCATCTCCCGCTTCCTTGGGTTTTGAGCCTGTCGTGGAATAGTCCCTTACCCCGGGACATGGGGCCAGCATGAAATCCGGGTTTCTACAGTTTACCTTTCCTAGGTAGCCCTAAGTACCCATTTATCGACCAGTGAAGGATGAAAACCTGGGTGGGGTCCCCGCCGTCCTCGTCCGGGATCGAAATCGGGCCCACGGATTCGTAGCCAGACACGCTAGCCACTGCGTGGCGGCTCTATGGATGTTAGAAGAAAACCAAAAAAATACATTCTTTTTCTCGGCAATATTTTTTTTTTCTCTAAATTTGCACAAATTACCTATTTTTATGCTTTTATACTTATTTTACGATAATATATTTTTTTCTACAAAACTGCGTAAATGACCCTCTTTTCATTTTTTAACTTTTATCAGTGTTTTACAATATTTTTATGACAAATCCATCTTCCCTTAGAAAAAAAAAAGTATGTTTTTACCTCCAAAAGTGAGTTTTCAGTAATTATCTTTGAATTTCCATGTTTTAATTAAAAACATGAACAATAGGCTATAGCGTGATGTTTTTTTTTCTTTAAAGTTACATAAACTACCCTATTTAAACTTATTTATTGGTTTCAACAACATTTTGAAAAAAATCCCTTTTTCATGTTACATAAAATGTAATACAACCCATTTCAAGGAAAAATATATATTTTTTTAGTTTTTTTTTCAGTGTTTTTTCTTTCCATTTCCATGTTTTGAATGAAAATGAAGGAATCAGCAAGAAATATATCAACTTTTCATGGCAATCCATTTTTTTTCTAAAATTTGAATAAATTATCCCCTTTCCAGCGTTTCTAGGAGAATTAAAATCTTATCTAAGAAAGACCATCTTTTTTTTAGTTCAGAAAAAAGGAATATATGCCATTTCACGAAAAAAGTTTCTTTCACTGAGAAATTGAATTTTCCATGATTTTATGTTTATTTCATTGTTTTCATAAAAAAAAAACACTGAATATTGCCACAATATACTTTTTTTTTGAAAAAAATTCATAAATGACGTGTTTTTCAACGTTTTTAGGAGTATTAACTGCATTTAAAAAAAACTCCCTTTACAAGTATAATATGTGCAATTTAAATAAAGAAGAAAATTCTGTCTAAAAAGTGACCTTTTAAAGGTTTGTTTATTTTTTCATTTGTTGATGGAAGAAAACAAAAAAATATATATTCTTTTTCTCGACAATATATTTTTTTTCTCTAAAATTGCACAAATTACCTATTTTTATGTGTTTATCCTTATTTTACGATAATAATTTTTTTTCTCTAAAACTGCATAAATGACCCTTTTTTCAATGTTTCTCGAAGATTTACTACTTTTAAAGAAAAAACATCTGTTTTACGAAAAAAATATATGATTTTATACCAAAAGTAACTTTTTAATTTTCTATTGATTTCAATGTTTTGATTAAAAACAAGAAAATAAACACTATATACATTTTTTTTCTCTGTAACTGATCGAAGTACCCATTTTTAACGTTTTTGGACGTTTAAACACATTTTGTAGAAAACAATTTTTCCATGTTACAATATATTTTTTCTATCTAAAATATCATAAATTACGTTTTTTTTCAGATTTTAAGAGTATTAACGGCATTTTACATAAAACCTCGTTTTACAATATAACATATGCGATTTGTATTATCCATTTTTCAACTTTTTTAAGGGTTTTACAATATTTTTATGACAAATCCATCTTCCCTAAAAAAAAAAAAAAAAAAAAAGTATATTTTTACCTCCAAAAGTGAGTTTTTCAGTAATTTCCATTGAATTTCCATGTTTTAATTAAATACATGAACAGTACGCTATAGCGTATTGTTTTTCTCTTTAAAGTTACATATTTAAAGCTTTTTATTGGCTTTTACAACATTTTGAAGAAAATCCATTTTTCTTGTTACATGAAATGTAATACAAGCCATTTCAAAGAAAAAATATATATTTCTTTAAGAAAAAGGATTTTTCAGTGTTTTTTCTTTTAATTTCCATGTTTTGAATGAAAATGAAGGAAAAAGCAAGAAATATATTAACTTTTCAAGGCAATTCATTTTTTTTTTCTCAATATTGCATAAATTATCCCCTTTGCAGCGTTTTTAGGAGAATCTATATCTAATGTAAGAAAGAGCATCTTTTTTTTTTAGTTCAGAGAAAAGGAATATATGCAATTTCACGAAAAAGTTTCTTTTCACCAAAATAGTGAGTTTTTCGATGATTTTCTGCTTATTTCATTGTTTTCATCAAAAAAAAAAAAAAAAAAAAAAACACGGAATATTGACACTATAAACTATATTTTTTTTTTAATCATAAATGACATGTTTTTCAACGTTTTTAGGAGTATTAACCGCATTTATACTTTTATATTATACTTTTACAAGTATAATATGTGTAATATGAATAAAGAAGAAAATTCTGCCTAAAAAATTACTTTTTCAAGATTTTTTTCATATATTCATTTGTTGGTGGAAAAAAAAAATGCATTCTTTTTCTCGACAATAATTTTTTCTCTAAAATTCCACAAGTTACCATTTTTATCCTTTTATCCTTATTTAACGATAATATATTTTTTCCTCTAAAACTGCATAAATGACCCTTTTTTCAAAGTTTTTCGGAGATTTACTACTTTTAAAGGAAAACCATCTCTTTTACGAAAGAAAAATATATGATTTTACACCAAAAGTCACTTTTTATTAATTTTCTATTGATGTCAATGTTTTGATTAAAAACAAGAAAGTAAACACAATATACATTTTCTTGTTCTAAAACTGTACAAAGTACCCATTTTTAACCTTTTTGGACGTTTAAACACATTTTGTAGAAAACGATTTTTTCATGGAAAATGGAAATGAAAAGAAATAACACTGAAAAATTCTTTTTCTTAAAGAAATATATATTTTTTTCATTGAAATAGCTTGTATTACATTTTAAGTAACATTAAAAAGGAATTTTCTTCAAAATATTGTTAAAACCAATAAAAAGGTTTAAATAGGGTAGTTTATGTAATTTTAAAGATAAAAACCATACGATATAGCGTATTGTTCATGTTTTTAATAAAAACATGGAAATTCAAAGAAAATAACTGAAAAACTCACTTTTGGAGGTAAAAACATACTTTTTTTCTAAGGGAAGATGGATTTGTCATAAAATTATTGTAAAACCCTTAAAAACGTTGAAAAATGAAAAATTCAAATCGCATAAGTTATACTTGCGAAAGGGGGGTTTTATGTAAAATGCCGTTAATACTCTTAAAAACTGAAAAAAAATGTAATATATGAAATTTTAGATAGAAAATGTATATTGTAACATGAAGAAGTTGTTTTCTACAAAATGTGTTTAAACTACTAAAAAGGTTAAAAAAGAATTCTTTGTACAGTTTCACAGAAAGAAAATGTATATAGTGTTTGTTTTCTTGTTTTTAATCAAAAAATTGAAATCAAAAGAAAGTTATTAAAAAAGTGACTTTTGGTGTAAAACCATATATTTTTTTTCATTTACTTTAAAAGTAGTAAATGTCCGAAAAACATTGAAAAAAGATTCATTTATGCGGTTTTAGAGAAAAAAATATATTGTCGTATAAAAAGGATAAAAGCATAAAAATAGGTAATTTGTGCAATTGTAGAGAAATAAATATTACATTTTAGGCAGAATTTTCTTTTTATTCAAATTGCATATATTATACTTGTAAAAGGGGGTTTTGTTTAAAATGCCGTTAATACTCCTAAAAACGTTGAAAAATACGTCATTTTTTATCTATTTTTCAGAAAAAAAGTATATTGTGGCAATATTCAATCTTTTATTGTTTATTTTTTGATGAAAACAATGAAATAAGCAGAAAATCATCAAAAAATTCACTTTTTCGGTGAAAAGAAACTTTTTTCGTGAAATGGCATATATTGTTTTTTTCTGAACTAAAAAAAAAGATGGTCTTTCTTAGAGAACATGTTAATTCACCAAGAAACGCTGGAAACGGGATAATTTATGGAATTTTGAGAGAAAAAAAATAATTGCCATTAAAAGTTAATATATTTCTTGCTTTTTCCTTCATTTTCACTCAAAACATGGAAAAGAAAAGAAAAAACACTGAAAAATCCTTTTTCTTAAAGAAATATATAATTTTTCATTGAAATGGCTTGTATTACATTTTATGTAACATGAAAAAGGGATTTTTTTCAAAATGTTGTTAAAACCAATAAAAAGGTTTAAATAGGGTAGTTTATGTAACTTTAAAGAGAAAAACAGTACGCTATAGTGTATTGTTCATGTTTTTAATGAAAACATGGAAATTCAAAGAAAATTACTGAAAAACTCACTTTTGGAGGTAAAAA
>CM035220.1:6813061-6830474 GCA_020233015.1 Callinectes sapidus | reverse complement strand
GCCGTTAATACTATTAAAAATTGAAAAAAACATAATATATGAAATTTAAGATAGAAAAAGTATATTGTAACATGAAAAATTTGTTTTCTACAAAATGTTTAAACGTCCAAAAAGGTTAAAACTGGATACTTTGTATAGTTTCAGAGAAAGAAAATGTATATAGTGTTTATTTTCTTGTTTTTAATCAAAACATTGAAATCAATAGAAAATTATTAAAAAAGTTACTTTTGGTGTAAAATCATATTTTTTTTTCGTAAAAGAGATGGTTTTCCCTTAAAAGTAGTTAATCTCCGAAAAACATTGAAAAAATGGTCATTTATTCGGTTTTAGAGAAAAAAATATATATTGTCGTAAAACAAGGATAAAAGCTTAAAAATAGGTAATTTGTGGAATTGTAAAGAAAAAAAGTATTGTCGAGAAAAAGAATGTATTTTTTTGGTTTTCTGCCACCAACAAATGAAAATATGAAAAAAACCTTGAAAAAGTCAGGTTTTAGGTAGAATTTTCTTCTTTACTCAAATTGCATATATTATACTTAAAAAACGGGGTTTTGTTTCAAATGCCGTTATTACTCCTAAAAACGTTGAAAAACACGTTAATTATGATTTTTTTCAGAAAAAAAAAGTATATTAAGTCAATATTCTGCGTTTTTTGTTTATTTTTTTATGAAAACAATGAAATAAGCAGAAAATCATCGAAAAATTTACTTTTCCGGTGAAAAGAAACTCTTTTCGTAGAATGGCATATATTCCTTTTTTTCTGAACTAAAATAAAGATGGTCTTTCTTAGATAAGATGTTAATTCTCCAAGAAACGCTGAAAATTTATGCAATTTTGAGAGAAAAAAAATGAATTGCTATGAAAAGTTAATATATTTCTTGCTTTTTCCTTCATTTTCACTCAAAACATGGAAATAAAAAGAAATAACACTGAAAAATTCTTTTTCTTAAAGAAATATATATATTTTTATTGAAATTTCTTGTATTACATTTTATGTAACATGAAAAAGGAATTTTCTTCAAAATGATGTTAAAACCAATAAAAAGGTTTAATTAGGGTAGTTTATGTAACTTTAAAGAGAAAAACAATACGCAATAGCGCATTGTTCATGTTTTTAATTAAAACATGGAAATTCAAAGAATATTATTGAAAAACACACTTTTGGAAGTAAAAACATACTTTATTTTCTAAGGGAGGATGAATTTGTCATAAAATTATTGTTAAATCCTTAAAAACGTTGAAAAATGGATAATTCAAATCGCATATGTTATACATGTAAAATGCCGTTAATACTCTAGAATACTGAAAAAAACGTAATATATCAAATTTTAGATAGAAAAAGTATATTGTAACATGAAAAAGTTGTTTTCTACAAAATGTGTTTAAATGTCCAAAAAGGTTAAAAATGGATACTTTGTATAGTTTCAGAGATAGAAAATGTATATAGTATTTATTGTCTTGTTTTTAGTCAAATCGTTGAAATCAATAGAAAATTATTAAAAAAGTGACTTTTGGTGTAAAATCATATATTTTTCGAAAAAGAGATGGTTTTCCTTTAATAGTAGTAAATCTCCGAAAAACATTGAAAAAAGGGTCATTTATGCGGTTTTAGAGAAAAAGATATCTATTGTCGTAAAATAAGGATAAAAGCATAAAAATAAGTAATTTGTGCAGTTTTAGAGAAAAAAAGTATTGGCGAGAAAAAGATTGTATTTTTTGGTTTTCCTCCACCAACAAATGAAAATATGAAAAAAACCTTGAAAGTCACTTTTTAGGCAGAATTTTCTTCTTTATTCAAATTGCATATATTATAATGATAAAAGGGGGTTTTGTTTAAGATGCCGTTAATACTCCTAAAAACGTTGAAAAGCACGTCATTTATGGTTTTTTTTCAGAAAAAAAGTATATTGTGGCAATATTCAGTGTTCTTTGTTTATTTTTTTATGAAAACAATGAAATAATCAGAAAATCATCGAAAAATTTACATTTTAGGTGAAAAGAAACTTTTTTCATGAAATGGCATATATTCCTATTTTTCTGAACTAAAATAAATATAGCTTTTCTTAGATAAAATGTTAATTCTCCAAGAAACGCTGGAAACGGGATTATTTATACAATTTTGAGAGAAAAAAAATGAATTCCCATGAAAAGTTAATATATTTCTTGCATTTTCCTTCATTTTCACTTAAAACATGGAAATGAAAAGAAAAAACACTGAAAAATTCTTTTTCTTAAAGAAATTAAATTTTTTTCATTGAAATGGCTTGTATTAAATTTTATGTAACATGAAAAAGAGATTTTCTTCAAAATGATGTTATAACCAATAAAAAAATTTAAATAGGGTAGTTTATGTAAATTTAAAGAGAAAAACAATACGCTAGAACGTATTACGCTGTAGCATATTGTTCATTTTGTTAATTAAAACATGGAAATTCAAAGAAAATTATTGAAAAACTCACTTTTGGAGGTAAAAGATGCTTTTTTTTCTAAGGGAAGATGTATTTGTCATAAAAATATTGTGAAACCCTTAAAAATGTTGAAAAATGGATAATTCAAATCGCATATGTTATGTTTTTAAAAGGGGTTTTATGTAAAATGCCGTTAATACTCTTAAAAACTGGAAAAAAACGTAATTTATGAAATTTTAGATAAAAATTTTTGTAAAATGAAAAAGTTGTTTTATACAAAATGTGTTTAAACGTCCAAAAAGGTTAAAAATGGATATTTCTACAGTTTCAAAGAAGAAAATGTATATAGTGTTTATTTTCTTGTTTTTAATCAAAACATTGAAATCAATAGAAAATTATTAAAAAAGTAACTTTTAGTGTAAAATCATATATTTTTTCTTTAAGGGATATGGTTTTCCTTTAAAAGTAGTAAATCTCTGAAAAACATTGAAAAAAGGGTCATTTATGCTGTGTTAGAGAAAAAAATATATATTGTCGTAAAATAAGCATAAAAGCATAAAAATAGGTAATTTGTGCACTTTTAGAGAAAAAAAAATTTGTTGAGAAAAAGAATGTATTTTTTTGGTTTACTTCCACCAAGAAATGGAAATGTGAAAAAAAACCTTGAAAAAGTCACTTTTTAGGCGGAATTTTCTTCCCTATTCAAATTGCACATATTATACGTGTAAAAAGAGGTTTTGTTTAAAATTCCGTTAATACTCCTAAAAACGTGTAAAAACACGTCATTTATTATTTTTTTCAGGAAAAAAAGTATATTGTGCCAATATTCAGTGTTTTTTGTTTATTATTTGATGAAAACAATGAAATAAGCAGAAATTCATCGAAAAATTCACTTTTTCGGTAAAAAGAAACTTTTTTTCGTGAAATGGCATATATTCCTTTTTTCTGAACTAAAATAAAGATGGTCTTTCTTAGATAAAATGTTAATTCTCCAAGAAACACTGAAAACGGGATAATTTATGCAATTTTGAGAGAAAAAAATGAATTGACATGAAAAGTTAATATATTTCTTGCTTTTTCCTTCATTTTCACTAAAAACATAGAAATAAAAAGAAAAAAAACACTGAAAAATCATATTTCTTAAAGAAATATATATTTTTTCATTGAAATAGCTTGTATTACATTTTATGTAACATGAAAAAGGGATTTTCTTCAAAATGTTGTTAAAACCAATAAAAAGTTTTAAATAGGGTATTTTATGTTACTTGAAAGAGAAAAAAATACGCTATAGAGTGTTGTTCATGTTTTTAATTAAAACATGGAAATTCAAAGAAAATTACTGAAAAACTCACTTTTGGAGGTAAAAACATACTTTATTTTGTAATGGAAGATAGATTTGTCATAAAATTATTGTAAAACCCTTAAAAACGTTAAAAAATGGATAATTCAAATCGCATATGTTATACTTGTAAAAAAGGGTTTTATGTAAAATGCCGTGAATAGTCTTAGAGACTGTAAAAAACGTAATTTATGAAATTTTAGATAGAAAAAGTATATTGTAACATGAAAAAAGTTGATTTCTACAAAATGTTTTTAAACCTCCAAAAAGGTTAAAAATGGATACTTTGTATAGTTTCACAGAAAGAAAATGCATATAATGTTTATTTTCTTATTTTTAATCAAAACATTGAAATCAATAGAAAATTAATAAAAAAAGTGACTTTTGGTGTAAAATCATATTTTTTTTCGTAAGGGAGATGGTTTTATTTTAATAGTAGTAAATCTCCAAAAAACATTGAAAAAAGACTCATTTATATGGTTTTAGAGAAAAAAAATATATTGTCGTAAAATAAGGATAAAATCATAAAAATAGGTAATATATGGAATTTTAGAAAAAAAAAATATATTGTCGAGAAAAGGAATAATATTCTTAAAAACTTTAAAAAACACGTTATTTATGATTTTTTTTTTGAAAAAAAGTATATTGTGGCAAAATTCAGTGTTTTTTGTTTATTTTTGATGAAAACAATGAAATAAGGAAAAAATCTTCTAAAAATGTACTTTTTCGGTAAAAAGAAATTTCTTTCGTGAAATGGCATATATTCCTTTTTTCTGAACTAAAATAAAGATTTCTTTTGTTTTAAATGCCGTTAATACTCCTAAAAACGTTGAAAAACACGTAATTTATGATTTTTTCAGAAAAAAAATTATATTGTGGCAATATTCAGTGTTTTTTTTTATGAAAACAATGAAATAAGCAGAAAATCATTGAAGACTTCACTTTCTCGATGAAAAGAAACTTTTTTCGTGAAATAGCATATATTCCTTTTTTCTGAACTAAAATAAAGATGGTCTTTTTTAGATAAGATGTTAATTTTCCATGAAACGCTGGAAACGGGATAATTTATACAATTTTGAGAGAAAAAAATGAAATGCCATGAAAAGTTAATATATATCTTGCTTTTTCCTTCATTTTTACTCAAAACATGGAAATGAAAAGAAAAAACACTAAAAAGTCCTTTTCCTAAAGAGATGTATATTTTTTTTATTGAAATGGCTTGTATTACATTTTATGTAACATGAAAAAGGGATTTTCTTCAAAATGTTGTTAAAACCAATAAAAAGTTTTAAATAGGGTAGTTTTTGTAACTTTAAAGAGAAAAACAATACGCTATAGCGTATTGTTCATGTTTCTATTAAGAACATGGAAATTCAATAAAAAAATTACTGAAAAACACACTTTTGGAAGTAAAAACATACTTTTTTTTCTAAGGGAAGATAGATTTGTCATAAAAATAATGTGAAACCCTTAAAAACGTTGAAAAATGGATCGTTTAAATCGTATATGTTATACTTGTAAAAGAGGGTTTTACTTAAAATGCCGTTAATACTCTTAAATACTGAAAAAAAACGTAATATATTAAATTTTAGAAAGAAAAAGTATATTGTAACATGAAAAAGTTGTTTTCTACAAAATGTGTTTAAATGTCCAAAAAGGTTAAAAATGGATACTTTGTATAGTTTTAGAGAAAGAAAATGTATATAGTGTTTATCTTCTTGTTTTTAATGAAACATTGAAATAAATAGAAAATTATTAAATAGTGATTTTTTGTGTAAAATCTTTTTTTTTTTCGTAAAAGAGATGGTTTTCCTTTAAAAGTAGTAAATCTCCGAAAAAAAATTTTAAAAAGATTCATTTATGCGGTTTTAGAGAAAAAAGTATATTGTCGTAAAATAAGGATAAAAGCATAAAAATAGGTAATTATTGCAATTTTAGAGAAAAAAAATATTACATTTTAGGCAGAATTTTCTTTTTATTTAAATTGCATATATTATACTTGTAAAAAAGGGTTTTGTGTAAAATGCCGTTAATACTTCTAAAAACGTTGAAAAACACGTCGTTTATGAATTTTTTTCAGAAAAAAGTATACTGTGGCAATATTCAGAGTTTTTTTGTTTATTTTTTGATGAAAACAATGAAATAAGAAGAAAATCATCGAAAAATTCACTTTTTCGATGAAAAGAAACTTTTTTCTGAACTAAAAAAAAGATGGTCTTTTTTATATGAGATATTAATTCTCCAAGAAACGCATAAAAATAGGTCATTTGTGTAATTTTAGAGAAAAAAAGTATTGTCGAGAAAAGGAATGTATTTTTTTTTATTTACTTCCACCAACAAATAAAAATATGAAAAAAAAACTTGAAAAAGTCACTTTATAGGCAAAATTTCCTTATTTATTCAAATTGCATATATTATACTTGTAAAAGGGAGTTTTGTTTAAAATGCCGTTAATGCTCCTAAAAACTTTGAAAAACCCGTCATTTATGATTTTTTTTAAAAAAAAAAAAGTATATTGTTTCATTATTCAGTGTTTTTTGTTTATTTTTTGATGAAAACAATGAAATAAATAGAAAATCATCAAAAAATTCACTTTTTTCGTGGAAAGAAATTTTTTCGTGAAATGGCATTTATTCCTTTTTTCTGAACTAAAATAAAGATTGTCCTTCTTAGATAAGATGTTAATTCTCCAAGAAACGCTGGAAACGGGATAATTTATTGAATTTTGAGAGAAAAAAAATGAATTGACATGAAAAGTTAATATATTTCTTGCTTTTTCCTTCATTTTCACTCAAAACAATGAAATGAAAAGAAAAAACACTGAAAATTTCTTTTTCTTAAATTTTTTTTTTTTTCATTGAAATGGCTTCTATTACATTTTATGTAACATGAAAAAGGGATTTTCTTCAAAATGTTGTTAAAACCAATAAAAAGGTTTAAAGGAGTGTTGGAGGCGAAAAATCGAAAAAATCTGGTACATTAACGTTTTTCAAGAAAACATATGGCTAGCGTTACCATGTAGGTGACTTCATTCTCACCAAGTGTTACAACTGCGAATAGTTTATTTTTTCTTACTAAAATTATAATAGATAAAATATTGGTAATATCTGTCAACCTTTAAATCCCCACTCCTTTTTTACATTGGAAAAAAAAACAAAATGAATCCAAAATTTTTGTTTTCTTGCTGATAACTTATGTGTATGGAGGTTGTTGACATCTTCTCCTACCACTAGACGCCCACACATGAGCCAGTGAGCCTTACATACTCTAAATGCCCACCAGAAAGTTAGAGGGTGAGCATGTTAGTCCAGGTAATCGCAGTTATCACAGATTTCTGTCTCTCATTCTTAATGCCACAATGCCACGACCAAAAGCATGGAAGATTGAAAGGCAGAGAGGGCCAGTGAAGGAAGGAAAAAGGAGGCAGAAGAGAAAAAGGCAAGAAATAACACTTCTGTAGCTGACACCCATGCCCATGCCTCTACCAGTCATGCCTACCTTACACACAAATTCAGCAGTCTACCCTTGTGAGAATGGACAAAGTATGTGAGAAGGAGTTAAGGTCAGTTAGGCCAGTTAGTATGTCAGAAGGAGTTAGGCCAAAAACAAACAGAGTTAAAGAGATAGATAGGGAGGACTACCAAGCCGGGACGTTTTAAAAATGGCGTGCAGAAATTTTAAATCACCTGTCCTGAAAATTTCAAGTTTTTGTAATATTTGTGTGAACTACTTCTTTATTTATGGACCGTTTTTGTTAATTTTGGTCTTGTTTAAAAGATTAAAAGTTACTCTTTAATACTACAAGAGAATTTTTTATTTTGTTTATTAAAAGATTAATTGCAAATTTTTTATTACAATAACTTGCCAAATTTTTGTTGTTTGCATAAATAATTGATAAGAAATTTTATATAAAATCGAAGGATCATTTCTTTGCAAATCTCGCTTGTAATTTTGTTTCCCAGACTTTAAACTTTCATTTGCTGTACAAAAAACCCTTAAAAATTAACTTCCCATACAGAAGTGTATTTTTAAAATTATATCAATTTAGTAACTACAAAAATACACTACGATTATACGTACCTAGGAAAAATCAGATGGCTTCTGGAATTAAAGTATTATGTAATGGTTAATAATCCATGAAATTACCAATGGGATTGGAAAAGTTTCAAAAACCTTCACTCTTGTAAACCTCCTACACCCCCTTAAATAGGGTAGTTTATGTAACTCTAAAGAGAAAAACAATACGCTATAGCGTATTGTTCATGTTTTTTAATTAAAACATGAAAATTCAAACAAAATTACTGAAAAACTCACTTTTGAAGGTAAAAAACTTTTTTTTTTTCTAAGGGAAGATGAATTTGTCGTTGAAATCAATAGAAAATTATTAAAAAAGTGACTTATGGTGTAAAATTATATATTTTTTTTCGTAAAAGAGATTGTTTTCCTTTAAAAGTAGTAAATCTCCGAAAAACATTGAAAAAAGGGACATTTATGCGGTTTTAAAAATATATATATATATATATTGTCGTAAAATAAGGATAAAAGCATAAAAATAGATAATTTGTGCATTTTTAGAGAAAAAAAATATTGTCGAGAAAAGAAAATATTTTTTTGGTTTTCTTCCACCAACAAATGAAAATATGAAAAAAGCCTTGAAAAAGTCACTTTTTAGGCAGAATTTTCTTTTTTTTTTCAAATTGCATATATTATACTTGTAAAAGGGGGTTTCGTTTAAAATGCCGTTAATACTCCTAAAAACGTTGAAAAACACGTCATTCATGATTAAAAAAAAAAAGAAGTATATTGCGGCAACATTTAACGTTTTTTGTTTACTTTTTTATGAAAACAATGAAATAAGCAGAAAATCATCAAAAAATTCACTTTTTCAGTGAAAAGAAACTATTTTCGTGAAATGGCATATATTCCTTTTTTCTGAAGTAAAATAAAGATGGTCTTTCTTAGATAAGATGTTAATTCTCCAAGAAACGCTGGAAACGGGATAATTTATGCAATTTTGAGAAAGAAAAAGGAATAGCTATGAAAAGTTAATATATATCTTGCTTTTTCCTTCATTTTCACTCAAAACATGGAAATGAAAAGAAATAATACTGAAAACTCCTTTTTCTTTAACAAATATATATTTTTTCATTGAAATGGCTCGTGTTATATTTTATGTAACATGAAAAAGGGATTTTCTTCAAAATGCTGTTAAAACCAATAAAAAGGTTTAAATAGGGTAGTTTATGTAACTTTAAAAAGAAAAAAAATACGCTATAGCGTATTGTTCATGTTTTAATTAAAACATGGAAATTCAAAGAAAATTACTAAAAAACTCACTTTTAAAGGTAAACATACATTATTTCTAGGGGAAGATAGATTTGTCATAAAACTATTGTAAAACCCCTAAAACGTTGAAAAATGGATAATTCAAATCGCATGTTATACTTGTAAAAGAGGGTTTTATGTAAAATGCCGTTAACACCTACAAAAACTTAAAAAAACGTAATTTATGAAATTTTAGATGGAAAAAGTATATTGTAACATGAAAAAGTTGTTTTCTACAAAATGTGTTTAAACGTCCATAAAGGTTAAAAATGGATACTTTGTACAGTTTCAGAGAAAGAAAATGTATATAGTGTTTATCTTCTTGTTTTTAATCATAACATTGAAAACAATAGAAAATTATTAAAAAAGTGACTTTTGGTGTAAAACGATAATTTTTTTTTCGTTAAAGAGTCTCCGAAAGACATTGAAAAAATGGTCTTTTATGCGGTTTTAGAAAAAAATATATATATTGTCGTAAAACAAGGATAAAAGCATAAAAATAGGTGATTTGTGCAATTTTAAAGAAAAAAAATATATTGTCGAGAAAAAGAATGTATTTTTTTGCTTTTCTTCCAGCAACAAATGAAAATATGAAACAAAAACCTTGAAAAAGTCACTTTTTAGGCAGAAATTTCTTCTTTATTCAAATTGCATATATTATAAATGTAAAAGGGGGTTTTGTTTAAAATGCCATTAATACTCCTAAAAACGTTGAAAAACACGTCATTTATGATTTTTTTCAGAAAAAAAGTATATTGTGGCAATATTCAGTGTTTTTTTTTATATTTTGAAGAAAACAATAAAATAAGCAGAAAATCATCAAAAAATTCAATTTTTCGGTAAAAAGAAACTTTTTTTGTTAAATGGCATATATTCCTTTTTTCTTAAGTAAAATAAAGATGGACTTTCTTAGATAAGATGTTAATTCCCAAAGCAACGCTGGAAACGGGATAATTTATGCAATTTTGAGGGAAAAAAATGAATTGCCATGAAAAATAATTATATTTCTTGCTTTATACTTCATTTTCACTCAAAACATGGAAATGAAAAGAAAAAACACTGAAAAATCCTTTTTCTTAAAGAAATATATATTTTTTTATGAAATGGCTTGTATTACATTTTATGTAACAAGAAATAGGGATTTTCTTCAAAAAGTTGTTCAAACCAATAAAAAGGTTTAAATAGGGTAATTTATATAACTTTAAAGAGAAAAACAATACGCTATAGCGTACTGTTCATGTTTTTAATTAAAACATGGAAATTCAAAGGAAATTACTGAAAAACTCACTTTTGGAGGTAAAAACATACTTTTTTTTCTAAGGGAAGATGAATTTGTCATAAAATTATTGTAAAAGCCTTAAAAACGTTGAAAAATGGATAATTCAAATCGCATATGTTATACTTGTAAAAAAGGGTTTTATGTAAAATTCCGTAAATACTTTTAAAAACTGAAAAAAACGTAATTTAGGAAATTTTAGATACAAAAAGTATATGGTAACATGAAAAAGTTGTTTTCTATAAAATATTTTTAAACGTCCAAAAAGGTTAAAAATTGATATTTTGTACAGTTTCAAAGAAAGAAAATGTATATATTTTATTTTCTTGTTTTTAATCACAACATTGAAAAGAATAGAAATTTATTAAAAAGTTACTTTTGGTGTAAAATCATATTTTTTTTTTCGTAAAAGAGATGGTTTTCCTTTAGAAGTAGTAAATATCTGAAAAATATTGAAAAAAGAGACATTTTTGCGGTTTTAGAGAAAAAAATTATATTGTCGTAAAATAAGGATAAAAGCATAAAAATAGGTAATTTGTGCAATTTTTGAAAAAAAAGTATTGTCGAGAAAAATAATGTATTTTTTTGGTTTTCTTCCACCAACAAATGAAAATATGAAAAAAAACTTTGGAAAACTCACTTTTTAGGCAGAATTTTCTTTTTATTCATATTGCATATATTATACTTGTAAAAGAGGGTTTTGTTAAAAATGCCGTTAATACTCCTAAAAACGTTGAAAAACACGTCCCATGATTTTTTTCAGAAAAAAAGTATATTGTAGCAATATTCAGAGTTTTTTGTTTATTTTTTTATGAAAACAATGTTATAAGGAGAAAATCATCGAAAAATTCACTTTTTCAGTGAAAAGAAACTTTTTTCGTGAAATGGCATATATTCTTTTTTTCTGAACTAAAATAAAGACGGTCTTTCTTAGATAAGTTGTTAATTCTCATAGAAAGGCTGGAAACAGGATAATTTATGCAATTTTGAGAGAAAAAAAATGAATTGTAATGAAAAGTTAATATATTTCTTGCTTTTTCCCTCATTTTCACTTAAAACATGGAAATGAAAAGAAATAACACTGAAAAATCCTTTTTCTTAAAGAAATATATATTTTTTCATTGAAATAGCTTGTATTACA
Source organism: Callinectes sapidus (assembly GCA_020233015.1). NCBI lineage: Eukaryota > Metazoa > Arthropoda > Malacostraca > Decapoda > Portunidae > Callinectes > Callinectes sapidus. The sequence continues at coordinate 6,818,986 of CM035220.1, read as the reverse complement.
TTTTATGTAACATGAAAAAGGGATTTTTTTTTCAAAATGTTGTTAAAACCAATAAAAAGGTTTAAATAAGGTAGTTTATGTAACTTTAAATAGAAAAACAATACGATATAGCGTATTGTTCATGTTTTTAATTAAAACAAGGAAATTCAAAGAAAATTACTGAAAAACTCACTTTTGGATGTAAAAACATACTTTTTTTTCTAAGAGAAGATAGATTTGTCATAAAAGTATTGTAAAAACCCTTAAAAACGTTGAAAAATGGATAATTCAAATCGCATATGGTATATTTGTAAAAGGGGGTTTTATGTAAAATGCCATAAATACTCTTAAATACAGAAAAAACGTAATTTATGACATTTTAGATAGAAAAAATGTATTGTAACATGAAAAAGTTGTTTTCTACATAATGTGTTTAGACGTCCAAAAAAGTTAAAAATGGATACTTTGTCCAGTTTCAAAGAAAGAAAATGTATATAGTGTTTATTTTCTTGTTTTTAGTAAAAACATTGAAACCAATAGAAATATATTAAAAAAGTGACTTTTGGTGTAAAAGGATTTTTTTTTTTCGTAAAAGAGATGGTTTTCCTTTAAAAGTAGTAAATCTAGGAAAGAAATTGAAAAAAGGGTCATTTATGTGGCTTTAGAGAAAAAAATATATATTTTCGTAATATAAGGATAAAAGCATAAAAATAGGTAATTTGCGGAATTTTAGAGAAAAGAAACATTGCCAAGAAAAAGATTGTATTTTTTTGGTTTTCTTCCACCAACAAATGAAAATATGAAAAAAACCTTGATAAAGTCACTTTTTAGGCAGAATTTTCTTATTTATTTAAATTGCATATATTATACTTGTAAAAAGGGGTTTTGTTTAAAATGCCGTTAACACTCCTAAAAACGTTGAAAAACACGTCATCTATGATTTTTTTTCAAGAAAAAATGTATATTGTGGCAATATTCAGTGTTTTTTTTTTTATGAAAACAATGAAATAAGCAGAAAATCATCGAAAAATTCACTTTTTCGGTAAAAAGAAACTTTTTTCGTGAAATGGCATATATTCCTTTTTTCTTAAGTAAAATAATGATGGTCTTTCTTAGATATTATGTTAATTCTCCAAGAAACGCTGGAAACGGGATAATTTATGCAATTTTGAGAGAAAAAAATGAATTGCCATGAAAAATTAATATATTTCTTGCTTTATCTTTCATTTTCACTCAAAACATGGAAATGAAAAGAAAAAAAACACTGAAAAATCCTTTTTCTTAAAGAAATATATATTTTTTCATTGAAATGGCTTGTATTACATTTTATATAACATGAAATAGGGATTTTCTTCAAAATGTTGTTAAAACCTATAAAAAAGTTTAAATGGGGTAGTTTATGTAACTCTAAAGAGAAAAAAATATATAGTCTATTCGTAGGAAAATTACAGAAAAACTCACTTTTCGATGTAAAAACATACCGTTTTCTAAAAATCTGAAAACATTGAAAAAAAGAATCATTTATGCAGTTTTAGCGAAAACAAAACATATTATCGTAAAATAAGGATAAAAACATAAAAATGGGTAGTTCGTGCAATTTTAGAGAAAAGAAAAATAGTCGCAATAGTCAAATCGCATATGTTATACTTGTAAAAGGGGGTTTTATGTAAAAAGCCGTTAATACTCTTAAAAACTGAAAAAAAACGTAATTTATGAAATTTTAGATAGAAAAAGTATATTGTAACATGAAAAAGTTATTTTCTACAAAACGTGTTTAAACGTAAAAAAAAAGGTTAAAAATGTGTATTTTGTACAGTTTTAGAGAAAGAAAATGTATCAAGTATTTATTTAGCATATTTATTTAGTATATTTATTTTAGTATATTGTGGCAATATTCAGTGGTTTTTTTTTTTTATGAAAACAATCAAATAAGCAGAAAATCATCGAAAAATTCACTTTTTCTGTGAAAAGAAACTTTTTTCCTGAAATGGCATATATTCCTTTTTTCTGACCTAAAAAAAAGATGGTTTTTCTTAGATAAGATGATAATTCTCCTAAAAACGCTGGAAAAGGGATATTTTAGGCAATTTTGATAAATATTTTAAAAGTATAACATATGCGATTTGAATTATCCATTTTTCAACGTTTTTAAGGGTTTTACAATATTTTTATGACAAATTTATTTTCCCTTAGAAAAAAAAGTATGTGTTTACCTCCAAAAGTGAGTTTTTCAGTGATTATCTATGAATTTCCATGTTTTAATTAAAAACATGAACTATACGCTATAGCGTATTGTTTTTCTCTTTAAAGTTACATAAATTACCGTATGTAAACCTTTTTATTGGTTTGAACAACTTTTTGAAGAAAATCCCTATTTCTTGTTACATAAAATGTAATACAAGCCATTTCATTGTGACATAAATGACCCTATTTAAACATTTTTATTGGTTTTAAGAACATTTTGAAGAAAATCCCTTTTTCATGTTACATAAAAATATGTAATACAAACAATTATAAAGAAAAAGTAAATATTTCTTTAAGAAAAAGAATTTTTCAGTGTTTTTTTTCCTTTCATTTCCTTGTTTTGAATGAAAATTAAAGAAAAAGCAAGAAATATATAAACTTTTCATGGCAATTCATTTCTTTCTCTCAAAATTGCATAAATTATCCCCTTTTCAGCGTTTTTAAGAGAATTAAATTCCCATCTAAGAAAGATCATCTTTTTTTTAGTAAAGAAAAAAAGGAATATAAGCCATTTTACGACAAAAGTTCCTTTTTACTAAAAAGTGAATTTTTCAATGATTTTCTGCTTATTTCAATTTTTTCATCAAAAAATAAACAAAAAACACTGAATATTGCCACAATATACTTTTTCTGACAAAAATAATAAATGACGTGTTTTTCAACGTTTTTAAGAATATTAACTGCATTTAAAACAGAACCCCCTTCTACAAGTAGAATATATGCAATTTGAATAAAGAAGAAAATTCTGCCTAAAAAGTTACTTTTCCTTGGTTTTTTTCATATTTACATTTGTTGGGGGAAGAAAACCAAAAAAATACATTATTTTTCTCGACATTAAATTTTTTCTCTAAAATTGCACAAATTACCTATTTTTATGCTTTTATCCTTATTTTACGATAATATATATTTTTTCTCTAAAACTGCATAAATGACCCTTTTTCAATGTATTTCGGAGATTTACTACTTTTAAAGGAAAACCATCTCTTTTAAGAAAAAAAAATTACTTTACGCCAAAAGTCACTTTCTAATAATTTTCCATTGATTTCAATGTGTTGATTAAACACAGGAAAATAAACACTATATACATTTTATTTCTCTGAAACTGTACAAAGTACCCATTTTTAACCTTTTTGGACGTTTAAACACATTTTGTAGCAAAGAAATTTTTCATGTTGCAATATACTTTTTCTAACTAAAATTTCTTTTATATTACGTTTTTTTCAGTTTTTAAGAGTATTAACGGCATTTTACGTAACACCCCCTTTTACAATTATACCATATGCGAATATAATAATCCATTTTTCAACGTTTATAAGAGTTTTACAATATTTATATGACAAATCTATTTTCCCTTAGAAAAAAAAGTGAGTTTTTCAGTAATTTTCTTTGAATTTTGATGTTTTAATTAAAAACATGAACAATACGCTATTGCGTATTGTTTTTATCTGTAAATTTACATAAACTACCCTATTTAAACTTTTTTTATTGGTTTTAACAAAATTTTGAAGAAAATCCCTTTTTTCTGTTACATAAAATGTAATTTGAAGCTAAAAATATATATTTCTTTAAGAAAAAAGGTTTTTCAGTATTTTTTCTTCTCATTTCCATGTTTTGAATGAAAATGAAGGAAAAAGCAAGAAATTTATTAAATTTTCATGTCAATTCATTTTTTTGTCTCAAAATTGCATAAATTGACCGCTTTCCAGCGTTTTTAGGAGAATAAACATCTTATCTAAGAAAGACCATCTTTTTTTAGTTCAGAAAAAATATATATGCCTTTTCACGAAAAAAGTTTCTTTTCGCCAAAAAAGTGACTTTTTGATGGTTTTCTGCTTATTTTATTGTTTTCTTTAAAAAAATAAACAAAAAACACTGAATATTGCCACAATGAAAATTTTTTTTATGTAAGTCCTAAATGACGTGTTTTTCAACGTTTTTAGGAGTATTAACGGTATTAACAACATTCTAAACAAAACCATCTTTTACAAGTATAATATATGCAATTTGAATAAAGAAGAAATTTCTGCCGAAAAAGTGACTTTTTCAAGGTTTTTTTTTTATATTTTCATTTGTTTGTGGAAGAAAACCAAAAAAATGCATTCTTTTTCGCGAAAATATTGTTTTTTCTCTAAAATTGCACAAATTACCTATTTTTATGCTTTTATCCTTATTTGACGATAAAATATTTTTTTCTCTAAAAATGCGTAAATGACACTTTTTTTTAAATATTTCTCGGAGATCTACTACATATAAAGAAAAACCATCTCTTTAACGAAAAAAAATATGATTTTACATCAAAAGTCACTTTTTAATAATTTTCTATTGATTTCAATGTTTTGATCAAAAACAAGAAAATAAACACTATATACATTTTCTTTCTCTGTAACTGTTAAAAGTACCCATTTTTTTACCTTTTTGGACGTTTTAACAAATTTTGTAGAAAACTACTTTTTCATTTTACAATATTCTTTTTCTATATAAAATAACATAAATTACGTTTTTTCCAGTTTTTATGATTATTGATGGCATTTTACATAAAACCCCCTTTTACAAGTATAACAGATGCGATTTAAATGATCAATTTGTATACGTTTTTAAGGGTTTTACAATATTTTTATGACAAATTTATCTTCCCTTAGAAAAAATAGTTCGTTTTTATCTCAAAAAGTGAGTTTTTCAGTAATTTTCTTTGAATTTCCATGTTTTAATTAAAAACATGAAAAAGTGAATTTTTCGATGATTTTCTGTTTATTTCATTGTTTAAAAAAAAAACACTGAATATTGCAAAAATATACTTTTTTTTTTGGAAAAAAATTCATAAACGACGTGTTTTTTAACGTTTTTAGGAGTATTAACTGCATTAAAAAAAAAAAACTCTCTTTACAAGTATAATATGTGCAATTTAAATAAAGAAGAAAATTCTCCCTAAAAAGTGACCTTTTCAAGGTTTGTTTATATTTTCATTTGTTGAGGAAAGAAAAAAATATATATACTTTTTCTCGACAATATATTTTTTTTCTCTAAAATTGCACAAATTACCTATTTATATGCGTTTATCCTTATTTTACGATAATATATTTTTTTCACTAAAACTGCATAAATGACCCTTTTTTCAATGTTTCTCGAAGATTTACTACTTTAAAGAAAAACAATCTGTTTTACGAAAAAAATATATGATTTTAAACCAAAAGTAACTTTTCAGTAATTTTCTATTGATTTCAATGTTTTGATTAAAAACAAGAAAATAAACACTATATACATTTTCTTTCTCTGTAACTGTACAAAGTATACATTTTTAACCTTTTTGGACGTTTAAACACATTTTGTAGAAAACAACTTTTTCATGTTACAATGTACTTTTTCTATGTAAAATTAGATTAATTACGTTTTTTTCAGTTTTTAAGAGTATTAATGGCATTTTACATAAAACCCCCTTTTACAAGTATAATATATGTGATTTGAATTATCGATTTTCCAACCTTTTTAAGGGTTTTACAATATTTTTTATGTCAAATCCATCTTCCCTTAGAAAATAAAACTATGTTTTTACATCCAAAAGTACGTTTTTCAGTAATTTTCTTTGAATTTCCATGTTTTATTTAAAAATATGAACAATACACTATAGCGTATTGTTTTTCTCTTTATAGTTACATAAACTATTTAAACCTTTTTATTTGTTTTAACAACATTTTGAAGAAAAAC
>CM035220.1:6781152-6798440 GCA_020233015.1 Callinectes sapidus | reverse complement strand
AAACTTCCAAAAAGTTTAAAAATGGGTTCTTTGAAAATGTATATAGTGTTTGTTTTCTTGTTTTTATTCAAAACATTTAAATCAATAGAAAATTAAGAAGTGACTTTTGCTGTAAATTTTTTTTTTTTTTTTTTTTTTCGTAAAAGACATGGTTTTCCTTTAAAAGTAGTAAATCTCCGAAAAACATTGAAAAAAGCATCATTTATGCAGTTTTAGGGAAAAAAAATATATTGTCGTAAAATAAGGATAAAAGCATAAAAACAGGTAATTTGTGGAATTTTAGAGAAAAAAAATATTGTCGAGAAAAAGAATGTATTTTTTTGGTTTTCTTACACCAAACAAAAGAAAATATGAAAAACAACTTGAAAAAGTCACTTTTTAGGCAGAATTTTCTTCTTTATTCAAATTTCATATATTATACTTGTAAAAGGGGGTTTTGTTTAAAATGCCGTTAATACTCCTAAAAACGTTGAAAAACACGTCATTTATAATTTTTTTCAGAAAAAAAATTATATTGTGCCAATATTCTGTGTTTTTTTGTTTATTTTTTGAAAAAAAAAAAATAATAAGCAGGAAATAATCGAAAAAATCATTTTTTCGGTGAAAAGAAACTTTTTTTTCGTGAGATAGCATATATTCTTTTTTTCTGAACTAGAAAAAGATGGTCTTTCTTAAAAAAGATGTTAATTCTCCTAAAAACACTAGAAAGGGGATATCTCATGCAATATTGAGAGAAAAAAAAGAATTGCCATGAAAAGTTAATATATATGTTGCTTTTTCCTTCATTTTCATTCAAAACATGGAAATTATAAGAAAAAAAAACACTGAAAAATCCTTTTTCTTAAAGAAATATATATTTTTCCACTAACAAATGAAAATATGAAAAAAACCTTGAAAAATTCAATTTTTAGGCAGAATTTTCTTCTTTATTCTAATTGCCTATATTTTACTTGTAAAAAGGGGTTTGTTTAAAATGCCGTTAATACTCCTAAAAACGTACAAAAACACTGAAAAATCCGTTTTCTTAAAGAAATATTTACTTTTCCTTGACATGGTTTGTATTACATTTTATGTAACATAAAAAAGGGATTTTCTTCAAAATGTTGTTAAAACCAATTAAAAGTTTAAATAGGGTAGTTTATGTAACTTTGAAGAGAAAAATAACACGCTTTAGCGTATTGTTCATATTTTTAATTAAAACACGGAAATTCAAAGAAAATTACTGACAAACTCACTTTGGGAGGTAAAAACATACTTCTTTTTTTTCTAAGGGAAGATGGTTTTGTAATAAAAATACTGTAAAACCCTTAAAAACGTTAAAAAATGGATAATTCAAATCGCATATGTTATAGTTGTATAAGGGAGTTTTATGTAAAATGCCGTTACTACTATTAAAAACTGAAAAAACGCAATTTATGAAATTTTAGATAGAAAAAGTATATTGTAATATGAAAAAGTTGTTTTCTACAAAATCTGTTTAAACTCCCAAAAAAGTTAAAAACGGGTACTTTGTAGAGTTTCAGATAAAGAAAATGTATATAGTGTTAATTTTATCCTTGTTTTCAATCAAAACATTGAAATCAATAGAAAATTATTAAAAAGTGACTTTTGGTGTAAAATCATATATTTTTTTTCGTAAAAGAGATGGTTTTCCTTTAAAAGTAATAAATCTCCGAAAAACATTGAAAAAAGGGTCATTTATGCAGTTTTAGAGAAAAAAAAATTTAATCGAAAAATAAGGATAAAAGCATAAAAATAGGTAATTTGTGCAATTTTAGAGAAAAAAAAATATTGTCGAGAAAAAGAATGTATTTTTGGTATTCTTCCACTAACAAATTAAAATATGAAAAATCTTTGAAAAAGTCACTTTTTAGGCAAAATTTTCTTCTTCATTTAAATTGCATATATTATACTTGTAAAAAAAATCTGTGTATAATGCCGTTAATACTCCTAAAAACGTTGGAAAACACGTTATTTATGATTTTCTTAAGAAAAAAAGGTATAATGTGTTAATATTCAGTGTTTTTTGTATATTTTTTATGAAAACAATGAAATAACCAGAATATCATCAAAAAAATCACTTTTCCGGTGAAAAGAAACTTTTTTTTCGCAAAATGGCATATATTCCTTTGTTTTTAACTGAAATAAGATGGTCTTTATTAGATAAGATGTTAATTCTGCTAAAAACGCTGGAAAAAAGATAATTTATGCAATTTTGGGAGAAAAAAATAAATTGCCATGAAAAGTTAATATATTTCTTGCTTTTTACTTCATTTTCATTCAAAACGTGGAAATAAAATGGAAAAAAAACTGAAAAATCCTTATTTAAAAAATATATATATATTTTTTCTTTGAAATGGCTAGTATTACATTTTATGTAACATGAAAAAGGGATTTTCTTCAAAATGTATTTAAAACCAATTAAATGGTTTAAATAGGATAGTTTATGTAACTTTAAATAGAAAAATAATACGCTATAACATATTGTTCATGGTTTTATTTAAAACACGGAAATTCAAAGAAAATTACGGAAAAACTCACTTTTGGAGTTAAAAACATTTTTTTCTAATGGAATATTGATTTGTCATAAAAATATTGTAATACCCTTAAAAAATGGATAATTCAAATCGCATATGTTATACTTGTAAAAGGGGGTTTTATGTAAAATGCCGTTAATACTCCTAAAAACGGAAAAAAATTTATGAAAATTTTATGAAAATTTATGAAATTTTAGATAGAAAAAGTATATTGTAACATGAAAAAGTTGTTTTCTACAAAAAGTGTTTAAACGTAAAAAAAAGGTTAAAAATGTGTACTTTGTACAGTTTTAGAGCAAGAAAATGTATAAAGTGTTTATTTAATATATTTATTTAGTATATTTATTTTAGTATATTGTGGCAATATTCAGTGTTTTTTAAAATTTTTTATTAAAACAATCAAATAAGCTTAAAATCATCGAAAAATAAACTTTTTCGGTAAAAAGAAAATGTTTTCTTGAAATGGCATATATTCCTTTTACCTGAACTAAAAAAAAAGATGTTTTTTCTTACGTCAGATGACAATTCTCCTAAAAACGCTGGAAAAGGGATATTTTATGCAATTTTGATAGAAAAAAATGATATTCCATGAAAAGTTAATATATTTCTTGCTTTTTCCTTTATTTTCATTCAAAACATGGAAATGAAAAGAAAAACACTAATAAATCCTTTTTCTTAAACAAATATATGTTTTTTTCCATGAAATGGCTTGTATTACACTTTATGTAACATGAAAAAGGGATTTTCTTCAAAATGTTGTTAAAAACAATAAAAAGGTTTAAATAGGGTAGTTTATGCAATTTTAAAGAGAAAAACAATAAGCTATAGCGTATTAATTTGTTTTCCTTTAAAAGTAGTTAATATCCGAAAAAAAACATTGAAAAGACGGTCATTTATGCAACTATAGAGAAAAAAATACATTATAGTAAATAAGGATAAAAGCGTAAATGTAGGTAATTTGTGCAATTTTAGAGAAAAAAAAATTGTCGAGAAAAAGAATGTATTTTTTTGGTTTTCTTCCACCAACAAATGAAAATATGAAAAAAACCTTGAAAAAGTCACTTTTTAGGCAGAATTTTCTTCTTTATTCAAATTGCATATATTATACTTGTAAAAGGGGGTTTTCTTTAAGAAAAAGAATTTTTCTGTATTTTTCTTTTCATTTCCATTTTTTGAATGAAAATGAAGGAAAAAGCAAGAAATTTTTCATGAAAAAGAAACTTTTTATGGCAATTCATTTTTTCTCTCAAAATTGCATAAATTCTTCCCTTTCCAGCGTTTTTAGGAGAATTAACATCTTATCTAAGAAAGACCATCTTTTATTTAGTTCAGGAAAAAGGAATATATGCAATTTCACAAAAAAAATTTCTTTTCATTGAAAAAGTTAATTTTTCGATGATTTTATGCTTATTTCATTGTTTTCATCAAAAATAAACAAAAAATACTGAATATTGCCACAATATACTTTTTTCTGAAAGAAAATTATAATGGACGTGTTTTTCAACGTTTTTAGGATTATAAACGGCGTTCTAAACAAAACCACCATTTACAAGTATAATATATGCAATTTGAATAAAAAAGAAAATTCTGCATAAAAAGTGACTTTTTCAAAGTTTTTTTTCATATTTTTATTTCTTGGTGGAAGAAAACCAAAAAAATACATTTTTTTCCCTCGACAATATTTTTTTTCTCTAAAATTGCACAAAGTACCTATTTTTATGTTTTTATCCTTATTTTACGACAATATATATTTTTTCTCTAAACCTTCATAAATGACCCTTTTTTCAATGTTTTTAGGAGATTTAGTACTTTTAAAGGTAAACAATCACTTTTACGAAAAAAAACAAGAAAATAAACAATAAATACATTTTCTTTCTCTGAAACTGTACAAAGTACCCATTTTTAACTTTTTTGGACGTTTAAAAATATTTTGTAGAAAACAACTATTTTATGTTACAATATACTTTTTTTTTTATCTAAAATGTCATAAATTACGTTTTTTTCGGTTCTTAAGAGTGTTAACAGCATTTTACATAAAACCCGTATTTACAAGTATAATATATGCGATTTGAATTATCCATTTTTCAAACATTTTAAGGGTTTTACAATATTTTTATGACAAATCCATCTTACCTTATAAAAAAAAGGATGTTTTTACCTCCAAATGTTAGTTTTTCAGTAGTTTTCTTTGAATTTCCATGTTTTAATTAAAAACATGAACAATACGCTAAAGCGAATTGTTTTTCTCTTTAAAGTTACATGAACTACCCTATTTAAATCTTTTTATTGGTTTTAACAACATTTTGAAGAAAATCCTTTTTTTTTCTTGTTACATAAAATGTAATACAAGCCATTTCAAGGAAAAAGTATATATTTCTTAAAGAAAAAGGATTTTTCAGTGTTTTTTCTTTTCATTTCCATGTTTTGAATGAAAATAAAGAAAAAGCAAAAAATATATTATATTTTCATGACAATTAATTTTTTTCCGTCAAAATTGCATAAATTATCTATCCCCTTTCCAGCGTTTTTAGGAGAATTAATTTCTTATGTAAGAAAGACCTTTTTTTTTAAGTTTAGAAAAAAAGTAATATATGCCATTTCACGAAAAATGTTTCTTTTCACAGAAAAAGTGAATTTTTTGATGATTTTTTACTTAATTCATCGTTTTTATCAAAAAATTAACAAAAAACACTGAATATTGCCACAATATACATTTTTTTTCTGAAAAAAAAAAATAAATGACGTGTTTTTCAACGTTTTTAAGAGTATTAAAGGCATTTTAATCAAAGCCCCCTTTTACAAGTATAATATATGCAATTTGAATAAAGAAGAAAATTCTGCCTAAAAAGTGACTTTTGCAAGGTATTTTTTATATTTTCATTTGTTGGTGGAAGAAAACCAAAAAAAAAAATACATTCTTTTTCTCAACAATATTTTTTTCTCTGAAATTCCACAAATTACCTACATTTACGCTTGTATCCTTATTTTACTATAATGTATTTTTTTTCTCTATAGTTGCATAAATTACCGTTTTTTCAATGTTTTTATGGATATTTACTATTTTTAAAGGAAATATCTCTTTTACGAAAAAAAAAAAAAAGATTTTAGACCAAAAGTCACTTTTTGATAATTTTCTTTGAATTTCCATGTTTTAATTAAAAACATGAACAATACGCTTTATATTTTTTTCTTTAAAGTTGCATAAACTACCCTATTTAAACCTTTTTATTGGTTTTAACTACATTTTGAAGAAAATCCCTTTTTCATGTTATATAAAATGTAGTACAAGCCATTTCCAGAAAAAAAAATTTACATTTCTCAAAAATTGGATTTTTCAGTGTTTTTTTTTATTTCTATGTTTTGAATGAAAATGAAGGAAAAAGCAAGAAATATATAAACTTTTCATGGCAATTCATTTTTTCTCTAAAAATGCATAAATTATCCCCTTTCCAGCGTTTTTAGGAGAATTAACATCTTATCTAAGAAAGACCATCTTTTTTTTTTTAGTTGAGGAAGATGGAATATATGCAATTTCACGAAAAAAGTTTCTTTTCACCGAAAAAGTGAATTTTTCGATGATTTTCTGCTTATTTCATTGTTTTCATAAAAAAAAAAAACTCTGAATATTGCCACAATATACTTTTATTATGAAAAAAAATCATAAATGACGTGTTTTTCAACGTTTTTATGAGTATTAACGGCATTTTAAACAAAACTCCTTTTTACAAGTTTAATATATGCAATTTGAATAAAAAACAAAATTCTGCATAAAAGTGACTTTTCTAGGTTTTTTTTCATATTTTAATTTGTCGGTGAAAGAAAACCAAAAAAATGAATTCTTTTTCTCGACAATATATTTTTTTCTCTAAAATTGCACAGATTACCTATTTTTTTTGTTTTTTTAAGCCTCTTTAAGGTAAAAATATATATTTCTTATATAAAAAAAATTTTTCAGGGTTTTTTCTTTTCATTTCCATGTTTTCAATGAAAATGAAAAAAAAGCTAGAAAGATATTAACTTTTCAAGGCAATTCATTTTTTTCTCTCAAAATTGCATAAATTATCCTCTTTTCAGCGTTTTTAGGAGAATTACAATCTTATCTAAGAAAGAACATCTTTTATTTAGTTCAGAAAAAAGGAATAAAACCTTTTTATTGGTTTTAAGAACCTTTTGAAGAAAATCCCTTTTTCATGTTACCTAAAATGTAATACAAACAATTACATGGAAAAAGTATATATTTCTTTAAGAAAAAGGATTTTTCAGTGTTTTTTTTCTTTTCATTTCCTTGTTTTGAATGAAAATTAAAGAAAAATCAAGAAATATCTTAACTTTTCATGGCAATTCATTTTTTTCTCTCAAAATTGCATAAATTATCCCCTTTCCAGCGTTTTTAGGAGAATTAAATTCTAATCTAAGAAAGATCTTCCTTTTTTTAGTACAGAAAAAAAGGAATATATGCTATTTCACGACAAAAGTCTTTTTTTTTTTAGTTAAGAAGAAAGAAATATATGCCATTTCAAGAAAAAAGTTCCTTTTCACCGGAAAAGTAGATTTTTCGATGATTTTCTGTTTATTTCATTGTTTTCATAAAAAAAATAAACAAAAAACAATGAATATTGCGATAATATACTTTTTTCTCAAAAATTTCATAAATGACGTGTTTTTCAATGTTTTTAGGAGTATTAACAGCATTTTACACAAAACTCCCTTTTATAAGTATAATATATGCAATTTGTATAACGACAAAATTTCTTTTTTTATCTTATTTTCATATGTTGATGGAAGAAAACCATAATATACAATCTTTTTTGCAACAATATTTCTTTTCTCTAAAATAGCACAAACTACCTATTTTTATGTTTTTATCCTTATATTACTATTATATATTTTTGTCTCTAAAACTGCATAAATGACCATTTTTTCAATGTTTTTCAGAGATTTAAAAAAAAGTATGTTTTTACATCAAAAAGTGAGTTTTTCAGTAATTTTCAATTAATTTTCATGTTTTGATTAATAACAAGACCAATACACTATATTTTTTTTTCCTTAAAGTTACATAAACTACACTATTTAAACCTTTTTAATGGTTTTAATAACATTTTGAAGAAAATCCCTTTTTCATGTCACATATAATGTAATACAAGCCATTTCAATTATAAATATATATATATTTTTTGGAAAAATAATTTTTCAGTGTTTTTTCTTTACATTTCCATGTTTTGATTGAAAATTTGAGAAAAAGCAAGAAATTTAGAAACTTTTTATTGCATTTCATTTTTTTCTCTCAAAATTGCATAATTTATCCCATTTTCAGTGTTTTTAGGAGAATTAACATATCATCTAAGAAAGACCATCTTTTTTTACTTAACTAAAGATGGTATTTCTTAGATGAGATGTTAATTCTCCTAAAAACGCTGAAAAGGGGGATAATTTATGCAATTTGGGAGAAAAAAAATGAATTGCAATAAAAAGTTAATATATTTCTTGCTTTTTCCTTCATTTTCAATTAAAACATGGAAATGTAAAGAAAAAACACTGAAAAAAACTTTATTTATAAGAAATATATATTTTTTTCATTGAAATGGCTTGTATTAGATTTTATGTAACAAGAAAAAAGGATTTTCTTCAAAATGTTGTTAAAACCAATAACAAGGTTTAAATAGAGTAGTTTATGTAACTTTAAAGAGACAAAAATATATAGTGTATTGGCCTTGTTTTCAATTAAAGCATGAAAATTAAAAGAAAACTACTGAAAAACTCACTTTAGGATGTCGAAACATACTTTTTTTTCTAAATCTCTGAAAAACAATGAAAAAAGGGTCATTTATGCAGTTTAAGAGTAAAAAAATATTATCGTAAAATAAGGATAGAAACATAAAAAAGGGTAGTCTGTGCAATTTCAGAGAAAAGAAATATTGTCCCCCCAATAAATGTATTTTTTGGTTTTCTTCCACCAACAAATGAAAATAAGATAAAAACATTGAAAAAGTCATTTTTTAGGCAGAAATTTTGTCTTTTTTATAAATAGCATATATTATACTTCTAAAAGGGGTTTTTGTGTAAAATGCCGTTAAACTCCTAAAAACCTTGAAATGCACGTCAATTATGAAATTTTTGAGAAAAAAGTATATTGTCGCAATATTCATTACTTTTTTTATGAAAACAATGAAATAAGCAGAAAAACATCGAAAAATCTACTTTTCCGGAGAAAAGGAACTTTTTTCGTGAAATAGCATATATTCCCTTCTTCTTAAGGAGAAAGGAATATATGCCATTTCACATAAAAAGTTCCTTTTCACAGAAAAAATAGATTTTTCGATGATTTTCTGCTTATTTCATTGTTTTCATAAAATAATAAACAAAAAACAATGATTATTGCGACAATATACTTTTTTCTCAAAAATTTCATAAATGATGTGTTTTTTTAAAGTTTTTAAGAGTATTAACGGCATTTTACACAAAACCCCGTTTTACAAGTATAATATATGCAATTTGTACAATTTACATTCTTTTTTGTGACTATATTTCTTTTCTCTAAAATTGCGCAAACTACCCATTTTAATGTTTTTATCCTTATTTTACGATAATATTTTTTTGCTCTAAAACTGCATAAATTATCCTTTTTTCAATGTTTTTCAGAGATTTAGAAAAAAAGGTTTTTTTATACATCAAAAAGTGAGTCTTTCTGTTATTTTCTTTTAATTTTCATGTTTTAATAAAAACAAGACCATAACACTATATATATTTTTCTCTTTAAAGTTTCATAAACTACGCTATTTAAACATTTTTAATGGTTTTAACAGCATTTTGAAGAAAATCTTTATTTCTTGTTACATAAAATGTAATACAAGCCATTTCAATAAAAAAAATATATATATTTCTTTAAAAAAAAGATTTTTTAGTGTTTTTTTCTTTACATTTCTGTTTTGATTGTAAAAAAAAGAAAAGGCAAGAAATATATTAACTTTTTATTGCAATTTATGTTTTCCTCTCAAAATTGCATAATTTATCCCATTTTCAGCGTTTTTAGGAGAATTAACAGCTCATCTAAAAAGCCCATCTTTTTTTAGTTAAGAAGAAACTAATATATGCTATTTTACGAAAAAAGTTCCTTTTCACCGGAAAAGTAGATTTTTCGATGATTTTCTGCTTATTTCATTGTTTCAATAAAAAAAAAATAAACAAAAAACAATGAATAATGCGACAATATACTTTTTTCTGAAAATTTTTATAAATGACGTGTTTTTCAACGTTTTTAGGAGTATTAACGGTTTTTTACACAAAACCCACTTTTACAAGTGTAATATATGCAATTTGTATATAGAAAACATTTCTGCCTTAAAAAGTTACTTTTTCAATGTTTTTATCATATTTTCATTTGTTGGTGGAAGAAAACCAAAAAATACATTGTTTTCCGACTATTTTTCTTTTCTCTATAATTGCACGAACTACCCATTTTTATGTTTTTATCTTTATTTTACGATAATATATTTTTTTCGCTAAAACTCCATAAATGATTATTTTTTTTCAATGTTTTCAGAGATTTAGAAAAAAAGTATGTTTTCATATTCAAAAGTGAGTTTTTTGTAATTTTCTTTTAATTTTCATGTTTTAATTAAAAACAATTCCAATACACTATATATTTTTTTCTCTTTAAACATACATAAGCTACGCTATTTAAACCTTTTTATTGGTTTTAACAACAATTTGAAGAAAGTCCCTTTTTCATGTTACATAAAATGTATTACAAGCCATTTCAATGAAAAAAATATATATTTCTTTTAGAAAAAGGATTTTTCAGTGTTTTTTCTTTACATTTCCATGTTTTTGATTGAAAATTAAGGAAAAAGCAAGAAATATTTTAAAGTTTTATTGCAATTAATTTTTTCTCTCAAAATTGCATAAATTATCCTCTTTTCAAAGTTTTTAGAAGTATTAACGGTATTTTACACAAAACCTTCTTTTACAAGCATAATACATGCAGTTTGTATGAAGACAAAATTTCTGCCTAAAAAGTGAATTTTTCAATGTTTTTATCTTATTTTCATTTGTTGGTGGAAGAAAACCAAAAAATGCATTATTTTTTGCGACAATATTTCTTTTCTCTAAAATTGCACAAACTATCCATATAAATGTTTTTATCCTTATTTTAAGAAATTATATATTTTTCTCTAAAACTGCATAAATGACCCTTTTTTCAATGATTTTCAGAGATTTAGAAAAAAGTATGTTTTTACATCAAAAAGTGAGTTTTTTAGTCAGTTTCTTATAATTTTCATGTTTTAATTAAAAACAAGACCAAAACACTATATATTTTTTTTCTCTTTAAAGTTACATAAACTACCCTATTTAAACCTTTCATAAAAATATTGTAAAACCCTTAAAAACGTTGAAAAATGGATAATATAAATCGCATATGTTATATTTGTAAAAGAGGGTTTTATGTAAAATGCCGTTAATACTCCTAAAAACTGAAAAAAACGTAATTTATGAAATTTTAGATAGAAAAAGTATATTGTAAAGTATATTATGGTAAAATAAGGTTAAAAGGAAAAAATAGGTAATTTATGCAATTTTAGAGAAAAAAAAGTATTGTCGTGAAAAAGAATGTATTTTATTGATTATCTTACACCAACAAATGAAAATATGAAAAAAACCCTTGAAAAAATCAGTTTTTAGGCAGAATTTTCTTCTTTATTCAAATTGCATATACTATACTTGTAACAGGGGGTTTTGTTTAAAATGTTGTTAATGTTCCTAAAAACGTTGAAAAACACGTCATTTAATGTTTTTTTTTCAGAAAAAAGTATCGTATGGCACTATTCAGTGTTTTTTGTTTATTTTTTGATAAAAACAATGAAATAAGCCGAAAGTCTTCGAAAAATTTTCTTTTACGTTAAAAAGAAACTTTTTTTGGCATATATACCTTGAAAAAGTCACTTTTTAAGCAGAATTTTCTTCTTTATTCAAATTGCATATATTATACTTGTAAAAAGGGGATTTGTTTAAAATGCCATTAATACTCCTAAAAACGTTGAAAAACACGTCATTTATGATTTTTTTCATAAAAAAAAGTATATTGTGGCAATATTCAATGTTTTTTGTGTATTTTTTGATGAAAACAATAAAATAAGCAGAAAATCATAGAAAAATTCACTTTTTCGGTGAAAAGAAACTTTTTTCGTGAAATGGCATATATTCCTTTTTTATAACTAAAAAAAAAAAGATGGTCTTTCTTAGGTAAGATGTTAAATATGTTAAAAACGCAGGAAATAGGATAACTGATGCAATTTTGAGAGAAAAATATGAATTGCCATGAAAAGATAATATATTTCTGGGTTTTTTCTTAATTTTCATTTGAAACATGGAAATGAAAAGAAAAAACACTGAAAATATATTTTCTTTAAGAAATATATTTTTTTCCTTGAAAAAGCTTGTATTTTATTTTATGTAAGAAGAAAAAAGGATTTTCTTCAAAATGTTAACACCAATAAAAAAGTTTAAATAGGGTAGTTTATGTAACTTTAAAGAGAAAAACAGTACACTATAGCGTATTGTTCATGTTTTTAATTAAAACATGGAAATTCAAAGAAAATTACTGAAAAACACACTGTTGGAGGTAAAAACATTTTTTTTTTCCTAAGAGAAGATGGATTTGTCATAAAAATATTGTAAAACCCTTAAAAACGTTGATAAATGGATAATTCAAATCGCATATATTATACTACTTTTAAAAGGGGCTTTTATGTAAAATGCCGTTAATAATCTTAAAAACTGAAAAAAACTTAATTTATGAAATTTTAGATAGAAAAAGTATATTGTAACATGAAAAAGTTTTTTTCTACAAAATGTGTTTAAACGTCCAAAAAGGTTAAAAATGGGTTCTTTGAACAGTTTCAGAGAAAGAAAATGTATATAGTGTTTGTTTTCTTGTTTTTATTCAAAACATTGAAATCAATAGAAAATTAAGAAGTGACTTTTGCTGTAATATAATTTTTTTTTCGTAAAAGACGGTTTTCCTTTAAAAGTAGTAAATTTTCGAAAAACATTGAAAAAAGCGTCATTTATGCAGTTTTAGGGAAAAATTTTTTTTTTTGTAAAATAAGGATGAAAAGCATAAAAATAGGTAATTTGTGGAAATTTAGAGAAAAAAAATATTGTCGTGAAAAATAATGTATTTTTTTGGTTTTCTTCCACCAAATAAATGAAAATATGAAAAAACCTTGAAAAAGTCACTTTTTAGGCAGAATTTTATTCTTTATTCAAATTGCATATATTATACTTGTAAAAGTGGGTTTTGTTTAAAATGCCGTTAATACTCCTAAAAACGTTGAAAAACACGTCATTTATAATTTTTTTTCAGAAAAAACTATATTGTGGCAATATTCAGTGTTTTTTGTTTATTTTTTGATGAAAACAATGAAATAAGCAGGAAATAATCGAAAAAAATAATTTTTTCGGTGAAAAGAAACTTTTTTTTTTCGGGAGATAGCATATATTCTTTTTTTTCTGAACTAAAAAAAAGATGGTCTTTCCTAAAAAAGATGTTAATTCTCCTAAAAACGCTGAAAAGGGGATAATTCATGCAATATTGAGAGAAAAAAATGAATTGTCATGAAAAGTTGATATATTTCTTGCTTTTTCCTTTATTTTCATTGAAAACATGGAAATTAAAAGAAAAAAACACTGAAAAATCCTTTTTCTTAAAGAAATATATATTTTTCCATTAACAAATGAAAATATGAAATAAACCTTGAAAAATTCACTTTTTAAGCAGAATTTTCTTCTTTATTCTATTTGCCTATATTATACTTGTAAAAAGGGGTTTTGTTTAAAATACCGTTTATACTCCTAAAAACGTACAAAAACCCGTAAAAACGTACAAAAACGTACAAAAATCCTTTTTCTTAAAGAAATATTTACTTTTCCTTGACATGGTTTGTATTACATTTTACGTAACCTAAAAAAGGGATTTTCTTCAAAATGTAGTTAAAACCAATTAAATGGTTTAAATAGGAGAGTTTATGTAACTTTAAATAGAAAAACAAGACGCTATAGCGTATTTTTCATGTTTTTAATTAAAACATGGAAATTCAAAGAAAAAATTAAAAACTCACTTTTGGAGGTAAAAACATCCTTTTTTTTTCTAAAGGAAGATGGATTTGTCATAAAAATATTGTAAAATCCTTAAAGACGTTGAAAAATGGATATTTCAAATCGCATATGTTGAACTTGTAAAAGGGGGTTGTATGTAAATTGCTGTTAATACTCTTAAAAACTGAAAAAAACGTAATTTATGATATTTTGTGACATGAAAAAGTTTTCTACAAAATGTGTTTAAACGTAATAAAAAATTAAAAATGGGTACTTGGTACAGTTACAGATATATAAAATGTATATAGTGTTTTTTTTCTTGTTTTTAATCAAAACATTGAAATCAATAGAAAATTAATAAAAAGTGATTTTTGGTGTAAAATCATTTTTCTTTTCGTAAAAGAGATGGTTATCTTTTGAAAGTAGTAAATCTCCAAAAAACATAGCAAAAAAGGTCATTTATGCAGTTATAGAGAAAAAAAATATATTATCGTAAAATAGGGATAAAAGCATAAAAATAGGTAATTTGTGCAATTTTAGAGAAAAAAAATATTGTCGAGAAAAAAATTTTTTTTTTTTTTTTTTTGGTTTTCTTCCACCAACAAAGGAAAAAAATGTTAAAAACCTTGAAAAAGTCACTTTTTAGGCAGAATTTTCTTCTCTGAAACTGTACAAAGTACCCATTTTGAACTTTTTTGGACGTTTAAACATATTTTGTAGAAAACAACTTTTTCATGTTACAATATACTTTTTTTTATCTAAAATTTCATAAATTACGTTTTTTTCGGTTTTTAAGAGTATTAACAGCATTTTCCATAAAACCCATTTTTACAAGTATAATATATGCGATTTGAATTATCCATTTTTCAATAATTTTAAGGGTTTTCCAATATGTTTATGACAAATCCATCTTGCCTTAGAAAAAAAAGGATGTTTTTTCTTCCAAAAGTTAGTTTTTCATTAATTTTCTTTGAATTTCCATGTTTTAATTAAAAACATGAACAATACGCTATAGCGAATTGTTTTTCTCTTTAAAGTTATATGAACTACCCTATTTAAATCTTTTTATTGGTTTTAACAACATTTTGAAGAAAATCCCTTTTTCTTGTTACATAAAATGTAATACAAGCCATTTCAAGGAAAAAGCATATATATCTTAAAGAAAAAGGATTTTTCAGTGTTTTTTTCATTTCCATGTTTTTGAATGAAAATGAAGAAAAAGCAAAAAATATATTATATTTTCATGACAATTAATTTATGTAAGAAAGACCATCTTTTTTTTAGTTCAGAAAAAAGTAATATATGCCATTTCACGAAAAATGTTTCTTTTCACAGAAAAAGTGAATTTTTCGATGATTTTCTGCTTATTTCATCGTCTTTATCAAAAAATTAACAAAAAACACTGAATATTGCCACAATATACTTTTTTTCTGAAAATAATCATAAATGACGTGTTTTTCAACGTTTTTAAGAGTATTAACGGTATTTTAATGAAAACCCCCTTTTACAAGTATAATATATGCAATTTGAATAAAGAAGAAAATTCTGCCTGACAAGAAACTTTTGCAAGGTTTTTTTTATATTTTCATTTGTTGGTGGAAGAAAACCAAAAAAAAAAAAAAATACATTCTTTTTCTCGACAATATTTTTTTTCTCTGAAATTCCACAAATTATCTATTTTTATGCCTTTATCCTTTTTTTACGATTACATTTTTTTTCTCTAAAACTGCATTAATTACCCTTTTCTCAATGTTTTTATGGAGATTTACTACTTTTAAAGGAAATATCTCTTTTACGAAAAGAAAAAAAAAATTTTAGACCAAAAGTCACTTTTTAATAATTTTCTTTTGATTTCAATGTTTTGATTAAAAACTAGAAAATAAACACTATATACATTTTCTTTCTCTTAAACTGTACAAACTACCCATTTTTATCCTTTTTGGACGTTTAAACACATTTAGTAGAAAACAATTTTTTTAATGTTACAATATACTTTTTCTTTCTAAGATTTTATAAATTACGTTTTTTTCCTATTTTTAAGAGTATTAATTTACGGCATTTTACATAAAACCATCTTGTACAATTATAACATATGCGATTTGAATTATCCATTTTTCAACGTTTTTAAAAGTTTTACAATATTTTTTAAGACAAATCCATCTTCCCTTAGAAAAGAAGTATGTTTTTTCCTCCAAAAGTGAGGTTTTCAGTAATTTTCTTTGAATTTCCACGTTTTAATTAAAAACATGAACAATACGCTATAGCGTATTGTTTTTCTCTTTAAATTTACATAAACTACCCTATTTCAACCTTTTTATTTGTTTTAACAACATTTTGAAGAAAATTCCTTTTTCATGTTACATAAAATGCAATATAAGCCATTTCAAAGAAAAATATATGTTTCTTTAAGAATAAGGTTTTTTCAGTGTTTTTTTAATTTTCATTTCCATTTTTTGAATGAAAATGAAGGAAAAAGCAAGAAATATATTAACTTATCATGGCAATTCATTTTTTTCTCTCTAAATTGCATAAATTATCGTCTTTCCAGCGTTTTTAGGAGAATTAACATCTTATCTAAGAAAGACTATCTTTTTTTTTTAGTTCAGAAAAAAAAGAATATATGCCATTTCACGAGAAAAGTTTCTTTTTACCGAAAAGTGAATTTTACGATGATTTTCTGCTTATTTCATTGTTTTCATCAAAAAATAAATAAAAAACACTATACTTTTTTCTGAAAAAAATCATAAATGACATGTTTTTCAACGTTTTTAAGAGTATTAACGGCATTTTAAACAAAACCCCCTTTTACAAGTAAAATATATGCAATTTCAATAAAGAAGAAAATTCTGCCTAAAAATGGATTTTTTCAAGTTTTTTTTTTCATTTTTTCATTTGATGGTGGAAAAGTAAAGTAAAGTGGGGGGCTTACGCTGTATCAGCGCGTGGCTGCGGGCGCTCATCTCCCGCCTCCTTGGGTTTTGAGCCTGTGGTGGAATAGTCCCTTACCCTGGGACATTGGGCCAGCATGAAATCCGGGTTTCCACAGTTTACCTTCTCTAGGTTGCCCTAGGTACCCATTTATCGACCAGTGAAGGATGGAAACCTGGGTGAGTTCCCCGCCGTCCTCGTCCAGGATCAAAATCGGGCCCACGGATTCGTAGCCAGACGCGCTGGCCACTGCGTGGCGGCGCTATGGATGGTGGAAGAAAACCAAAAAAATACATTCTTTTTCTCGGCAATATTTTTTTTCTCTAAATTTTCACAAATTACCTATTTTTATGCTTTTATCTTTATTTTACGATAATATATTTTTTTCAACAAAAATGCGAAAAATGACCCTCTTTTCATTTTTTAACTTTTATCAGGGTTTTACAATATTTTTATGACAAATCCATCTTCCCTTAGAAAAAAAAATTATGTTTTTACCTCCAAAAGTGAGTTTTCAGTAATTATCTTTGAATTTCCATGTTTTAATTAAAAACATGAACAATAGGCTATAGCGTGATGTTTTTTTTCTTTAAAAATACATAAACTACCCTATTTAAACTTATTTATTGGTTTCAACAACATTTTGAAGAAAATCCCTTTTCCATGTTACATAAGATGTAATACAGCCATTTCAAGGAAAAATATATATATTTTTTTAAGAAAAAGGAC
>CM035220.1:6756604-6774104 GCA_020233015.1 Callinectes sapidus | reverse complement strand
AGCTTTTCTCACTCTCGATCTTTTCTCCCTCTTTCTTTTCTTATTTTTCATTTGTTTTTGCTTGTAATAACTTTTTTATCTATTTCTCCTTTCTTTTTTCCTGTTTTAGTCTTTACTTTAGTGATTTTATGTTAAAGCCTGGAACATCAGAGAGAGAGAGAGAGAGAGAGAGAGAGAGAGAGAGAGAGAGAGGAGGGGAGGGGGTGGAGGGAAAGTTTGTGTGCACGTATAAATAGGGAGTGATCGGAAGCGTGTCTGGACGAGGGGGAAGGCCAGGTGAGGACGCCACGCCTTGACACACTGACCTGATTTTGTTTTATTTTCTCCTCTCACAAACTATCATCCATGTTAGTGACGTGATAATGACGAGGGCGAGGACACTGCACCACGAGACCCTGACGAATAGCGAGGGTGAAATGAAGTACAGTTAGTCTAAATACTGGGACACTTTTTATAGCGAGTTTTGAGGTGTGACTAAACGATTCTTTTTTTACATTAGGAAGGCTCTATGGAGGTCAGAAGATTAATGGCCAGAGTGTGTACTATTCTAATCCCCCACATGAGTTTCTGAGACTATATAAAATCGTCCTATAATAAGAAGAATAAAATATTTAAAAACACGTCCCAGTACTGAAGATGTAAAAGCCTGGAACATTAGTGAACGCCATGTCTGTGAAGTTAGCATACAGTCTAACAAAGTGGTATAGGAAGTTAGGATAGTTTAGGGAGCTCTGTTAGGTGGTAAGATTTCTTGTGTCTAGTTGTTGTTTTGATAAGCTGTAGTGAATGTTATTGGGGTTTTCAAGAATTTTTACTTGTTTTTGATAAGAGGATAAACAAGAGAAGAATATTAACGTATTCTATTGGGTTGCATTAGAACTTCTTGAGTCTAGTGAGTTTAGCAAGAAGTTATGGACATTATTGGGTGTGATTCTGATGACTGGAACATGAAAAAGAAGAAAAGAACCGAAGAAAGAACTGGAAAACAAAAAGAAAGATAAGAACAAGAAATAAACATTCATACAACTCTTTCACCTACTCTCCTTTGTCAAGTCAGAAGGGTAAATTGTTTAAGACTTAAGCGAAAGTCTTGATACGTTCGTGTAAAGTCGACGTTCTGTCCTGCGTTTTCTGGGAAGTCGTAGATTTACCTTGTGACCACAACTGCCTGGCTGGCTGGCTGATGATGGGCAGCGCACAGGCGAACCCCTCCCCACTCTCGAATCAAAGAGGGTGATAAGCATTATTTTTGCATTACTCACTCAGTCTCTCTCTCTCTCTCTCTCTCTCTCTCTCTCTCTCTCTCTCTCTCTCTCTCTCTCTCTCTCTCTCTCTCTCTCTCTCTCTCTCTCTCTCTCTCTCTCTCTCTCTTCTTTGTTTTGTTTTCTAATTATTCATTTGTGTTTTCGTTATTTCTTCTCTGTCGATTTTCATCCTCTTTTTCCTTCAAGATTTTATTGTCTTCTTTTTCTTTTCTTGTTCTTGTTCTTGTTCTTGTTCTTGTTCTTCTTTTCCTCCTCCTCCTCGCTGGACCTAATTTAGTACACTAAATTATCCTTAATAATCCAACATAATTTATGAATTCTACATCTAATGACACTCTGTTAATTTAAGGGACACACACACACACACACACACACACACACACACACACACACACACACACACACACACACACACACACACACACCCACCCCCACCCACACACACACACACACACACACACACACACACACACACACACACACACACACACACACACAAACACAAAGTCAGCTAAGAAACGATATTATCCAGATAAAGTTCACCATCTCAAACAGGCCAACAGCAGTCAGTGGTTCTGCAAGGTAAATTCACTGTGCGGTCTGCAAAAACTTTCCACCTCTCTCTCCCCTGTACCTCACACCTACCTAACGAAATAGCGGCAGATGAGATGAACGGTCACTTTACCTCTATCTGTCAAACACTTCCTCCCCTCAGCACCGCCTCTCTCCCTGCTTACATCCCTTCCCCTTCCACTCCCCACGCTGTCCACGAGGCTAATGTTGTCTCCTGGGTTAGAATATTCAAATGTAAAAGAGCCACTACCCCACCGGACCTTCCCATCAAAATTTATAAAGATTTTGCTCTATAACTCGCCACTCCCCTCTGTTCTATTATCAATGCTTCCCTCTCACAAAGTTCAGTTCCTGGTGACTGGAAAATTTCATGTCACGCCACTTTAAAAACAACGGACCTTCAGTCATTCATTGATCTCAGTCCAGTCGCTCTCACACCCATCCCCAGCTTTATTTGTGAAGATTTTGTATTTCATTGGTCTTACTCCAAAATATACTATTTTATCTAAAATTTCATAAATTAGATTTTTTCAGTTTTTAAGAGTATTAACTGCATTTTACACAAAACCCACTTTTACAAGTATAACATATGCGATTTGAATTATCCATTTTTCAACGTTTTTAAGGGTTTTACAATATTTTTATGACAAATCCATCTTCCCCTAGAAAAAAAGTATGTTTTTACCTCCAATAGTGAGTTTTACTGTAATTTTCTTTGAATTTCCATGTTTTAATTAAAAACATGAAATTTACGCTATAACGTATTGTTTTTCTCTTTAAAGTTATATAAACTACCCTATTTAAACCTTTTTATTGGTTTTAACAACATTTTGAATAAATTTCTTTATTAATGTTACATTAAATGAAATACAAGCCATTTCAAGGAAAAGATATATAAGTCTTTTAGAAAAAGAATTTTTCAGTGTTTTTTCTTTTTATTTCCATGTTTTGATTCAAAATGAACGAAAAAGCAAGAAATATATTAACTTTTTATTGCAATTCATTGTTTTCTCTCAAAATTGCATAAATTATCCTCTTTCCAGCGTTTTTAGGAAAATTAACATCTTATCTTACAAAGACCATCTTTTATTTAGTTCAGAAAAAAAGGAATATATGCCATTTCACGAAAAAAAGTTCCTGTTCACCGAAAAAGTGAATTTTTCGATGAATTTCTGCTTATTTCATTGTTTATATCAAAAAATAAACAAAAACATTGAATATTGCGACAATATACTTTTTCTGAAAAAAAAAATCATAAATGACGTGTTTTTCAACGTGTCTAGGAGTATTAACGCTATTTTAAACAAAACCCTTTTTTACAAGTATAGTATATGCAATTTGAATAAAGAAGAAAATTTTGCCTGAAAAGTGACTTTTTCAATGTTTTTTTTTTCTTATTTTCACTTGTTGGTGAAAGAAAACCAAAAAAATACATTCTTTTTCTCAATAATATTTTTTTTTCTCTAAAATTGCACAAATTACCTATTTTTATGCTTTTATCCTTATTTTACGATATATTTTTTTTCTCTAAAACTGCATAAATGACCCTTTTTTCAATGTTTTTCGGAGATTTACAACTTTTCAAGGAAAACCATCTCTTTTACGAAAAAAATATGATTTTACACCAAAAGCCATTTTTTTAATAATTTTCTATTGATTTTATTGTTTTGATTAAAAGAAGAAAATAAACACTATTTACATCTTCTTTCTCTGAAACTGTACAAAGTACCCATTTTTAACCTTTTTGGACGTTTAAAAATATTTTATAGAAAACAACTTTTTCATGTTACAATATACTATTTTATCTAAAATTTCATAAATTTTTTTTTCTTCAGTTTTTAAGAGTATTAACAGCATTTTACACTAAACCCCCTTTAACAAGTATAACATATACGATTTGAATTATCCTTTTTTCAACGTTTTTAAGGGTTTTACAATATTTTTAGGACAAATCCATCTTCCCTTAGAAAAAAAAGTATGTTTTTACCTCCTAAAGTGAGTTTTTCAGTAATTTTCTATGAATTTCCATGTTTTAATTAAAAACATGAACAATACGCTATAGCGTATTGCTTTTCTCTTTAAAGTTACATAAACTACCCTATTTAAACCTTTTTATTGGTTTTACCAACATTTTGAAGAAAATCCCTTTTTAATGTTACATTAAATGTAATACAAGCCATTTTAAGGGAAAAAAATATATATTTCTTTTAGAAAAAGGATTTTTGAGTGTTTTTTTCCTTTTATTTCCAAGTTTTGATTGAAAATGAAGGAAAAAGCAAAAAATATATTAACTTTTTATTGCAATTCATTTTTTTCTCTCAAAATTGCATAAATTATCCCCTTTCCAGTGTTTTTAGGAGAATTAGCATCTTATCTTAGAAAGACTATCTTTTATTTAGTTAAAAAAAAAAAAAGGAATATATGCCATTTCACGAAAAAAGTTACTTTTCTCCGAAAAAGATAATTTTTCGATGATTTTCTTCTTATTTCATTGTTTTCATCAAAAAAAAAAAAAAAAACACTGATTATTGCACCAATATAGTTTTTCTGAAAAAAATCATAAATGACGTGTTTTTCAACGTTTTCAGAAGTACTAACGCCATTTTAAACAAAACTCCCTTTTACAAGTATAATATATGCAATTTCAATAAAGAGGAACATTCTGAATAAAAAATGACTTTTCCAATGTCTTTTTCTTATTTTCATTTGTTGGTAGAAGAAAACCAAAAAAATACTATCTTTTTCTCGACAATATTTTTTTTCTCTAAAATTGAACAAATTACCTATTTTATGCTTTTATCCTTATTTAACGATAATATATTTTTTTTTTCTCTAAAACTGCATAAATGACCCTTTTTTCAATATTTTTCGGGGATTTACAACTTTTCAAGGAAAACCATCTCTTTAACGAAAAAAAATATAATTTTACACCAAAAGTCATCTTTTGATAATTTTCTATTGATTTCAATGTTTTGATTAAAAACAAGAAAATAAACACTTCATACATTTTCTTTCTCTTAAACTGTACGAATTACGCATTTTTAACCTTTTTGGACGTTTAAAAACATTTTGTAGAAAACAACTTTTTCACGTTGCAATATACTTTTTTATCTAAAATTTCATAAATTAGGTTTTCTTCAGTTTTTAAGGGTATTAACGGCATTTTACACAAAACCCTCTTTTACAAGTATAACATATGCGATTTGAATTATCCATTTTTCAACGTTTTAAAGGTTTTACTATATTTTAGGACAAATCCATCTTCCCTTAGAAAAAAAAGTGTGTTTTTACCTCCAAAGGTGAGTTTTTCAGGAATTTTCTTTTTCCTGATATCAGCCATGTTTGATAGCACTAAAAAGAAATTTTAGGCTCGTAAATTTGTAAGCAAAGTCACGTGACTCCTGGACAGAGCTGCCTTCTGATTGGCTGCTCCCAGTAGCCAATGAGCGCTCTTATGCGAGTTAGCGACACCCACCTCCCACTAGCGACAGTGTTCGTGGATACCGATTTCTCCGGTGTCGGTATCCTGGCTGTCGTTAGTTAAGCGCGTCGTTATTACCGACGCGCTTAGCGACAAGCTTCGTGGATCCGGGCCCTGCAGGTCCAGCGTTATCTTCTACTGATAATTCCTTCCTTTTCTTCGCCTTGTAAGCCTCTCTTATCTCCTTCATATGCTCCCTTTTCCTTTTCAATGATTCTCGTGCTCTTGGCATGATTCTGGAAGGCTACTTGCAGAATGTGGGGCAGAAAACTTGGCAAACGCGTGGACCAGCGACATGCACCCTCACCCTCTGGGAGTCGTGAAGACACTGAGGTTCCCGTGATGAACAGTGTTGCCACCTCTGAAAATATAAACCCGCTAGATTGTACTCCAAAACCCGCCAGATTTAGGCAGAGACCCGCTACACAAAAAAATTGTATATTTCATAAAATAATATGAACAATTCCACGATCCTATTAAACCATAATAATAATAAGTAATAACTGCCGTATGTGCAGCTACAAACATGGCCATTTTTCCTTCAGCTTTCTGACACTCACTTGTATTTTTCAAAGATTGAAATGGCAATGTAGGCTTTCTACCTGGAGAAAAGGCTTGTGCATTTTTACTTTATGTTTTTTGTCTTAGCGTGGTCTTTCAAGTCACACAGTTTTGGAGAAAGTACACAATGGCAGAATTTACAGCTAAGGACAGTTTCACCTTCCGCTGTGTTTTTTTTTCTCAGTTAACCATTCTTTAAGCTGAGAATCAGTCAGCCACTCTTTGCGAAACTTTTGTTGGCAGTATGGTTTACGTTTCGGCATTGTGAATGTGTCTATTATTTTATTGTCAGAGGAAAAAATGACACTTAAGGCACGGCCGGTCAGTAACCACGCAACGTGCACGAGGGTACTACCGGACTAGACTGAGCCCTGAGGGGCCGCCCCACGACGCCACGCGGCGTGGGGTTGCTAGCGCAACCATACAAAATCCAGCTACCATATATGTGCATGTTTAAAATTGATGAATTTACGAGAAATAATGAAAATTTAAATTTTTTTCATTATCGAAAATTTATAGATCTATATCGTTTGTCATCCCTCCAGGAAATCGCCAGACTAAATTGCAATCCCGCTAGATTTCCCGCTAGCCGCCAGATTCAAAATTTACCCGCCAGATTAAAATTTAAACCTCCAGATCTAGCGGGAAAACCGCTAAAATGGCATCACTGGTGATGAATCCTACAGAGTTACCAACGGCAGTAATCAGTGTTACCAATGGCACGAAAAAGAAGTAAAAATAACGCAATTTTCTTATTTCTCAACGCATTTGAATGCGGAAAAGTACAGCGTGGAGCGTGAGATAGCGCGCGATGCATACATGACGCGCACATCAATGATTTTAATCAAAAGATCATAAAAAACCCTTAGAATGCTCAGATCCCTTTCAAACTCTGTCGTGAATGGCTAGATAGCTATACTTAGCAATGCCGCTAAAATCCCAAAAAGCCAATTTCATCATTTTTGGCCCAAATTTTGGGTACCTCTCCCCTGAAGAGAAGGAGATGTTCTATACCAAACTGGACTCTGTACTGGACCAGTGTCCCCGTCATGATGCACTCATTGCCCAGGGCGACTTTAATGCTGTCACTGGCACCGAAAGGGCTGGCTATGAAATATGTGTTGGTCCCCATGGTTCTGGTACCAGGAATGACAACAGCTCTTTCCTTCTGAATTTTGCAAGATCCAGAAGGCTGAGAATTGCGGGTTCCTGGTATCAGAGACCAGCGCTGCACCGCTGGACTTGGTATAGCAATGCCGGAGGGGTAGCGAAGGAGATCGATCATATCCTAGCCAGTACTCGTTGGAGGATCCTCCAGAACTGCAGGGTTTTTCGGAGTGCCGAGTTCTTTGCGACCGATCACAGGCTTTTAGCTTCACTCAAGCTTCATATCAAGTCCAGAAAGCTTCCAAGACGCAACCACACTGTGTTTCATCTTGAGAAGCTGAAGGACTTGACATGTGCACAAGAGTATGCAGTGATAGTCTCCAATCGGTTTGGAGTGCTCGACACCCTTGAGGACCTTGAGGAGCTATGGGATACCTTCAAACGTGAGACTCTTGAGGCTGCCAAGGAAGGCATTGGGGAGCGCCCGAGGTCACGGAGTGGCTTCACCTCGATAGAGACGCTGGAAAGTATTCAGGAGAGCCGCGCTGCCAGACTTGCAGGGGACCATGACCAGTACAGGGCTCTGTCACGTAGGACTAGAACTCTTCTGAGAAGAGACAAGGAGAGGTACGTCAGGGGTCTCGCTGAGGATGTCGAGCGTCATTTAAATGCTAATGACCTCAGACCTGCCTATCGAGCTCTGAAGAAACTCCGCTCCAAGTCTACTTCTCAGGTGAGTGCTATCCGAACAGCAGATGGTTGCCTCGTATCAGACGCAGATGGGCAGATGGCTCGTTGGGCTGAGTACTTTGAGCAGCTGTTCACGGTGGATCCTCCAAGCGGACAGCTCCGGACTGCAGGGTTGGTCGTCCCTATCTGGAAGGGAAAAGGGGACCGTCAAGACTGCAGCAACTACCCGTGGAATAACGCTGCTCAGCGTACCAGGCAAGGTGCTTGCCCATTTGCTGCTGACACGGATCCGCACTCACCTGCTGAAGCATCGGAGACCTGAACAGTCAGGGTTCACGCCCGGTAAGTCAACGACTGACCGTATCCTAGCGCTTCGCGTACTAGTGGAGCGCCGTCGTGAGTTTCGACAGGGAATGCTTGCAGCCGATGTCGATCTCAAGAAGGCGTTTGACTCAGTGCATCGAGAGACACTCTGGGATCTTCTGCGTCTCCGTGGGATTCCTGCAAGGATTATTGGTCTATTAACTGGCCTGTACTCCGGGACTGAAAGTGCTGTGAAGTGTGGAGGAGGCGTGTCCAGCTTCTTCCCTGTGAATACAGGTGTGAGGCAGGGCTGTGTGCGTGCTCCATCACTTTTCAACACATGCATGGATTGGGTACTAGGCAGGGTTTGGAACAAAGTCATTTTGGAGCATCTGTCGGCAACACCAAGATTACAGATCTTGTTTTTGCTGATGATGCACCAATCTTCGCTGAGTCACTGTAGGTTCTGGTAATGGCTCTAGAGGCACTGCACGAGGAGGTGAAGCCCTTGGGACGTAAGGTTTCCTGGGCCAAGACCAAGGTCCAGGTGTTTGGAGGCGTGCTGGATGAAACAGTACAGTTTGTCCATGCGTGTGGCGAGGACATTGAGATCTTGAAAAGTTTCACATACCTTGGTAGTGTAGTACATAACGAAGGTGGGTCGAGCCAAGAAGTCACACGGCGGATTGGCCTGGCCCACGGCGTTATGAATTCGCTCAACACGAGTATTTGGCGTTGTCGATACCTGTGCAGACTGACAAAGATTCGGATCTTCCAAGTCGCTGGTGATCCCTGTCTTACTCTATGGTTGTGAGACATGGATGCTGAACACCGACCTGAGGAGGAGAATTGATGTCTTTGGTACTAGATGCCTTCGCAGGATCATGGGATACCGCTGGTATGACTTTGTGTCAAATCAGCGATTGTTCCACGAGACCGAGTCGAGGCCTATTACTAGCATAGTCCGTCAGCGCCAACTGCGGCTATATGGGCATGTGGCGCGATACCCGGAAGCCGACCCTGCTTGTCGGGTTGTTTCCGTAAGGGATAACCCAACCTGGAGGAGGCCTAGAGGACGCCCACAGAACTCGTGGCTGCGGCAAGTCGATGGCTCCTGCTGGGAGTTACTCGGTAGAGGAAGGGAGCCTGCATGGGGGACCCGCAAGGCGTGACCGCCAGGAGTGGCGCCGTAGGGTAGGTGAGGCAACGCGCCCCCGGCGTATACCCCCCATGATTGATTGATTGTATAAGAGGGAAAAAAATAGTTAACCCATGACACCGATGCCGCATTGCGGCGGAGGGGAGGGAAGGAACAGGAACAAGGCGAGTGGCTCCCCCAACACACAATTTCCACCTTAATTTCTAACAAAACAAAGCAAAACATAAAACATGTATATGAAATATTTTTAACTTGGAATTACCTAAAATATTATATCCATAAAGTACAGTACTGTATGTAGCTTAACTCACGGAACACACTGTATATTGTAACAGAGCAGGTCTGGGCGTAGACAAGGCCAGTGGAATCGCATTTACGCAGAAGCGTTCAAATAGGAAAGAGAAGGCAGTCGGGAAGGGTGTTTGTCACTTTTGCTCCCCGATCAGACCCGTTTTGTGCCTGTTCTGTGGCTTGGCTATAGAATGGGGTGTAGGGCTATTGAGCGACCTAATTAACGTAAAGAGGAATATTTTAATGGTTTATCAGGAAGCCACTGCCCTATTAGATGAAAGCCAAGCTCAGTTTTGAATATATACTAGGCTGTTAGAAATGATCTCGTGTCCCCTGGCTTACTCTCTCACTCACGACAGGATTTGGAGGCTGACCGGGGATATAAGTACAACACTATTATTTACCTCAAGGGTGCGGTTTTGGGGAATGTTTTTGGTGGTGTATGTGTATTTGAATTATTTTATGTACTGCATCTAAAAGCTCCTCCACTCTGGGATTGGGCAGGCAGTGGGTCATGGAATATTCGTCTCGACTTCCATATAATGTAGGTTTCAAGTTAACTTTAAGATAATATGGGACATAAAAAATCAACAAAAGAGAAAAGTGCCAGCACGCTATACAAATAATGGTGAAATTGTTGTAAACTTAAAAACACTGAAATCGGAAACACATCACTGATGCAACTCGCTTATTTCTTAGATTATTAGCCAGTATTCAAGGGTGCTGTAAATACTCATATATACCTAATGTAAAACTATTACAATAAGGATTTTTACAATCCAGTTTCCATATTACTATTCTACCATTGTCACGGTTATTATTAGCAGCTACTCCAAAGTTATTACTTTTCTGGACTAATGATGCCATTACAATAATTGTAATGAGTGTCTGCTCAATATTGCTTGTGTATTTTGATTTGGCTATATCGCTCCTCCTCCTCCTCCTCCTCCTCCTACTACTACTACTACTACTATTACTACTATTCCTATTCCAGTTACTTTTTTTTCTCTGCATATCTGGAGTGGCATAGTTATCCTTATTTACGTCTAATTTATATTATTTACTGTATTTAATAATTCTAGTGTATGTACGGTAAGTTCTTATTAGCCTTTATGCTGGGCTTGGAAAACTATATAATTCTCTATATGATCGTCAATTTTCTCATAAAGCTTAAATTATGTTCGAAAAAATTTCACGTCAGCGATATATTAATTCTTTTCTTGAAATTTTAATTTCTAGGACTACATAACAGGTATAGAGTGAATTTGTCGTAACAACTACCTTAATATTATACACATTGATATTTGATCACATGTTGAAATATTTTCTTGTCTGCTAAAATCACCAGATATAACTGCTTTTGCTGAGACTTGGCTTCAAGAACACAACAAACATCTTGATTCATTGGAAGGTTATAATTCATATCACTTAGTTAGAACTGAAAGATAACACAGGGATGACCATCTTAATTAACAAAATGCTAAAGACAGCTATTGAAATAGTTTTGTTACATTAATGAATATATTGAAATCTGCTTTTCCAAATAAACACTGGGCACTTCACATTTAATTTGTTATTTAAAGGCCTAATTTTAAGCATATTGGTGTCAATGAATTAACGTTCATCATAAGTGACTTGTTGAATAACGACAATTTAAAACTTGATAAATCTTTACTTAGAAGAACTTAAGTATTTTGTTAGAATTCTCTACTTATGTTTTCTCAATTATCTACTTATGTTTTCTCAATTCTGTGCCATCTTTAGATTATTTACCCCACATATCCACCCCCTTTTTTTGCGGTACTCTAGAGCTTTGTTAATTAACCTTCTCTGCTTGATCAAGTCTGGATCAATTTTTACACCTCCCACTCTATCGGGTATCTTTATATCTGTATGTGTATGTATCTTTATCTCCTTGTATTTATTAATGTCAATCAGCAGCCTAAACATAATATTAAACATTAATTTTGGAGTCTTTAATACTAATAATCACAATCTATTTACCAATTAGTTTCATATGATGAACTGGGAAAAACTACTTAATCTAGAAAATGCAAAGATAATTTCGATCTCGTATAAAAGTTTATGAAATTTACAATGAAAATTCCCCAATGTAAATAAAACAAGTTACTGACAAACGACTTCGTACTTGGCTTACAAAGGAATAACAAATGTAACATATTTAAGATGTATTAACTTACAATCTTACTATCAATATAGAAATAATCTTACATAAATTATTCCAAATGTTTAATGAACGATTACTTTATAAATATTAAACTTTCGTAATAATGGCAAAAGATGTGGCTACCAATGAATGAAATAAAAGGTAATACATTCAAAATCAGCAATATTATGTCCTGCAATGTAACAATTGAATATTGTAAGACAAGTACATTTTACATATGCAGATGGATTTCCCTCCTCCAGAGGGTGAAGCTTTTTTTTTTTTTTTTTTTTTTTCCTCCACCCTCCCCTGTGAGGGTATGGCAGGTACTGGGATATTAACCCTTTAAGTGTTCCATTAGTTTACATGTAGGGTACACCCAGAGGTTGAAAAAAATCGGATTTTTTTTCTTAGCCCAAACAACCCCAAATGAGCCAAGTAACAAAGAAAACATTTAAAGGGATCAGCGCGCCATTTTTAAATCCTCGCGCTAGGCTACTCGACTGGTAATTCCCTGCCACCGCTGTTGTCACACCATCTTTCTTCGCTTCTTATGAGCTTCATACACTGTCTTCCACCATATTTCACATGCACCCATTAGTTTATTCCGTAAAGCTATATACACACACTAAATAAACACATTTTCAAACCAAAATCATACATTTAACAAATACATCCTATGGCAATCATATGAGCCCCACCGTGAACATGCCTTCCCTTGCTTACATTATTTCTACACAACATGTTCTCTTACGCTATTTCTATTTACAGATTTCACGTTGTGTAGTATTGATGGTTCTTAGAACCGTATCAGAGTGTGATATTCTTCAAAACAGGGTTCCACGCAGAGAGCAATGTCACATTCTCTGCGGTGGTATGGCGTGATTCGCCGCCGATGCTGCCGGCATGTTTTTTTTTACACGCGTAGCAAGCTCTTTGCAGACGTTTTTTCTTTGATTCAAGTGG
The DNA here is from genome assembly GCA_020233015.1 of Callinectes sapidus. Classification (NCBI taxonomy): domain Eukaryota; kingdom Metazoa; phylum Arthropoda; class Malacostraca; order Decapoda; family Portunidae; genus Callinectes; species Callinectes sapidus. The sequence goes on along the minus strand of CM035220.1, from coordinate 6,761,541 downwards.
TGCATCCAGGGTCCTTTTGAAGTGGCGTCCAGTAAGGGCGTGTAGGGTCGCCAGAAGCAGGATTATTAAGAGAATACAGGATTGGCCCGCTTTGAGTTCTGCACACACCCTCTGACGTCACGTGGCTGCCGGGTGGGTGGTGGCTGGGAGGTTTGTTGTGTACGGGGGACGGGTAAGGAAGGGGTGAGCATGTTTACCAGAAAAGAAAACGGGTGGATGGATAGAGTGACTATGACAGAATCACATTACTTGCACGTACACACAGACTTTCTCTCTCTCTCTCTCTCTCTCTCTCTCTCTCTCTCTCTCTCTCTCTCTCTCTCTCTCTCTCTCTCTCTCTCTCTCTCTCTCTCTCTCTCTCTCTCTCTCTCTCTCTCTCTCTCTCTCTCTCTCTCTCTCTTTCTAGCATGTAAACACACACACACACACACACACACACACACACACACACACACACACATTGTGTATAGCATGTTCGCATAGTGCTAGTTATAAGGCAGAGTAAAGCTTGCCATTGAAGACCTTAGAATAGTATAAACTTTTTTTTTTATAATACAGAAATTACTGTGAATATGTATATTTTTTAAAAATTATAAACATGGAATCCTTTCTTCTAGTATAAAATCTTATTTCCATAGGTGTCTGCATTCTCCTGGAGGTGCACTCCAATACAAACCTTTCAAGTGTGCAAGAATTATTAATTCTTTCATACTTCTTCACAATCGCTGTATGAAGCGTGGCATCCCTGTTCCTGCAGATGTGTGTACTTCTTGAATTTAGCAAAGTCCATTCATGAATGTTACATCATGTGTACTAAGTTAATGGAAATAGACAAATGTTTTTACATGCAACAATGTCTCAAAAGTCATTAGGGTTTGGGCTAGTTTTGAAATGTCAGAGAACTAAATATCAAATTACATGGCTGTTCATCTGGTATAATATGAACTTCCAACCCATAGACCTGTTATCCCCACCCAAAAGTCTGTTTAATAATTTTCAGCTTCCACCCCTTCTGAATGAAGAGATGCCACAGGCTGATGAGCAGCAAGCCCCCATGCAGAGAGGTCGGCAGACTCCAGGCAGGCTAGTACAGCAGGATATTATACAAAATTTCAACCAGCAATAAAGTAAGAGAGATTGGTTTTGCTTAGTAACCCTGTAATGACTCAAAAAATTATTTTTTTCATATATTTTATGCATGTTTGAAACTTATATCAAAATGAAATGCCTATCAATATTAAGGATGAAAAACAATTAGTTTGAAATATCCTACATATTTATTTCCTCGAAAAAAAAAGGGTCTTTTGTAGACAAGTAGTAAAAAAATATTCTTTTAAAGAATTGCCTGTGGTATCACAACCAGTAAAAAAGTAATATATATAGTTTACTAGCACCGTTCCTATATATATATATCTATCTATCTATATATCTATATATATATATATATATATATATATATATATATATATATATATATATATCCTTTCCTTACTTATTTACACTGGCAAGGAAAGCCGAATTATCTTTTCTTCACCATCAACATTAACTTAAATAATGCAGGCTGCAGATTCTTGTATTTTTAATGTTTACTGGAGTTTCGCGGCTGCACAAATCAATCCACTTATGTTGTATTTCCTTATCTTTAGGGAAATGATGAAACTTTATCGTCTGATTTCCTTTTAGTCTTTGATTAGAGCTACATCTATTCATTGCACAATAAGCCATTGTCGCGCGCTGGGAGGTGCGGCCAACTACTGCACTGCCCCGCACTCCGCTGAGGTCAAGGACCGACTGATCTCATGACCAAGGTTGCCACAATTTTCAGAGTAAGAGATGCTAAAGCGTTTCCAATAAAATGCCAAATAGCACAAAATAGTGCCAAAGTTAATTACTTACCCATATATATACCCATATATATACCCATATATATATATATATATATATGGAAGATGAGCTAAGCTCGTACTGTCCCGTTTCCATCTAAGTACGTGTGTGTGTGTGTGTGTGTGTGTATATATATATATATATATATATATATATATATATATATATATATATATATATATATATATATATATAAGGGTGATAAGAGGACATGGTAGCAAGTTGAGGAAGAGTACCTATTTAAAGGCCTAATTTGAAGCATGCAGGTGTCAATGAATTTACGTTCATCATAAGTGACTTGTTGAAAGCGACAATTTAAAACTTGATAAATCTTAAGACTAATAAGAACATAAGTATTTTGTTAGAATTCTCTACTTGTGTTTGTACTAATCTTTTCTTAATTCTGTGCCATCTTTAGATTATTTACCCCACATATCCACACCCTTTTTTTTGCGGTACTCCTGAGCTCTGTTAATTAACATTCTCTGTTTGATGAAATCTGGATCAATTTTTACACCTCCCCCTCTATCATGTATCTTTATATCTGTATGTGTATGTATCTTTATCTCCTTGTATTTAATAATGTCAATCAGCAGCCTAAACATAATATTAAACATTAATTTTGGAGTCTTCAATACTAATAATCACAATCTATTTACCAATTAGTTTCATATGATGAACTGGAAAAAACTATTTAATCTAGAAAATGCCAAAGATAATTTCGATCTCATATAAAAGTTTATGAATTTTACAATGAAAATTCCACAATGTAAATAAAACAAGTTACTGATAAACGACTTCGTACTTGGCTTACAAAGGAAATAACATAAATGTAACATATTTAAGGTGTATTAACTTGCAATCTTACTATCAATATAGAAATGATCTTGCATGAATTATTCCAAATGTTAAATGAACGATTACTTTAACATATTTGTAAACTTTCGTAATAATGGCAAAAGATGGGGCTACCAACGAATGAAATAAAAGGTAATACATTCAAAATCAGCAATATTAAGTCCTGCAATGTAACAATTCCATATTGTAGGACAAGTACATTTTACATACGCAGATGGATTTCCCTTCTACAGAGGGTGAAGCTTTTTTTTTTTTTTTTTTTTTCCTGTGAGGGCATGGGAGGTTAGGTCATATTGGTAAGAGACAAATAAGAAAACTTAAAACTTTAACTTTGACTTGTTTTACAGACCGTTTTGCAAAATAAGGGTGACATTTATCCAGTGCCGCTTTTAATTTGAACCATCTTAATTCTTTGCAAGAAGACCTTTCTTGGAACTTTTCCCCTTCTCTTACTGCTTTTTTGTAAAATTCATTTGACATAATTTCTGGTTCTTCATGAAACTCAGAAATGTCAGTGGCTAAACTGATAGGGTTAGTGGACCCTCTGGACACGAAACTTTTGCTTGGTATTACAGATTATGACTCACAAGAATGGCTCAAAGGTTTAGGAGAAAAGTTTTGGATATCTGTATTAGGTCTGAAGCCTTCTTGACATCCTCGTGTACTAGCATCCCTCTTTCTGCGGTAAAAAAAAAAAAAAATAAATAAATAAATAAATAAAAACTGGAAAACATGTTAGAATACATTTGCAAATCTTCGTTATCAACTATTTCAAAAGGCATCTGTATTAAGATATGTACGGATGTAATGGCCATGCAAAACTCTCCACCTTAAGAGAGTGTGCGACTTTTTCATTGTTTGGGGCTTCTGGTGGGGAAGCTGCTCCTTCTTCTACATGCTCCTCTGCTTAAGTATTGACAGTCTGTTCTCCATCTTCTTCATGTATGTCCAGTTCATCCATATGGTGGTTTTCGTCTGTTGATTTTTTTTTTTTTTTTTTTTTTCATACAACTCATCCAATTGTAGTGGATCTGCCTCTCTGTCTTCTTCAGATACACTCTCATCTCTGTAGGGTTTAAGAAAAATAAATCCAGATATAAAGATTTTAACGCTTTATACAGACTTTTGCTGGGTAACATACACTTACCGATGGTAATGCTCCAACTTTTTTTTCACCATCCTTCGAGATTGCTCATTAGTGTCGTAGATGGCTTGCTGTTTTATAGCTGTGTCCTGCTAGCTGAGACAATTCTTGTCTAAAAGCATAACCACTGTTTCTCTTCCAGGCAGCAGATATAGTTGAACGGCGCAACATCCTACTATTTACAGTGGTGGTAGTGACACCTGCAGCTACTGCCACGTTTTTAAGTATAACCTATGTGTTAGATATGTGCAGCTTTATGCACCATTCCTCAGGTGATGCGTTTGTATGTGTTACAAAAACAGGGCAGGAGAGATTTTCACATTTGGTCATTAATGGTCTTCCATAGAGCATATAGGTTCTCAGAGCCTTTTCTTCCATATATTCATGATGATTTCTGCACCTCCATAACTCATCGTCTTATGCTTCTTTACTTTGATCATGTACTCCTTCTCTCCATCCTGGGTATAGCTTTTAATATCCTTGAATTCACCAATGTTGAATTTTGTCAATTCTTGTGCCATTCTTATTGATCTTATCATGATGCTGGTAATCATTTCGTTTCTCAGTTTAATAAAAGATAAGACCACCTTAATTCATCATTTTCAAGGTTTATTGATGCCTTTTCTAAAACTGCTGCTACGTTTTTTTGGAATCCAGTATTTGTTGTATTTGCCTTGGTGTTAAGACATTAGCTTCATTTTTCTCTCTTCAGATAGCTTTTTTTTTTTTTTTTTTGCTTCTGTTACTTCTTCAGAAGATTTTTAAGATAGATTTCTGCGGTATCAGCCACAGCAGCATTAATGGACCACATTATTTTTGTCTTTTTTCTCTAAGAAATTCAAGAGCTCTCAGTGATGCCATCAGAATTTTCGCACATTATGTGCCTGATATTTGTCACAAACGCAGATGGATTTCCCTTCTACAGAGGGTGAACCTTTTTTTTTTTTTTTTTTTTTTTCCTGTGAGGGCATGGCAGGTTAGGTCATATTGCTAAGAGACAAATAAGAAAACTTAAAACTTTAACTTTGACTTGTTTTACAGAACGTTTTGC
>CM035220.1:6732372-6745312 GCA_020233015.1 Callinectes sapidus | reverse complement strand
CTCTGAAATTTTAAAAAATATTGTCTTTCTTATTAGATGTTAATTCTCCTAAAAACGCTGGAAAGAGGATAATTTATGCAATTTTGAGAGAGAAAAAAATTAATTGCCATTAAAAGTTCATACGAAAAACTCACTTTTTCGGTGAAAAGAAACTTTTTTCGTTAAATGGCACATATTCCTTCTTTCTCAACTAAAAAAAAGATAATCTTTCTTAGATAAAATGTTAATTCTCCTAAAAACGCTGGAAAGGGGATAATTTATGCAATTTTGAAAGAAAAATGAATTGCCATGTAAAATTACTATATTTCTTGCTTTTTCCTTCATTTCCATTCAAAACATGGAAATGAAAAGAAAAAACACAGAAAAATCCTTTTTCTTAAAGAAATTTATATTTTTACCTTGAAATTGCTTGTATTACATTTTATATAACATGAAAAATGGATTTTCTTCAAAATGTAGTTAAAACGAATAAAAAGGTTTAAATCGAGTAGTTTATGTAACTTTAAAGAGAAAAACATTACGCTATAGCGTATTCTTCATGTTTTTCATTAAAAAATGGAAATTCAAAGAAAATTACTGAAAACTCACTTTTGGAGTTTAAATATACTTTTTTTTCTAAGGGAAGATGGATTTGTCATAAAAATTTCGTAAAACCCTTAAAAACGTGGAAAAATGGATGATTCAAATCGCATATGTTGTACTTGTAAAAGGGGGTTTTATGTAAGATGCCGTTAATACTCTTAAAAACTGAAGAAAAAAAAACGTTATTTATGAAATTTTAGGTAGAAAAAGAATATTGTAACATGAAAAAGTTGTTTTCTACAAAATGTGTTTAAACGTCAAAAAGGTTAAAAATGGGTACTTTGTATAGTTTCAGAGAGAGGAAATGTATATATAAAGTGTTTATTTTCTTGTTTTTAATCGAAACATTGAAATAAAAAGAAAATTATTAAAAAGTGACTTTTATTGTAAAATCATATTTTTTTACGTAATAGAGATGGTTTTCCATTAAAAGTATTAAATCTCCAAAAAACATTGAAAAAAGGGTCATTGATGCAGCATAAAAATAGGTAATTTGTGGAATTTTAGAGTAAAAATTATGTCGCGAAAAAGTGTGTTTTTTTTTTTTGTTTTCTTATACCAAACAAATGAAAATATGAAAAAAACCCTGAAAAAGTAACTTTTTAAGAATTTTCTTCTTTACTCAAAAAACATATATTATACTTGTAAAAGGGGGTTTTGTTTAAAATGCCGTTAATACTCCTAAAAACGTTGAAAAACTCGTCATTTATAATTTTTTTCAGAAAAAAATATATTGTGGCAATATTCGGTGTTTTTTGTTTATTTTATTATGAAAACAATGAAATAAGCATAAAATCATCGAAAAATTCACTTTTTCGGTGAAAAGAATTTTTTTTGGTGAAATGGCATATATTCCTTTTTTCTGATTTAAAAAAAAGGTCTTTCTTAGATAAGATGTTAATTCTCTTAAAAATGCTGGAAAGGGGAGAATTTATGCAATTTTGAGAGAAAAAAATGAATTGCCATAAAAAGTTTCTTTTTCATGAAAATTTTTTTGCTTTTTCCTTCATTTCCATTCAAAAAATAGAAATGAAAAGAAAAATACAGTAAAATTCTTTTTCTTAAAGAAACCCCCCCCCCCTTACAAGTATAATATATGCAATTTGAAAAAAGAAGAAAATTCTACCTAAAAAGTGATTTTTCAAGGTTTTTTTCATATTTTCATATGTTGGTGGAAGAAAACCAAAAAAATACATTCTTTTTCTCGACAATATTTTTTTTCTCTAAAATTGCACAAATTACCTACTTTTACGCTTTTATCCTTATTTTACGATAATGTATTTTTTTCCTCTATAGCTGCATAAATGACCGTTTTTTTAATGTTTTTTTGGATATTAGCTACTTTTCAAGGAAAACCAAATAATACGCTATAGCTTATTGTTTTTCTCTTTAAAGTTGCATAAACTACCCTATTTAAACCTTTTTATTGTTTTTAACAACATTTTGAAGAAAATTCCTTTTTCATGTTACATAAAATGTAAAACATTCCATTTCATGGTAAAAATATATATTTGTTTAAGAAAAAAAATTTATTAGTGTTTTTCTTTTCATTTCTATGTTTTGAATGAGAATGAAGGAAAAAGCAAAAAATATATTAACTTTTCATGGAATATCATATTTTTCTATCAAATTTGCATAAAATATCTCTTTTCCACCGTTTTTAGGACAATTATCATCTTATCTAAGAAAAACCATCTTTTTTTTAGTTCAGAAAAAAGGAATATATGCCATTTCACGAAAAAAGTTTCTTTTCACCGAAAAAGTGAATTTTTCGATGATTTTCTGCTTATTTGATTGTTTTCATACAAAAAAAAAAAAACACTGAATATTGCCACAATATACTAAAATAAATATACTAAATAAATATACTAAATAAACACTTTATATATTTTCTTTCTCTGAAACTGTACAAAGTACACATTTTTAACCTTTTTTTACGTTTAAACACATTTTGTATAAAACAACTTTTTCATGTTACAATATACTTTTTCTATCTAAAATTTCATATATTACGATTTTTTAAAGTTTTTAAGAGTATTAACGGCATTTTACATAAAACCCCCTTTTACAATAATAACATATGCGATTTGAATTATCCATTTTTTAAGGGTATTACAATATTTTTATGACAAATCAATCTTCCCTTAGAAAAAAAAGACTTTTTTACCTCCAAAAGTGAGTTTTTCAGTAATTTTCTTTGAATTTCCATGTTTTAATTAAAAACATGAAAAATACGGTATAGCGTATTGTTTTTCTCTTTAAAGTTACATAAACTACCCTATTTAAACCTTTTTATTGGTTTCAAAAACACTTTGAAGAAAATCCCTTTCTCAAGTTACATAAAATGTAATACAAGATATTTCAATGAAAAAAAATATATATTTGTTTAAGAAAAAGGAGTTTTCAGTGTTATTTCTTTTCATTTCCATGTTGTGAGTGAAAATGAAGGAAAAAGCAATAAATATATTAACTTTTCATGGCAATTCATTTTTTTCTCCCAAAATTGCATAAATTATCCCGTTTCCAGCGTTTCTTGGAGAATTAACATCTTATCTAAGAAAGACCATCTTAATTTTAGTTCAGAAAAAAGGAATATATGTCATTTCACGAAAAAAGTTTCTTTTCACCGAAAAAATGAATTTTTTGATGATTTTCTGCTTATTTAATTGTTTTCATCAAAAAATAAACAGAAAACACTGAATATTGCCACAATACACTTTTTTTTCTGTAAAAAATCATAAATGACGTAATTTTTAACGTTTTTAGGAGTATTAACGGCATTTTAAACAAAACCTCCTTTTACAAGTATAATATAAGCAATTTGAATGAAGAAGAAAATTCTGCCTGGAAATTAAAAGAAAATTACTGAAAAACACACTTTTGGAAGTAAAAACAAAGTTTTTCTTTCTAAGGGAAGATGGTTTTGTCATAAAAATATTGTAAAACCCTTAAATACGTTGAAAAATGGATAGTTCAAATTGCATGTGTTATACCTGTAAAATAGTGTTTTATGTAAAATGCCGGAAATACTCTTAAAAAAAAAAAAAAAAAAAAAGTAATTTATGAAATTTTAGATAGAAAAAAGTGTATTGAAACATGAAAAATTTGTTTTCTACAAAATGTGTTTAAACGTCCAAAAAGGTTAAAAATGGATACTTTGTTCAGTTTCCGAGAAAGAAAATGTATATAGTGTTTATTTTCTTGATTTTAATCAAAACATTGAAATCAATAGAAAATTATTAAAAAGTGACTTTTGGTGTAAAATCATATTTTTTTTATCGTAGAGATGGTTTTCCTTTAACAGTGGTAAATCTCTGAAAACATTGAAAAAAGGGTCATTTATGTAGTTTTAGAGAAAAAAATATATTTTCGTAAAAAAAAGGATAAAAGCATAAAAGTAGGTAATATATGCAATTTTAGAGAAAAAAATATATTATCGTAAAATAAGGATAAAAGCATAAAAGTAGGTAATTTGTGCAATTTTAAAGAAAAAAATATTGTCGAGAAAAAGAATGTTTTTTTTTTGGTTTTCTTCACCAACAAATGAAAATATGAAAATTACCTTGAAAAATTGCTTTTTACGCTGAATTTTCTTCTTTTATCAAATTGCAGATATTATACTTGTAAAACGGGGTTTTGTTTAAAATGCCGTTAATACTACTAAAAACGTTAAATTAAGAACACGTCATTTATGATTTTTTTTATGATAAAAAGTATATTGTGGCAATATTCAGTGTTTTTTGTTTATTTTTTGATGAAAACAATGAAATAAGCTGAAAACCATCGAAAAATTCACTTTTTCGGTGAAAAGAAACTTTTTTCGTGAAATGGCATATATTCCTTTTTTCTGAACTAAAAGAAAGATGGTCTTTATTAGATAAGATGTTAATTCTCCTAAAAACGATGGAAAGGGGATAATTTATGCAATTTTTATAGAAAAAAATTAATTGCCATGAAAAGTTTTCAAAACATGGAAATGAAAAAAAAACACTGAAAAATCCTTTTACTTAAAGATATATATATTTTTTCCTTGAAAGGCTTGTATTACATTTTATGTAACAGGAAAGAAGGATTTTCTTCAAAATGTTGTTAAAACCAATAAAAAGTTTTAAATAGGATAGTTTATGTAACTTTGAAGAGAAAAACAATACGCTATAGCGTATTGTTTATGTTTTTAATTAAAACATGAAAATTTAAATAAAATTACTGAAAAACTCACTTTTGGAGGTAAACATATTTTTTTTCTAAAAGAAGATGGATTTGTCATAAAAATATTGTAAAACCCTTAAGAACATTGAAAAATGGTTAATTCAAATCGCATATGTTACACTTGTAAAAGGGGATTTTATGTAAAATTACGTTAATACTCTCAAAAACTAAAAAAAAAAAAAACGTTATTTATGTAATTTTAGATAGAAAAATTATATTGTAACATGAAAAAGATTTTTTCTACAAAATGTGTTTAAACTTACAAAAAGGTTAAAAATGGGTATTTTTACAGGTTCAGAGAAAGAAAATATATATAATGTTTATTTTCTTATTTTTAATTAAAACATTGAAATCAATAGAAAATTATTAAAAAGTTATTTTTTATGTAAAATCATATTTTTTCGGAAAAGAGATGGTTTTTCTTTAAAAGTAGTAAATCTCCGAAAAACATTGAAAAAAAGGGTCATTTATGCAGTTTCAGAGAAAAAAAATTATATAATCGTAAAATAAGGATAAAAAAAAGTATTTTGTGCATATTTAGAGAAACAAAATATTGTCGAGAAAAATAATATTTTTTTTTGTTTTCTTCCACCAACAAATGAAAATATGAAAAAAACCTTGAAAAAGTAACTTTTTAGGCAGAATTTTCTTCTTTAATTAAATTGCATACATTATACCTGTCAAAGAGGGTTTTGTTTAAAATGCCGTTAATACTCCTAAAAACTTTGAAATACCCATGATTTATGTTTTTTTTCAGAAAAAAAGTATATTGTGGCAATATTCAGTGTTTTTTTATATTTTTTTTATGAAAACAATGAAATAAGCTGAAAATCATCGAATAATCCACTTTTCCGGTGAAAAGAAACTTTTTTCGTGAAATGGCATACATTCCTTTTTTCTGAACTAAAAAAAGATTTTCTCTCTTAGAAAATATGTTGATTCTCCTGAAAACGCTGGAAAGGGGATAATTTATGTAATTTTTAGAGAAAAAATGAATTGCCATGAAAAGCTAATATATTTCTTGGTTTTTCCTTCATTTTCATTCAAAACATTGAAATGAAAAGAAAAAACACTGAAAATTTCTTTTTTTTAAAGAAATATATATATTTTCTTTGAAATGGCTTGTGTCACATTCTATGTAACATGAAAAAATGATTAACTTTAAAATGTTGTTAAAACCAATAAAAAGGTTTAAATACGGTAGTTTATGTAAATTTAAAGAGAAAAAGAATACGCTAAAGCGTATTGTTCATGTTTTTAATTAAAACATGGAAATTCAAAATAAATTACTGAAAAACTCATTCCTTAAAATGGCTTGTATTACATTTCATGTAACAAGAAAAAGGGATTTTCTTCAAAATGTTGTTAAAACCAATAAAAAGCTTTAAATATGTAATTTTAAAGAGAAAAACAATACGCTATAGCGTACTGTTCATGTATTTAATTAAAACATGAAAATTCAATGAAAATTACAGAAAAACTAACTTTTGGAGGTAAAAATATACTTGTTCTTTTTTTTGGGGGGAAGATGGATTTGTCATAAAAATATTGTAAAACCCTTAAAAACGTTGCAAAATGGATAATTCAAGTCGCATATGTTATATTGTAAAACGAAGTTTTATGTAAAATGCCGTTAATACTCTTAAAAACTGAAAAAAAAGACGTAATTTATGATATTTTAGATAGAAAAACTATATTGTAACATGGAAAAGTTGTTTTCTACAAAATGTGTTTAAACGTCCAAAAACGTTAAAAATGGGTACTTTGATCAGTTACAGAGAAAGAAAATGTATATAGTTTTTATTTTCTTGTTTTTAATCAAAACATTGATATCAATAGAAAATTATTAAAAAGTTACTTTTGGTATAAAATCATATATTTTTTTTCGTAAAACAGATGGTTTTTCTTTAAAAGTAGTAAGTCTTCGAGAAACATTGAAAAAAGGGTCATTTATGCAGTTTTAGAGAAAAAATATATATTATCGTAAAATAAGGATAAACGCATAAAAATAGGTAATTTGTGAAATTTTAGAGAAAAAAAAAATATTGTCAAGAAAAAGAATATATATTTTTCTGTTTTCTTCCATCAACAAATGAAAATATAAACAAACCTTGAAAAAGTCACTTTTTAGGCAGAATTTTCTTCTTTATTTAAATTGCACATATTATACTTGTAAAGGGAGTTTTTTAAAATGCAGTTAATACTCCTAAAAACGTTGAAAAACACGTCATTTATAAATTTTTTCCAAAAAAAAAGGATATTGTGTTTTTTTTTATGAAAACAATGAAATAAACAGAAAATCATGGAAAATTCACTTTCTCAATGAAAGAAACATTTTCCGTGAAATGGCATATATTCTTTTTTTCTGAACTAAAAAAAAGATGGTCTTTCTTAGATAAGATGTTAATTCTCCTAGAAACGCTGGAAAGGGGATAATTTATGCAAATTTGAGAAAAAAATGAATTGCCATGAAAAGTTGATATATTTCTTGCTGATTCCTTCATTTTCATTCAAAACATGGAAATGAAAAGAAAAAACACTGAAAAATCCTTTTTCTTAAAAAAATATATATTTTTCCTTGAAATGGCTTGTATTACATTTTATGTAACATGAAAAAGGATTTTCTTCAAAATGTTGGTGAGACCAATAAATAAGTTTAAATAGGGTAGTTTATGTAACTTTAAAGAAAAAAAACATCACACTATAGCGTATTGTTCATGTTTTTAATTAAAACATGGAAATTCAAAGATAATTACTGAAAACTCACTTTTGGAGGTAAAAACTTTTTTTTTTTTCTAAGGGAAGATGGATTTGTCATAAAAATATTGTAAAACCCTGATAAAAGTTGAAAATGGATAATTCTATTTGCATATGTTATACTTTTAAAAGGGGGTTTTATGTAAAATGCCGTTAATACTCTTAAAAACTAAAAAAAAAAAAAAAAAAACGGAATTTATGAAATTTTGGATAGAAAAAGTATATTGTAACATGAAAAACTTGTTTTCTATAAAATGTGTTTAAAAGTCCAAAAAGGTTAAAAATGGGTACTTTGTAAAGTTTCATAGAAAGAAAATGTATATAGTGTTTATTTTCTTGTTTTTAATCAAAACATTGAAATCAATAGAAAATTACTAAAAAGTGACTTTTGGTGTAAAATCTTTTTTTTTTCGAAAAAGAGATGGTTTTTGTTTAAAAGTAGTAGATCTCCGAAAAACATTGAAAAGGGGGTCATTTACGCAGTTTTGGAGAAAAATATATATTATCGTAAAATAAGGATAAAAGCATAAAAATAGGTAATTTGTGCAATTTTAGTGAAAAAAAATATTGCCGACAAAAAGAATGTATCTTTTTGGTTTTCTTCCACCATCCATAACGCCGCCACCGTGCAGTGGCTAGCACGTCTGGCTACGAATCCGTGGTCCTGATTTCGATCCCGGATGAGGACGGGGGGGACCCCACCCAGGTTTTCATCCTTAACTGGTCGATAAATGGGTACCTAGGGCAACCTAGGGAAGGTAAACTGTGGAAACCCGGATTTCTTGCTGGCCCCATGTCCCGGGGTAAGGGACTATTCCACCACAGGGTCAAAGGCCAAGGAGACGGGAGATGAGCGCCCGCAGCCACGCGCTGATACAGAGTAAGCCCCCCAATTTACTTTACTTTTCCACCATCCAATGAAAAAAATGAAAAAAAAACTTGAAAAAATCCATTTTTAAGCACAAATTTCTTCTTTATTCAAATTGCATATATTATACTTGTAAAAAAGGGTTTTGTTTAAAATGGCGTTAATACTCCTAAAAACGTTGAAAAACACATCATTTATGATTTTTTTTCAGAAAAAAGTATATTGTGCCAATATTCAGTGTTTTTTGTTTATTTTTTTATGAAAACAATGAAATAAGCAGAAAATCATCGAAAAATTCACTTATTCGCTGAAAAGAAACTTTTTTCTTGAAATGACATATATTCCTTTTTTCTAAACAAAAAAAAAGATGGTCTTTTTTAGATAAGGTCGTAATTCTCTCAAACACACCGAAAAAGGGATAATTTATGCAATTTTGAGACAAAAAAATAAATTACCATGAAAAGTTAATATATTTCTTGCTTTTTCTTTCATTTTAATTCAAAACATGGTATTGAAAAGAAAAAACACTGAAAAATCCATTTTCTAAAAGAAACATATATTTTTTCCTGGAAATGGCTTGTATTACATTTTATGTAACAAGAAAAAGGGATTATCTTCAAAATGTTGTTAAAACCAATAAAAAGGTTTAAATAGGGTAGTTAATGTAAATTTAAAGAAAAAAACAATACGCTATAGCGTATTGTTCATGTTTTTAATTAAAACATGGAAATTCAAAGAAAATGACTGAAAAACTCACTTTTTGAGGTAAAAACGTACTATTTTTTCTAAGGGAAGATAAATTTGTCATAAAAATATTGTAACGTTGAAAAATGGAAAATTCAAATCGCATATGATATACTTTTAAAAGGGGGTTTTATGCAAAATGCCAATAATACTCATAAAAAATGAAAAAAAACGTACTTTATGAAATTTTAAATAGAAAAAGTATATTCTAACATGAAAAAGTTGTTTCGTACAAACTGTGTTTAAACATCCAAAAAGGATAAAAATGGGTTCTTTAAACAATTAGAGAGAAAGAAAATGTATGTAGTGTTTATTTTCTTGTTTTTAATCGAAACATTGAACCCAATAGAAGATTATTAAAGTGATTTTTGGTGTAAAATCATATTTTTTTTCGTAAAAGATATGGTTTTCCTTTAAAAGTAGTAAATCTCCACAAAACATTGAAAAAAGGGTCATTTATGCAGTTTTAGAGAATTTTTTTTTCATCGTAAAATAACGATAAAATCCAAAAAATAGGTAATTTGTGGAATTTTAGAGAAAAAAATATTGTCGAGAAACCTACAAATGAAAAATATGAAAAAAAACTTGAAAAAGTCACTTGTTAGGCAGAATTTTCTTCTTTATTCAAATTGCATATATTGTAATTGTAAAAGGGAGTTTTGTTTAAAATGCCGTTAATATTCTAAGAAACTTTAAAAAACACGTCGTTTATGATTTTTTTCAGAAAAAAAGTATATTGTGGCAATATTCAGAGCTTTTTTTGTGTGATGAAAACAATGAAATAAGCAGAAAATCATCGAAAAGTTCACTTTTTTGGTGAAAAGAATTTTTTTTGTGAAATGGCATATATTCCCTTTCTCTGAAATTTTAAAAAATATTGTCTTTCTTATTAGATGTTAATTCTCCTAAAAACGCTGGAAAGAGGATAATTTATGCAATTTTGAGAGAGAAAAAAATTAATTGCCATTAAAAGTTCATACGAAAAACTCACTTTTTCGGTGAAAAGAAACTTTTTTCGTTAAATGGCACATATTCCTTCTTTCTCAACTAAAAAAAAGATAATCTTTCTTAGATAAAATGTTAATTCTCCTAAAAACGCTGGAAAGGGGATAATTTATGCAATTTTGAAAGAAAAATGAATTGCCATGTAAAATTACTATATTTCTTGCTTTTTCCTTCATTTCCATTCAAAACATGGAAATGAAAAGAAAAAACACAGAAAAATCCTTTTTCTTAAAGAAATTTATATTTTTACCTTGAAATTGCTTGTATTACATTTTATATAACATGAAAAATGGATTTTCTTCAAAATGTAGTTAAAACGAATAAAAAGGTTTAAATCGAGTAGTTTATGTAACTTTAAAGAGAAAAACATTACGCTATAGCGTATTCTTCATGTTTTTCATTAAAAAATGGAAATTCAAAGAAAATTACTGAAAACTCACTTTTGGAGTTTAAATATACTTTTTTTTCTAAGGGAAGATGGATTTGTCATAAAAATTTCGTAAAACCCTTAAAAACGTGGAAAAATGGATGATTCAAATCGCATATGTTGTACTTGTAAAAGGGGGTTTTATGTAAGATGCCGTTAATACTCTTAAAAACTGAAGAAAAAAAAACGTTATTTATGAAATTTTAGGTAGAAAAAGAATATTGTAACATGAAAAAGTTGTTTTCTACAAAATGTGTTTAAACGTCAAAAAGGTTAAAAATGGGTACTTTGTATAGTTTCAGAGAGAGGAAATGTATATATAAAGTGTTTATTTTCTTGTTTTTAATCGAAACATTGAAATAAAAAGAAAATTATTAAAAAGTGACTTTTATTGTAAAATCATATTTTTTTACGTAATAGAGATGGTTTTCCATTAAAAGTATTAAATCTCCAAAAAACATTGAAAAAAGGGTCATTGATGCAGCATAAAAATAGGTAATTTGTGGAATTTTAGAGTAAAAATTATGTCGCGAAAAAGTGTGTTTTTTTTTTTTGTTTTCTTATACCAAACAAATGAAAATATGAAAAAAACCCTGAAAAAGTAACTTTTTAAGAATTTTCTTCTTTACTCAAAAAACATATATTATACTTGTAAAAGGGGGTTTTGTTTAAAATGCCGTTAATACTCCTAAAAACGTTGAAAAACTCGTCATTTATAATTTTTTTCAGAAAAAAATATATTGTGGCAATATTCGGTGTTTTTTGTTTATTTTATTATGAAAACAATGAAATAAGCATAAAATCATCGAAAAATTCACTTTTTCGGTGAAAAGAATTTTTTTTGGTGAAATGGCATATATTCCTTTTTTCTGATTTAAAAAAAAGGTCTTTCTTAGATAAGATGTTAATTCTCTTAAAAATGCTGGAAAGGGGAGAATTTATGCAATTTTGAGAGAAAAAAATGAATTGCCATAAAAAGTTTCTTTTTCATGAAAATTTTTTTGCTTTTTCCTTCATTTCCATTCAAAAAATAGAAATGAAAAGAAAAATACAGTAAAATTTTTTTTCTTAAAGAAACCCCCCCCCTTACAAGTATAATATATGCAATTTGAAAAAAGAAGAAAATTCTACCTAAAAAGTGATTTTTCAAGGTTTTTTTCATATTTTCATATGTTGGTGGAAGAAAACCAAAAAAATACATTCTTTTTCTCGACAATATTTTTTTTCTCTAAAATTGCACAAATTACCTACTTTTACGCTTTTATCCTTATTTTACGATAATGTATTTTTTTCCTCTATAGCTGCATAAATGACCGTTTTTTTAATGTTTTTTTGGATATTAGCTACTTTTCAAGGAAAACCAAATAATACGCTATAGCTTATTGTTTTTCTCTTTAAAGTTGCATAAACTACCCTATTTAAACCTTTTTATTGTTTTTAACAACATTTTGAAGAAAATTCCTTTTTCATGTTACATAAAATGTAAAACATTCCATTTCATGGTAAAAATATATATTTGTTTAAGAAAAAAAATTTATTAGTGTTTTTCTTTTCATTTCTATGTTTTGAATGAGAATGAAGGAAAAAGCAAAAAATATATTAACTTTTCATGGAATATCATATTTTTCTATCAAATTTGCATAAAATATCTCTTTTCCACCGTTTTTAGGACAATTATCATCTTATCTAAGAAAAACCATCTTTTTTTTAGTTCAGAAAAAAGGAATATATGCCATTTCACGAAAAAAGTTTCTTTTCACCGAAAAAGTGAATTTTTCGATGATTTTCTGCTTATTTGATTGTTTTCATACAAAAAAAAAAAAACACTGAATATTGCCACAATATACTAAAATAAATATACTAAATAAATATACTAAATAAACACTTTATATATTTTCTTTCTCTGAAACTGTACAAAGTACACATTTTTAACCTTTTTTTACGTTTAAACACATTTTGTATAAAACAACTTTTTCATGTTACAATATACTTTTTCTATCTAAAATTTCATATATTACGATTTTTTAAAGTTTTTAAGAGTATTAACGGCATTTTACATAAAACCCCCTTTTACAATAATAACATATGCGATTTGAATTATCCATTTTTTAAGGGTATTACAATATTTTTATGACAAATCAATCTTCCCTTAGAAAAAAAAGACTTTTTTACCTCCAAAAGTGAGTTTTTCAGTAATTTTCTTTGAATTTCCATGTTTTAATTAAAAACATGAAAAATACGGTATAGCGTATTGTTTTTCTCTTTAAAGTTACATAAACTACCCTATTTAAACCTTTTTATTGGTTTCAAAAACACTTTGAAGAAAATCCCTTTCTCAAGTTACATAA
>CM035220.1:6681696-6693515 GCA_020233015.1 Callinectes sapidus | reverse complement strand
CGTTAGGGGTGGGCTTATGGGGCTTGAGCCCCGGATCTTTCATCAAAAGCCCCGGATCTTTTTTCAAGTTTTTTTTTTTTTTTTTTTTTTTTTTTTTTTTTTTTTTTTTTTTTTTTTTTTTTTTTTAAGACACGCTCACACTACTATGGAGTCATGGCAGAATGAGCGTGGGAGTCCATCATGTTTTTTTTTTCCTACGAGTGCATTGTGTTTGCTAACGCTGCAGGGCTTTCATTCTCAGAAAGTAACTACATAGGGATTTCCGTATCTCAGAACAAGAACAAAATTGCTTTAAATTTCATTCCAGTGCCTCAGATTTCACTCAGTTAACTACTGAATTTCTTTAGTAGCGTAGGTTTCGTCCATATTTGCTAAAATGTCCACTTTTTGATAAAATAAGACGAAAATTAAGACCTTAATTTTTGTTGAAATAAATTTTAGTTTACAAATTTACCATTTAATAATACAATTAGGTGACGAAACATCCACTAAATGTGACCATATATTGAATAAAGAACAAGATTTAAAGGCCTTGGTAAAAGAAATACAAATCTCAGGGACTTCATCACATGGAAGCAAAACTTTCATTAACAAAATAATACAAAAGAAGTCTTCCCTTAATAGTGCTTTCTAATCGATGTTGATTAGAGAAAACGAGACCACAGCTGATAGCCGAGCGGAGCGGAGAACAAGAGCTTGGGACGTTCGAAATTTGTGGTGAGTTTATCCCCTAGATTTTCGTGGTTTCATTTATTTCATGCTATTAATTTGTAGTATGTTGTTGTTGAAGGTGACAGGAGTTTATAGATAAGTCATTGCATATAAACATTAGTTCAGTTTTGGTGAAACAATGGCTTAATAGATTAATGTTTATGGTCATAGCATGATGGCGTGTAGTACATAACAGCTGTAGCTAGGGTTCTTACGGAACATTCGCTCCACCAGACGTGATGCAAGTGTTAACATGGCCTAAGTTTATGTAATTTTGGTCGCTGATTTAAAAAATCACCCGTCCAAGCATCGTTCTCTTGTCAGTGTTGAGCTATTTGACACAATATGTGTGTCGAGTTTTGGTTTGAGTTTTAAATTTCCGCTGGGGAAAAATTTACAACGTTGACCGTTGCATTACCAAATATACTCCTTGAATAATTCACAAACAGTGTTTTTCAAGACAATGATTTAGCTATTTGGTATGCAATCTAGTGTGTAATTTTCATGATTTAAGCCTCATATATATAAAAATTTATGAATCTTACTAAATTTGTTTACCATTAAAACTATAATATTTATATATATATATATATATATATATATATATATATATATATATATATATATATATATATATATATATATATATATATATATATATATATATATATATATATATATATATATATATATATATATATATATATATATATATATATATATATATATATATATATATATATATCATGTAATTTTTTTTTTATCTGTGATTTCACCACTGGCCTGTTAAAGTGGTTTTGCAGTAAGAATTGTATTAAAATGAATAACGATTAAATCTAAGGGATGTAACACGCATAAATAGTAGCTAAGATTTTGAGTTCTGTCCGTTAGATCATGTTACATGATTACATCCCTTTGATTTAATCATAATTCATTTTAATAGAATTCTTAATGCAAAACCACTTTAACAGGCCAGTGGTATATTTGGTACGTAATTAAACGGTCAACCTTTAAATATTTTGGCCGGGAAATTTAAAAACTCAAATCAAAAGCAAACACGCATATTTTGTCAAATACCTCATCACTGACAGGAGAACGATGCTTGGACGGGTGATTTTGTTTTTAAATCAGCGACCAAAATTACATGAAATAAGGCCAATTGCATACTTGCATCACGTCTGGTGGAGCGAAAGCTTTTTTTGGCCCGTAAGAACCCTAGGTAGGTACTAGTATGCCGGTGACTGATTCGTGCGCCAGTGTGAAACGGGAGTAGTCTATTTGTAAAAATTACCAAGTTTTCCCTAAAAAAATGGTGATCTTCTTATATAACTAATTGTTTTCTAGTTTGACATATAGTACATTACCCCTTATATATTTACACTCCAATCTTTGCATACCCCTTAATTATTACAAAGAAAACCAGCTCAATCAATGAGATCTGAGCAAAATCAAATCGCCTGCAGGTAGTAGCCTGACACTGAACTCTGAAAATAAAGCCTGGTGGAGGTCGAATATCATCAACCTGAGCCAGTCACTGTCAAGAGGCAGTTCGATCTTTTTCATCAGGTGATCATCATGGACATCAGAAAGTTTTTCAAGAAAACACCATCATTATCACCCGATGCATCCAGTGATCTGTCGAGCACTACTACAGGTTGGTGATCGATTAAAAAGCTGACCTTTTTTGTCTGGGTTTAACAGTGCTGATATGCTGATTTTTATTCATTGATTCTTTAAAAAATACTATTTTTTTTTTGCTTTAAAAGCTGTCTTTTTGACCCTTGCTATACTGTTACTGTAACAATACCTATTTGTATTATATGTCAGACATGATATGATGATAGGATGTGATATAGTAGGCTATAAAACAAACAATGGATTGCGTTTACTTTGACACACAGATGAGTCAGGGGAAGCCAAGAAAGAGGAGGAAGATGATTCACCGCAAGGGGCAACAGGTGGAACAGCAGATAACCAGCAAGGAACAACAAGCAGAGAGATGGAAGAAGGGATAGGGAGTGTTAATGCAGATGATCTAGGGACTCCTGAAAGTGGCCCAAAGCAGGTGCCCCTCTCACAATACCCTTTCAGCCAGTATGGGGGTCAACAAAGGGCATTTAACAAGGGCTGGTTTGAACATTTTAACTGGCTGGAGTATTCTGTAGCCAGAGACTCTGCATTTTGCTTTTCCTGTCGCCTCTATGGGAAGCAGACCATACGCACCAGCAAGGATGCACTTTGTGGATCTGGATTTTCAAACTGGAAACGGGCTTTAGATACTTTCAGAGAACATGAAAAGAGTGCCCTTCATGCATCCACCATGACCTGCTGGCAAAGCTTTCGAAGCACTAAAAATCAAGGAGATATTATGGAACAACTTAGTGCAGCAAACGCAGCTGAGATTTTAGAGAGACGTCAGTATCTTCAGCGAATTGCAGCCATAACCACCTTTTTGGGAAAGCAAGGCATCCCATTTCGGGGACATGATGAACATGAGTCAAGCCAAAATCAAGGAAACTTCCTCGAATGTTTGAACCTCCTTAAAGAATTTGACCCTTTTTTGCAAAATTATACCGTTAAGTCAAATACCACATACATTTCTCCTTCATCCCAAAACGAAATGATATGTAGTGTCTCACAAGAAATCAAAGGACATATTGTGAAAGAATTGAAGCAGGCCAAGATGTACTCAGTGATGGCAGATGAGGCCAGAGACAGACGCACAGAACAACTTGCCGTCTGTGTGCGCTTTGTGACCCAGGAGGGAAGAGTGAAAGAAAGTTTTCTCGGGCTACATAAGCTTCAGGAGCTCGATGCAAAGTCCATAACAGATACCATTGAGAATGTGTTAAAGACAAATACCTTGGATAACCTGCTTTGTGTTGCCCAGGCCTACGATGGCGCGTCTGTCATGAGTGGAGTAGTGGGGGGGGTGCAGGCTCGCTTCAGAGAACGCCACCCTGAAGCAATATATGTGCACTGCTATGCACATGAGCTCAACCTCGTCTTATGCTACACATGCAAAGCAGTGCCAGCAGCCTCTAAGTTCTTCGAACTTTTGGAAAATATATACACTTGTTTCAATAACTCAGTGGTGAACCACAACAAGTTCATAGAAATACAACAACAACTAGGAATAGAAATTTCTGAATTTGTGCAACTATCTCCAACCAGATGGGCATGCCAGGTGAGGTCGGTCAGGTCTGTGCTGAAAAATCTTACTGCCATCCTGAAATGCCTTAGCATGATTAGTACGCCCATGGCTATAGGGATTCAAACAGGTCTTCGCAAGCCAACCACACTGTACATGCTACTGATGTTTTCCCAATTGCTTGGAATAACAGAGGGTCTACACCGCTATCTCCAAGGTGAGAGCGTGGACTTGGGCAAAGCTGTACAGTACAAGACTGCTGTCCTTCAAAGTTTGAAGGAACTTCGCACCAATGCTTGTGCTGAAGACATCTTCAAAAAAACTCTAGCCTTGTGTGAGGACAACGATATTCAACCACCAGTTGCACCCAGGCAAAAGCAAAAACGCTTTGATGATTTTCTGGTGGAGTCAGTTTGCAGTCAGGCGAGTGTCATGACCAGCCCAGATAACTTCAGACATCACATCTTTTATCCGTGCCTGGACAGGATGGTTCAGGAACTCTCCTGTCGTTTTTCCAGTGTGGGAGAGGAGATCATGATGGGCATCCAAGCCTGCAACCCAACCTCTGACACATTTCTCTCTGAAAAGTCACTCACAGGCATTGCTCACCATTACAAGCTTGAGCTGAAGCCAGAAGAAGTCCTGGTCGCTAAAAGTTTCCTCAGGAGAAGGATGGAGGCCCAAGTAATCCCTGACACTGCCAGTGTCTACCAACTCCTTGATTCTGACATGTTTCCTACTCTGAGGGCCATATTTCAAGTTGCTCTGACTATTCCAGTTAGCAGCTGCAGCTGTGAACGCTCTTTTAGTGCCTTACGTCGTCTCCACACATGGCTAAGGAGCACCATGGAGCAAGACAGGCTAAATGATCTGGCTGTTATAATGATTGAGAAAAAAAATTTGGCCACCATAACTAAGGATGACATCATAAACAGATTTGCCAAGCTAAAACCAAGGCGGTACGGTCTTTTGCTACCACCACTGCCGCCCCCATCAGCAAAATAAGAAAAAAAAAATAATGAATAACTGGGGTAGGAATGGCAAGGAAAAATTCATGTAAATGACGTGCAAGGAAGTAACACACAGAGGAAAAAATATCAACAGAAGAAAAAAAAAAATGTGGATAGAAGAAAGATTGTAATTATTATTTTATTATTGTTTTTTCTCGTTTCAATATATATTATTACATTGTATAAACGGTCTCTCAATCCCTCTGTTTAATATTGATTGATTAACCTGAGAAATCAGCAGTCACAATATATCATTTAGTGAATGAAAGTGTGGAGCCTAAATTGAAATTGAACTGGGATGTTGAAAAGTAACCTTGAAGGCATTTATCTTGTAGACCTGCACTTTATACATATAAGAAGCATTCTACATTTACTAAAATATATTTATTATATGGACACTACCCTTACCTAGCTAGTGGAATACAAACACAACAGCATGAAAAAGGTAGGATAGGGTCCCAAGAGAACTAGCTATACATATGGTCAACCATGCATTCACAATCGCCACTAATAAAATGAAAAAAAAAGCTTCTTTCAAGTGTTTCTAATTTTAGTCAGACACCTGATAGTAGTAACCTTATAGGCATAAGCCTTGAATAACTTGAATATATTGTAGATACATCTCGTATTTCAAGTATAAATTGTGCTATTATAATTCCCTAAAAAAGTTTTTTTTTTTTTCTCTCCCGGGGAAGCATGCCACCGGTGCCCTATGGTTTGACCGGGCTTAAGCCCCGGATGTCTACAAAGTCTAGCAACGCCCCTGATGCCAGGTCACATCATAGCCACTGCATTTCCTCCATATTTCACCATTTCTAGAGTTATCACATATACACCTGCAGCTTTACCACATTTAATCTTGGCCATTGCTTTCTCTACCTATACCCTTTTAATGACTCTGCACATACATGGATTCTGGCACAACAAGGTGAAAATAAAATCGAACATTATTTTGTAAGTAGTTTAATTTCATCGGTGTATTTGTCTACTCTATTTTCTTACGGTGATTGAACTGGTATAGTGCACTTAAACACACACACACACCCCAACCTTGCCCCCACCTACCAGGTGTAATGCACACAAACAATGAAGCCTAACTTCCACCTACCAGCTATATAATGCACACACAGTGCAGCCTAACATCCACCAGGTGTGTTGCATACACACAGTGCTGCCTAAGTTCCATCCACCACATGTAATGCACATACACAAGCAGTATTATTACAGCCATACTATACATACACTGACGTCCTGACCACCTGCTATTTGGCACTCCTTGTTCTCGACTTGGTAAGGCATCTAACTCGCCATTTGTATGTTATCATAACGTGCTCAGTAAAGATAACAATTAATGTAATGTTAAGTTCAGTGTTACTTACCCGTGAAGTGAAATTACAGCAGTAGAAAAAACCAGGAGGGGGGCGGCGACGCAGGTTCTCGCTTGGCGGGCAGCTGGTTCCTCTGTGCGGTGAAGGCTCGTGCAGTTGTTGTAAAAATGACAAAAACATATTCGCTGCAGCTGAACTAGATGACTTTCCAAATAAAAAAAATGTTCTGAGATCGTAGTAACTGAATTACAACTATTTATCACATTAAATTTGGAATATAGATATATTTTTCCTCGAAGGTAAGCGGCAAGACACGGGGGGTACCGTGTCTTCCCTCCGTCGCTCGACCGAACCTTCGTTCCAAAAATGCTACCGACTCATGGTACCGATCATCCTTCCCTTGTACCTTCGTCGCTCAACCTTCGTGACTCTTGGTACGGGCTTTAAAGAGTACCGAGAGAGGCAGCGGTCTAGTGCATCCAGACCTTGACTACCTCTGCGCCGCCGCCCCGTACCGCTCACTCAAGCCTCTGACTCTACCTCCTCATCTCCACGCCCTCGCCACCCACGCCCACGCCACCCTTGTGCCCCTGCTTGGCCGCAAATCCCCGTGGTTACAGCGATAATAAAGATTATGTGTAGATTGGTGTGTTGGTTTAGTCACCCAGTAAATTTGAATCATAGAAAACTGTACGGTGTAGAAAATGTTGGTTTGTTCATAATTATTCTTCGTTTTATTAATGAGAAATAGAGATGTATTTTGATATGTTAGGTTAGTGAGAGAAAAATAAGTAACAGTTCGTAATATATAAGTACATTTAGGTAGTAAAGAGGGAAATTAAGACAAGTAATAAATTTTTGGGTTACTGCAAGAGAGAGAGATAGGAAAGTTAAAGTACCTCATATCTTTCGTGGTATATTTGCAATCATCATTCATACATAATAATTCTCTTTTTAGTTGTACTTGGTCTGTACATTAATTCACACACAATGAAGGAGGTTAATTAATATTAGTCAATAAGTTATGTATCTTTAGACATCTCGACTACTTATAAACAGACCTTCTTCTTGCGTACGTATTGAATCATTCATATATCTTCAAACATCTTGCCCATTCACAAACAGACAGTCATTTTGTGTAGGCATTTACCAGTTGCGAAGCTTTAAACATCTCAACTATTTACCGTTCCATTAGTTACTTTTCTTCTATAAAAGTTATAGGTTAATTAGGTGTTAATTAATAATAGTGAAGGATGTTACTGGAATGTTGCTGTTATGGATTAGCAGAAGATGGTAATTCATAGAAAACGATATTTACAATAGGAAAACCTAACTAAAAACTGTACGAAAAATAGGGACACTAAACTATAAACTATGCCATCAGAGAAAACCATACTAATTGTAGGGAAACCGGGAACCAATTTTAGATAGTTATATGTTAGTTCTCAAAATATACATACTAAATATGATTATTGAATCTTTTTTTTCCCTTATCTATATCAATGATATTGTTAAGGGTTCAAGTGTACTGAAACTCACATTATTTGCAGATGACACTAATATCACCCTTTCAGGAACAGATACAGGTTCATTGATTCAAATTGTGAATTTAGGATTTAAATTTGTAACAAAATGGTTATATGTTAGTAAACTTTCTTTAAATGTAATTTAAAACACAGTATATGGTTTTTCAGGTAATACAAAATTTGTTGACAATTTAGATATTATAATGTGCAATAAAGTACTCAATATTTCATCTTCAGTTAGGTATTTGGGCATAGTCATAGTAGAGAAGCTGACATGGAGAGAACACATTAACAAAGATATCTCGGTCCTCTGGTATAATGCATAAAGTAAAGCACCTGATACCTTCTGACACTCTTAACACTTTATACTACACATTTATATATCCGTACTTATAAAATTGCAATGTTGTATGGGGATGGCCATTAAGACTATAGTTAATCCTTTGTTTCTGATACAGAAGAGAATAATACACTTAATTGTTAATGTTAATAATGATGCCAACACTTCACCATTTTTTAAAGATCTTGGAATCTTCAAAGTTCATGATATATACATTACTTATTGGAGTGTCTTAAATTTATATACGACCAGGTTCACAGTAATTAACTATTTGCAATACAAAGGGCATTTTATGTCCACCATACATACACACGTAGCAGATGGAATCTCAGACCCATGTTCCCCTAATTAGAAATTCAGAAGCGATTTGTTACATACTTTGATTGTATAAAATGGAATGATACCCTGACAATTTAATGAAGAAAATGTGAAAATAAGGCTACTTTCAAAATAAATTAAAAAGGAAAAAGGAAATGTGAAAAAAGGTTACTTTCAAACTGAATTAAAAGACAAATATTGTTAGATTATTAATTGAATCTCAATAAGTATCATGTTTTAAGGTTGCCTTCAGAGTGCATCCATAGTTACTTAAGGGGGGAATTCAAGCTCATAAAATGGTACAGGATATTTATGTTTTAGGTGTTATCTTTATAGTGATAAATATATGTTTATTTGCCATTGTCAATTATAAATATCATTATTCATATCACTATTATTACTATTGCAACAATAAATATTAGAGTTATTATCAGCATCTTGTTTTTTTCTATTTCACAATTATTATTATTATCATTATTATTATTTTTATTATCATTATTATTATTTTTCTCATTATTATTATTATTATTATTATTATTATTATTATTATTATTATTATTATTATTATTATTATTATTATTATTATTATTATTATTATTATCATTATTAGTAGTAGCATCATTATTATTATTATTATTATTATTATTATTATTATTATTATTATTATTATTATTATTATTATTATTATTATTATTATTATTATTATTATTATTATTATTATTATTATTATTATTATTATTATTATTATTATTATTAGTATTATTATTATTATTATTATTATTATTATTATTATTATTATTATTATTATTATTATTATTATTATTATTATTATTATTATTAGCTGTGGTAAAATGTCTTAAATTCGCTTGGTACTAATGAAAGGTATCTTATAGGGGCCTACAAAAATGTATTCTTTTAACGGGCCCAGGTGTATCACATGATATGTACAGGATTACTTAAAAAGTCTGTCTGTAAAAGCTAATTAAATATTTTGAATTTGAATTTGAAGAGAGTGAATGTAGGAGTTAGTTGCTATTTAGTCAGTGTGCGTGAGTGAGTGAGTGAATGCAGAAATGAGTTGCTTATTCATGTATTTAGTGAGTGCCTGAGAAGGTGTTTGAAGAAAATAGGTAAGTGAGTGAGCAAGTGAATGTAGAAATAAGTTGCTTATTCATGTATATAGTGAGTGCATGAGGAAGTGTGTGAGGAGGATAGGTAAGCAAGTGAGTGTGTGAATGTAGAAATGAGTTGCTTATTCATGTATTTAGTGAATGAGTAAGTGAGTGAATGGGTGTGTGGGTGGATAGGTGAGTCATTGAGTGAGTGAAATGAGTTCGTTGCTGATCCGTCTATTTAGTGAGTGAGTGAGTGTGTGGGTTGGATAGGTGAAGGTATGTTGGAATTAGTTGCTTATTTGTCCTGTGAGTAAGTGAATGAGTGAGTGAGTGAGTGTATGCATTGATGAAATAATTACTCAGTAAACAAGTCCATGAGTTAATAAACAAGAAAAGAAAACAAAACAAAACAAAAACCAATGAGCGATGAGTACATGAGTAAATACACAAAAAGAAAACCAAAAAATAAACCACAACTTGACCTAAGATGACCCGGAATGACCTAGCACATGACCTTGCCCTTAGATCAAGTACGGGGACATGCTGCCGGCTGACGGGCTTCTCATCCAGGGGTCTGACCTCAAGGTAGACGAGTCCTCGCTCACAGGGGAAAGTGACCACGTGACAAAGACCCCTGAGCTTGACCCCTTCCTCTTCTCAGGTCAGTAAACACCCTCAATGTGACCCCAAATATGACCCACCATTCCCCTTCTCAGGTTAGTTAGCACCCTCTAATATGATCCTGTATAACTCCAATATGACCCCAGTATAACTCCATTATGACCCCATTATGACCCAATATGACCCCTTCTCTTTTCAGGTCAATCACCATCCACAATATGACCTCACGTGACCTGGAGATTTGCTTTCTATATATCTCAGATTTTTTGGCATCTGTCACCGAGTGAATTCTGTCTGTCATTTTATTAAGCGTGTGGGCCCATAAAAATACAGATTCTTAAGTCTGTACCCCTTTCTTAAACGAATTCCTAGTCTTACAATCCATCTTAACCTCCCGAAATTGGTGCTGTACTCTAGATATTCTTTTATCATTAGTAAATTTGAAGCTGTTGATGAGATAAGGCTAAAGTACAACACCAATAGGAAAAGGTTAAGATGGATTTTAAGACTAGAAATTTGTCTAACAAGAGTTACCTACATACTTAAGAATCTCTGTTAATGCACGCCCTGACCTTAATAAAAAAAAAAATATATATATATATATATATATATATATATATATATATATATATATATATATATATATATATATATATATATATATATATATATATCTTGCTCAGCCACTGTGTAGAAGATCAACAGATGGATAGTCACCCAACCACATCTGTAGAGGACCAACTAGAAGGGTGACGGGGAGTGAAATTACTCTCTCTCTCTCTCACTCTCTCCTCTCTCTCGCTCTCTCTCGCTCTCTCTCTCTCTCTCTCTCTCTCTCTCTCTCTCTCTCTCTCTCTCTCTCTCTCTCTCTCTCTCTCTCTCTCTCTTCTGTTACTTTATTTTCTTTTCTTTCAGTTTTAATTTTTTATCTCATCCTTTATTTTCTCAAGTCCAGGCTACTATTAGTTTTGGCTTTCTCTTCCTCCTTATTTGGCCTTCTCTTTGATGTCTTCCACGGATCTAACCTTTGCTTCATTCTTCTTTCCTCAGTCTCTGCAAGATTCAATGATCATATTTAGTATTTATATTTTGAGAACTAACATATATAGCTATCTAAAATTGGTTCCCGGTTTCCCTACAATTAGTATGGTTTTCTCTGATGGCATAGTTTATAGTTTAGTGTCCCTATTTTTTGTAGAGTTGTTAGTTAGGTTTTCCTATTGTAAATATCGTTTTCTATGAATTACCATCTTCTGCTAATCCATAACAGCAACATTCCAGTAACATCCTTCACTATTATTCATTAACACCTAATTAACCTATAACTTTTATAGAAGAAAAGTAACTAATGGAACGGTAAATAGTTGAGATGTTTAAAGCTTCGCAACTGGTAAATGCCTACACAAAATGACTGTCTGTTTGTGAATGGGCAAGATGTTTGAAGATATATGAATGAATCAATACGTACGCAAGAAGAAGGTCTGTTTATAAGTAGTCGAGATGTCTAAAGATACATAACTTATTGACTAATATTAATTAACCTCCTTCATTGTGTGTGAATTAATGTACAGACCAAGTACAACTAAAAAGAGAATTATTATGTATGAATGATGATTGCAAATATACCACGAAAGATATGAGGTACTTTAACTTTCCTATCTCTCTCTCTTGCAGTAACCCAAAAATTAATTACTTGTCG
>CM035220.1:6676696-6679196 GCA_020233015.1 Callinectes sapidus | reverse complement strand
CACACACACACACACACACACACACACACACACACACACACACACACACACACACACACACACACACACACACATTTTTCTTTTTTCTTTTAGTTTCAATGGTGGTATACACACACACACACACACACACACACACACACACACACATTTTTCTTTTTTCTTTTAGTTTCAATAGTGGTACACACACACACACACAGCCACGCACGCACGCGCACGCACGCACGCACACACACACACACACACACACACACACACACACACACACACACACACACACACACACACACACACAGGCATGCGCGCACACACACACACACACACACACACACACACTCACACACACACTAACACACACAAATTTTTTTTGTTTCTTTTACTTTCGATGGTGGTACACACACACACACACACATACACACACACACACACAAAACACAACTCCCAGCCCACAATAATTCACCCAATACTCCATAACCCCAAAACAACACCCCAAGTTCACCCACACACTCAAAATCACCATATATGCAACCAAAAATGCACAAAAAGGGACCACAACAACCCCACCACACCCCTCTCCCTCGGCTTCCCCCTGGCTAGTCACCTCCGCCGCTCATTGATACATTACGTCATTAGCACCTCGCCTCTCTTCCCTCAAGGGTAGATTACAATCCCCTCAACCCCAGCGGGAATGGCAATTTCAATATCCCTATATATGTACACACTTACAATACAAATGTTACACATTATAAGAAATATACAAGGAACTACATTAAATCGACCCGTCCCAGACTCGTATCATGACATAACATGACGCAACTCCTTACAAATTCTCTTAATACATTCTCCTCTCAGTTAGTGAATACAAAATAATAAATACAATAATAACTGAAGTAAAAGTACAATATACACAACTGAAATCATTGATGTTAAAACATTTAACAATAATATTTAGTCACAAAAGAAAACGGGAATATTTCATGGTACACTAAGGAATTCATGGTAACCCTAACACCCTTTCCAAAAAAAAAAAAGTCATGAGCTAGCCTTAAGCTGGCTCTGGACTTTGAGGTACATCAGGTACTCGAGACAAGGCATCTGCGATTACATTATCTCTTCCTCTTACTTGTTTGATGTCCAACTTGTAGGCTTGCAATATTAAACACCATCTCATCAACCTTTGATTTGAGTTTTTCATCTTATGCAAGAATACAAGAGGATTATGATCAGTATACACTTCAACTGATTTCCCTGTTTCCTTTACATACACATCAAAATGATTCAAAGACATAATCAAACCCAATGCCTCCTTCGCAATAGTACTATAACCTACTTGATAACACAATAATTTCCTAGAATAATAACACACTGGGTGGTCAATCCCTTCATGTTCCTGCATCAATACTCCACCAATACCATCATGACTGGCATCTACATACAATTTAAAAGGTTTGTCATAATCAGGTATCCTAAGTATTGGTATATTGATCAACATTTCCTTTATCTTTTTAAATGCCTCTTCACAATGGCAATTCCAATTAAATTTAACTTTCTTTGACAGTAATCTGGTAAGAGGTAAAGCTACGACAGATAAATTTTTACAAAACCTCCTTTAGTATCCACTCATACCCAGAAATCTCAACAACTCCTTCCTGTTAGTTGGAGAAGGAAATTTCACAATGTCATTCACCTTAGCATCTGCAGGTTGCACTTTTTCTTGTCCAACTGTGTATCCCAAATACTCCACACAAGGTTTAGAGAACTCACTCTTCTTGAGATTTATAGTCAAGTTAGCATCATCTAATCTCTTAAACACTTCTCTCAGGAGTAACAAATGCTGCTCCCAAGTTTGAGAACATAATACTATATCATCTATGTACACAACACAACCTTTTACTCCTCTTAGCACCTCATTTACCAATCTCTGAAAACAACTACTACTGTTTTTCATGCCAAATGGCATTACCTTGTACTGATACAATCCATCCATAGTTACAAATGCTGAAATAGCTTTAGCCCTCTCTGTTAGTCCTACTTGCCAAAAAACCTTTCAACAAATCAATTTTGGATACATAGTTAGCATTTCCCACACGATCTATACAATCATCAATTCTCGGAATGGGATACGAGTCACTCTTGGTTACATTATTCACTTTCCACTAGTCAGTATAAAATCTGAAACAATCCTCACCAGGTTTTGGCACCAACACACAAGGTGAACTCCATGGGCTGTTACTTGGTTCTATCAAGTCATGCTCTAACATATACTCAATTTCCTTTCTCATTATTTCCCTTTTTCTTGGATTCACTCTATAAGGATGTTGTTTGATAAGCTCAACATGTTCTACTTCAACATCATGAACAATTGCATTTGTTCTCCTTGGGGTATCCTGAAATAAACTCTTAAAACTGTTGATCACTCCCATCAACTCCTCTCTTTTTTCTAACTCTATGTGCTGTAATTTGAAGTTCAGATTTTCCAATACACGAGAATTTTCCAACATTT
>CM035220.1:6659091-6676196 GCA_020233015.1 Callinectes sapidus | reverse complement strand
CCCCCATATTACATACAAAATTTTCGGATATTTCTTGGTTTAACATTACACAAGATCTGATGTTATTATACATGTTTCTAATTACATTCAGTATTTTTCCATTTACTTTCTCCTTTACCATTTTGAACCATAGACCATCACGACATACCAAGTCAAAAGCTTTCTTATAATCTATGAATAAACAAAATAATTTCTTTTTCCTCCATTTAAACAAGTCAATGACACATTTGAGAAGAAAAATATGGTCTAAGGTTGAATAATCATGTCTAAAACCAGCTTGAGTTTCATTTATAATGTTCATGGTGTTAGAATACTTAGTGAGTCTTTCATTACGAATTGAAGTGAAGAGTTTACCCAGGCAGCTAAGTAGTGTGATGCCTCTGTAGTTATTGACATCACTGGTGTCACCTTTGCCCTTGTATATAGGAACAATCAGGCCAACCAACCATTCAGATGGCATCACACCATTATCAAGGATCTTATTGAAAAACATCACATAGAAAGGTAGCAAAATGTTTTTAGTTGTTTTTATGTATTCATTTATTATCATGTCAGTTCCTGGTGCTTTGTTGTTTTTAAATTTTTTAATGCTTTTCAATACTTCCTGCTCTGTTATGGGATCATTGAGTATATATGAGTGATCAGTCTCAGTATTTTCAAGATCAGTGTTGCTATTTACTAAATTGTTAGCAGTGGCAAGTTGCTTGAAATGTTCATAAAATTGATTTAGTGAAATGGGGATTTCAGGGTTTTTCTTTTGACCATTCAAGATTTTCCAGTAGGTTTTAGGATCATTACATTTAATTTTTCTAAGTTTTTCAACTATGTTACTTCTCTCTTTAGTTTTCACTCTTTTTAGTTCAATTGTATATTTTTTACTTGCTATTATCATTTTATCAAAGTTAACTTTATTTTTATGTTGATTGTATTTCTGCCTGGCTTTATGATATTGCTTTCTTTCTTTTAAACACTGATAGTCATAGCCCTCTAAGATGACATTATTACTCTTCTTTGTGTAGATTTTTTTCTTATATTGTGGGAAAGTCCCAAGTGCTGGCCTAATTAGAATTTGTTGTAGTTCCTTATGTATTTCATCAACAGTCATATTATGAATCCCTGAGACCAAATTATTTACTTTATCTTTATCAATATTTCCCTCATATTCAATACTTTTGTCACTAGTCCATTTACCTGGTTTTATACATGATTGTTTTACCTTGTGTGTGTTTGTGGGCACAGTTATTATATTTCTTGTAATACAAAATTGTAGTTGAGCATGTAGTCCACAGTGCACATCAGATAGCAATGCATCATAATCAAGTACTCTGAATTTTTTTACTAAGTGCATAACAAATGGTGTACCTAAAAAGTAATCTAATGTTGTGTTAAATGTTGTTGTGAATTGTCCTTTGTTACAGTCCTCCCCTAATCTGCTGTTAAATATGTAAACCTGGTTGTTTCTACAAATTTCCACCATCTTTTTTGCCATAAGAGTTTCTGTCTGGGGTTAAATCCTGGTTAGCTCTATTTTCAGTAATATTATAATCACATGGTCTTGATAAAGGTACATCATCATCAGTCACATGATCATTTCCATCAAGGTTAACATTGGTTACATCAGACAGAGTGAGAGTATGTGCATGAAAATCACCACACAGAATATGTTCATAATCTTGACTGTTATATGTAAGTAAAAAATTGTCTAATTCATCAAAATGATGGCCTCTACCATACATTGAGTGGGAGGGAGGGATATATACACTGCTGATAACCAAGTCCTTTTCCAGACAAACACTCCTTCCATCAATTATTATAGACAATAAACATTCACAATCATTAACAATAGAATCCCACTTGAAGTGAATGCCGTTCTTTATACCAATAAGGATACCACCTGATTTGTATCGACTTAACACACACCTGTTCTTAAAAATAACATCATAACCAATATCTTCCATAAACGCTTTCAAGTTAATCGAATCAACATCATCACATTTAGTTTCACTTAAACAAAATACATCATATCGTTTAATATTGTTAATAAAATCCACTGAAGAAACCTTTGACTTAATACCACAAACATTTAGTGACAATATATCAATAACCATGTGGTGTGACATACTTTCTACAGCATTATTGTGTTGTGTTGAACAAGATGCAGAAAGATGATTACGTGTGTGTTTTGGTTTATTATGTTGAATTGCTGTAATAAGCTGAGAATTACTTAGTTGAGGTATGCTTTGTTGTGTTGTGGGCAATACAGGTAATTTAGTGTTAACACTTGATACATTAGTATTTCCTTGGGTTGTTCCCACTATCACTGAATTATCATTTTCCAATATATTTTGTTGTGTAGGACATGGTGAAATGTTGGTGTAACTTTGTTGTTTTGGTCTGCCTTGTGTCAGATTCATAACTGGTAACCTGAGTGTAGCGTTGTTGTTTGCAAACCACTGTGCCCCAGCACATCCCTATAACAAATGTTCAAGTTTCAGCCTTTTCCAATCTGGGGAAGAAATCCCCACCTTCAACAAATCATCCGGAGTATTTACCACCACAGGCCTACCACCACTAGTGAGCCAGGCTAATATGCTGCCATCTCTGGTAGACACATTTTTCACAGTTTCCTGTTCTTTCACTAAACTCATCATAGTGGCCCTTAGACTTGTTTGGTCTTCATTTATGTACACTTTTCTTTCCCTACCTTTAAGTTTTTTCTTATTGATCATCATCTCATTCCTTTTCTTTCTTTGGCAAAAACGCACAATAAGTGGCCTTCCTCCATCCCTAGGCTTACCTAATCTGTGTGCTACTGAAATCTCTTCTGACGTCAGCTTCACACCAATATTCTCAGCAAGTTCAATAACCTTTGCCTCAAGCACTTCCTCGGTCTCATCAGCATCTTCCTCGATCCCGGAGATACGTAGATTATCCCTCCTAGAGTATTGCTCTAGCTTGTCATTTTCAAATTTATTCAGTAGACAGTACCTTTGCATGTCCGCAACTTTCCTCTCCATCTTTTCCATGAAAACCTTCATAGCAGTAGTCATAGCTGTTGATACCGCTACAGTTATTATATTAGCCAAGCAGGGTAGTATGAGTGTGTGTGTGTGTGTGTGTGTGTGTGTGTGTGTGTGTGTGTGTGTGTGTGTGTGTGTGTGTTTGTATACCACCATTTAAACTAAAAGAAAAAAGAAAAATGTGTGTGTGTGTGTGTGTGTAATAATAATAATAATAATAATAATAATAATAATAATAATAATAATAATAATAATAATAATAATAATAATGACAATAATAATAATAAAAAATAATAATAATAATGATAATGATAATAACAATGATAATAATAATAAGTGACGTTTTATTTGAAAGCAGCTTACAATTGTTGGCTGAAAATCTACATGTTAACATACAAATTCTTCTTATTTTGTAACATTCACAAATCTTAATTAAGTCTACGATGTCGCATCTGACAATTCTGTGCGTGGCTGCTACATAGCGCCAACAAGCATAGTGGACTAGGCCCAGGGGTGATCAGGCCACCCGTACATACATTTCTATTTCTCGTACCCAGCAGCTGATCACAATTTCTGACTTACACCAGCTGGTACCTAATCACTGCTAGGTGGACAGGGGCAACACACTTGAATTGAAGAGAGTAGAAAAAAAAAAAAAAAAAAAAACTGGTAGTCTTCTAAAAAAAAAAGAGGAAAGAAACACCAAGAAATGTTCTCATTCTCTCGAACATTATACAAAAAACGCACACAAAAATAAATAAAAATAAAAATAAATAAAAAAGAAGTACGATAGTCTCCTATAAAAATAAGCAAAAAAAGAAAAAAAAAGAAACTTACCGAGGCGCCGCAAAACACCCATACACTTCAACATTATACACGGAACATCCAACAAAACATACAAAAAATAGGATAGTCTCCCATAAAGAGAAGAGGAAAGAGAAGAGCAAAGTTTAACAGGTAGAAGAATCCCAGGTTGTAGAGCAAGGGTTAGACAAAGGGAAAAGTATATGGATGGAATAATAGGAACAGCAGCAGATGGAAGTTAAGAGAGAGAGAGAGAGAGAGAGAGAGAGAGAGAGAGAGAGAGAGAGAGAGAGAGAGAATGTGGCAATCCATGGGCGCCAACGTCTGCAGGGCCACGGCACTGCGATAAGATAAGATCCCATAAAAAAGAAGAAAACGTAACGAAGCACTGCAAACCCCCCACATTCCCTCTTACATTATACACACAACACCCAACACCCACGCAACACCAGATAGAGACACAGATACCGATTATATAACACCACCTGACGCTGAAAAGGGTGATAGCAGGCCGGAGGAGGCCAGAATGTGGGTGGAGAGAAATGTATGCTGATGATGGTGGTGGTGGTGGATAAGTGTCATGTGTGTGATATATTGAAGTGTACATGACTTTGCATAGATGGAATTCGATCGTTTATGAGTGGTAATGGTGGTAGCGATAGTGAGAGGAAGAGGAGGAGGAGGAAAAAGACAAAATAAGTAGAATGAAAAGGAGAAAAGGGGGGTGTGGAACCAGAAGAAGAAGAAGAAGAAAAATTACCACTATCATCACCGCTACCACCACCAGCGACAACAGAAACAACAGCAGCAGCAGCAGCAACAACAACAACAACAACAACAACAACAACAACAACAACAACAACAACAAAAACATAGAAAACTGCAGCAGAAAGAATGAGTCATGAGAAGAGAAAGAGGAAAAGAAAGAGCAAGAGGAAAAAATAAGGGAGAAAGGAAAAAGTAGGAGGAAAAGGAAATAAAAAACAAGAAAAAACATAAAAAAATAAAAATATAAATAAACACAAACAATAACAACAAAACAAGAGCAAAAAGAATAATTAGAACACAAATTTGATAAGAAGAAGAAGAAGAAGAATAACCAACCAACAAACACACCCACACAAACAGCTACTACATACCTCCTTTCCTTTCCAATATCTTTTCTTCTTCCTTCCCTTTCCCTCCTTTCCTCTTCCTGGGTGGATGAACAACAGCCTCCTCCCTTGACACTCTCAGCCCCTCCTCTCCCTCCTTCAGGTCCCGCGTCGCCGTCAGGAGAGTGAAAGAGTACCTAGAGAGGCAGGGGTCTAGTGCATCCACAGACCTTGACTACCTCTGCGCCGCCGCCCGTACCGCTCACTCAGGCCTCTGACTCTACCTCCTCATCTCCACGCCCTCGCCAGCCACGCCCACGCCACCCTTGTGCCCCTCCTTGGCCGCAAATCCCCTTGGTTATAGCGATAATAAAGATAATGTGTAGATTGGTGTGTTGGTTTAGTCACACCGTAAATTTGAATCATAGAAAACTGTACGGTGTAGAAAATGTTGGTTTGTTCATAATTATTCTTCGTTCTATTAATGAGAAATAGAGATATATTTTGATATGTTAGGTTAGTGAGAGAAAAATAAGTAATAGTTCGTAATATATAAGTACATTTAGGTAGTAAAGAGGGGAATTAAGACAAGTAATAAATTTGTGGGTTACTGCAAGAGAGAGAGATAGGAAAGTTAAAGTACCTCATATCTTTCGTGGTATATTTGCAATCATCATTCATACATAATAATTCTCTTTTTAGTTGTACTCGGTCTGTACATTAATTCACACACAATGAAGGAAGTTAATTAAGATTAGTCAATAAGTTATGTATCTTTAGACATCTCGACTACTTATAAACAGACCTTCTTCTTGCGTACGTATTGAATCATTCATATATCTTCAAACATCTTGCCCCTTCACAAACAGACAGTCATTTTGTGTAGGCATTTACCAGTTGCGAAGCTTTAAACATCTCAACTATTTACCGTTCCATTAGTTACTTTTCTTCTATAAAAGTTATAGGTTAATTAGGTGTTAATTAATAATAGTGAAGGATGTTACTGGAATGTTGCTGATATGGATTAGCAGAAGATGGTAATTAATAGAAAACGATATTTACAATAGGAAAACCTAACTAAAAACTCTACAAAAAATAGGGACACTAAACTATAAACTATGCCATCAGAGAAAACCATACTAATTGTAGGGAAACCGGGAACCAATTTTAGATAGCTATATATGTTAGTTATCAAAATATACATACTAAATATGATCATTGAATCTTGCAGAGACTGAGGAAAGAAGAATGAAGCAAAGGTTAGATCCGTGGAAGACATCAAAGAGAAGGCCAAATAAGGAGGAAGAGAAAACCAAAACTAATAGTAGCCTGGACTTGAGAAAATAAAGGATGAGATAAAAAATTAAAACTGAAAGAAAGGAAAATAAAGTAACAGAAGAGAGAGAAAGAGAGAGAGAGAGAGAGAGAGAGAGAGAGAGAGAGAGAGAGAGAGAGAGAGAGAGAGAGAGAGAGAGAGAGAGAGAGTAATTTCACTCCCCGTCACCCTTCTAGTTGGTCCTCTACAGATGTGGTTGGGTGACTATCCATCTGTTGATCTTCTACACAGTGGCTGAGCAAGATATATATATCTATATGTCTATATATATATATATATATATATATATATATATATATATATATATATATATATATATATATATATGTAAGGTCAATGCCTGCATTAACATAGATTCTTAAGTTTGTAGGTAAGTTGTGTTAGACAAATTTCAAGTCTTAAAATCCATCATAACCTTTTCCTATTGGTGTTGTACTTTAGCCATTATCTCATCAACAGCTTCAAATTTACTAATGATAAAAGAATATCTAGAGTACAGCACCAATTTCGGGAGGTTAAGATGGATTTTAAGACTAGGAATTTGTTTAAGAAAGGGGTACAGACTTAAGAATCTGTATTTTTATGGGCCCACACGCTTAATAAAATGACAGACAGAATTCACTCGGTGACAGATGCCAAAAAATCTGAGATATATAGAAAGCAAATCTCCAGGTCACGTGAGGTCATATTGTGGATGGTGATTGACCTGAAAAGAGAAGGGGTCATATTGGGTCATAATGGGGTCATAATGGAGTTATACTGGGGTCATATTGGAGTTATACAGGATCATATTAGAGGGTGCTAACTAACCTGAGAAGGGGAATGGTGGGTCATATTTGGGGTCACATTGAGGGTGTTTACTGACCTGAGAAGAGGAAGGGGTCAAGCTCAGGGGTCTTTGTCACGTGGTCACTTTCCCCTGTGAGCGAAGACTCGTCTACCTTGAGGTCAGACCCCTGGATGAGCAGCCCGTCAGCCGGCAGCATGTCCCCGTACTTGATCTAAGGGCAAGGTCATGTGCTAGGTCATTCCGGGTCATCTTAGGTCAAGTTGTGGTTTATTTTTTGGTTTTCTTTTTGTGTATTTACTCATGTACTCATCGCTCATTGGTTTTTGTTTTGTTTTGTTTTCTTTTCTTGTTTATTAACTCATGGACTCACTTGTTTACTGAGTAATTATTTCATCAATGCATACACTCACTCACTCACTCATTCACTTACTCACAGGACAAATAAGCAACTAATTCCAACATACCTTCACCTATCCAACCCACACACTCACTCACTCACTAAATAGACGGATCAGCAACGAACTCATTTCACTCACTCAATGACTCACCTATCCACCCCACACACCCATTCACTCACTTACTCATTCACTAAATACATGAATAAGCAACTCATTTCTACATTCACACACTC
This sequence comes from Callinectes sapidus, assembly GCA_020233015.1. Classification (NCBI taxonomy): domain Eukaryota; kingdom Metazoa; phylum Arthropoda; class Malacostraca; order Decapoda; family Portunidae; genus Callinectes; species Callinectes sapidus. The sequence goes on along the minus strand of CM035220.1, from coordinate 6,668,521 downwards.
CCTTGCTTACCTATCCTCCTCACACACTTCCTCATGCACTCACTATATACATGAATAAGCAACTTATTTCTACATTCACTTGCTCACTCACTTACCTATTTTCGTCAAACACCTTCTCAGGCACTCACTAAATACATGAATAAGCAACTCATTTCTGCATTCACTCACTCACTCACGCACACTGACTAAATAGCAACTAACTCCTACATTCACTCTTTTCAAATTCAAATTCAAAATATTTAATTAGCTTTTACAGACAGACTTTTTAAGTAATCCTGTACATATCATGTGATACACCTGGGCCCGTTAAAAGAATACATTTTTGTAGGCCCCTATAAGATACCTGTCATTAATACCAAGCGAATTTAAGACATTTTACCACAGCTAATAATAATAATAATAATAATAATAATAATAATAATAATAATAATAATAATAATAATAAGAATAAGAATAAGAATAATATAATAACAATGATAATAATAATAATAATAATAAGAATAATAATAATAATAATAATAATAATAATAATAATAATAATAATGATACTACTAATAATAATGATAATGATAATAATAATAATAATAATAATAATAATAATAATAATAATAATAATAATAATAATAATAATAATAATAATAATTAAAAAAAAAAAAATAATAATAATAATAATAATATTAATAATAATAATAATAATGAGAAAAATAATAATAATGATAATAAAAATAATAATAATGATAATAATAATAATTATGAAATAGAAAAAAACAAGATGCTGATAATAACTCTAATATTTATTGTTGCAATAGTAATAATAGTGATATGAATAATGATATTTATAATTGACAATGGCAAATAAACATATATTTATCACTATAAAGATAACACCTAAAACATAAATATCCTGTACCATTTTATGAGCTTGAATTCCCCCCTTAAGTAACTATGGATGCACTCTGAAGGCAACCTTAAAACATGATACTTATTGAGATTCAATTAATAATCTAACAATATTTGTCTTTTAATTCAGTTTGAAAGTAACCTTTTTTCACATTTCCTTTTTCCTTTTTAATTTATTTTGAAAGTAGCCTTATTTTCACATTTTCTTCATTAAATTGTCAGGGTATCATTCCATTTTATACAATCAAAGTATGTAACAAATCGCTTCTGAATTTCTAATTAGGGGAACATGGGTCTGAGATTCCATCTGCTACGTGTGTATGTATGGTGGACATAAAATGCCCTTTGTATTGCAAATAGTTAATTACTGTGAACCTGGTCGTATATAAATTTAAGACACTCCAATAAGTAATGTATATATCATGAACTTTGAAGATTCCAAGATCTTTAAAAAATGGTGAAGTGTTGGCATCATTATTAACATTAACAATTAAGTGTATTATTCTCTTCTGTATCAGAAACAAAGGATTAACTATAGTCTTAATGGCCATCCCCATACAACATTGCAATTTTATAAGTACGGATATATAAATGTGTAGTATAAAGTGTTAAGAGTGTCAGAAGGTATCAGGTGCTTTACTTTATGCATTATACCAGAGGACCGAGATATCTTTGTTAATGTGTTCTCTCCATGTCAGCTTCTCTACTATGACTATGCCCAAATACCTAACTGAAGATGAACTATTGAGTACTTTATTGCACATTATAATATCTAAATTGTCAACAAATTTTGTATTACCTGAAAAACCATATACTGTGTTTTAAATTACATTTAAAGAAAGTTTGCTAACATATAACCATTTTGTTACAAATTTAAATCCTAAATTCACAATTTGAATCAATGAACCTGTATCTGTTCCTGAAAGGGTGATATTAGTGTCATCTGCAAATAATGTGAGTTTCAGTACACTTGAACCCTTAACAATATCATTGATATAGATAAGGGAAAAAAAAGATTCAATAATCATATTTAGTATGTATATTTTGAGAACTAACATATAACTATCTAAAAATTGGTTCCCGGTTTCCCTACAATTAGTATGGTTTTCTCTGATGGCATAGTTTATAGTTTAGTGTCCCTATTTTTCGTACAGTTTTTAGTTAGGTTTTCCTATTGTAAATATCGTTTTCTATGAATTACCATCTTCTGCTAATCCATAACAGCAACATTCCAGTAACATCCTTCACTATTATTAATTAACACCTAATTAACCTATAACTTCTATAGAAGAAAAGTAACTAATGGAACGGTAAATAGTTGAGATGTTTAAAGCTTCGCAACTGGTAAATGCCTACACAAAATGACTGTCTGTTTGTGAATGGGCAAGATGTTTGAAGATATATGAATGATTCAATACGTACGCAAGAAGAAGGTCTGTTTATAAGTAGTCGAGATGTCTAAAGATACATAACTTATTGACTAATATTAATTAACCTCCTTCATTGTGTGTGAATTAATGTACAGACCAAGTACAACTAAAAAGATAATTATTATGTATGAATGATGATTGCAAATATACCACGAAAGATATGAGGTACTTTAACTTTCCTATCTCTCTCTCTTGCAGTAACCCAAAAATTTATTACTTGTCTTAATTCCCCTCTTTACTACCTAAATGTACTTATATATTACGAACTATTACTTATTTTCTCTCACTAACCTAACATATCAAAATACATCTCTATTTCTCATTAATAAAACGAAGAATAATAATGAACAAACCAACATTTTCTACACCGTACAGTTTTCTATGATTCAAATTTACGGGGTGACTAAACCAACACACCAATCTACACATTATCTTTATTATCGCTGTAACCACGGGGATTTGCGGCCAAGGAGGGGCACAAGGGTAACGTGGGCGTGGGTGGCGAGGGCGTGGAGATGAGGAGGTAGAGTCAGAGGCTTGAGTGAGCGGTACGGGGTGGCGGCGCAGAGGTAGTCAAGGTCTGGATGCACTAGACCGCTGCCTCTCTCGGTACTCTTTCACTCTCCTGACGGCGACGCGGGACCTGAAGGAGGGAGAGGAGGGGCTGAGAGTGTCACGGGAGGAGGCTGTTGTTCATCCACCCGGGAGGAGGAAAGGAGGGAAAGGAAAGGAAGAAGAAAAGATATTGGAAAGGAAAGGAGGTATTGTGTTTGTGTGTGTGTGTTTTAAAGGTACACTTATCAATACAGAGCTAAGCGGGTTTTAAGGTGTCTTTACTTAGTTTTATCTCACCACACACATACACACACACACACACACACACACACACGCACACACACACACAAACAAACAAACAAACACACACACACACATTTCCCTACCACCTTCTTCAAAACCAGAACAAGTAAACAAGTCCCCAGAGTAAACCAACTGTACAAATGTTGAATATTAAATGACTCTCAATAATAATCTTTTAAGGACATGTAAAAACACGACCATCTGGGTTTCAAGATCCTCGGTTTACCGACATTAATCTGCAAATCTCCTTTAAATTATTCATCTATGAAAGAAAGGCAGAGAGAGAGAGAGAGAAAGAGAGAGAGAGAGAGAGAGAGAGAGAGAGAGAGAGAGAGAGAGAGAGAGAGAGAGAGAGAGAGAGAGAGAGAGAGAGAAAAGCTGAGGAAGTCGCAGCTTCCCTGACCAGAGGAGGGTCAGGGGCGATATGGAGACATATAAACTTGTATCAGTAAGTGGAGTTTTGTATGTTGATAATTCAGTCTAATTCATTTGTTGTGTTTATGAAATGTAAGGAGGAAAATAGTGGTTAGGATATTCAGAGTTAATGTGTTGTGTTTGATTTTATATATGTGTGTATGAGTTTGCTGTGACATTAACATTGAATTATTTTGAGTTGAATATTGAAGAGAGATTGATGAGAAACATTGATAATATCGTGTGTTAGGTATATTGGCGTGAGCTGTATTTCGACATTGATTGTGAATTATCTGGAGTTAAATGTTGATGTGAGATTGATGTGAAGCGTTGATAACATTGGGTGTTACATACATTGATGTGGGATATATTTGACATTGTTATTGAATTATATGGAGTGGAATTTTGATGAGAGATTTGGTGAGAAACTTTGATAATATTGTGTGTGAAGTATATTGAGTTGAATTGTTACGAAAGACTTGAAGAGAACCGTGGGGATATTGTGTTATGTGTATTGGAAGTCATCAGCTGGTTGCTGGAGTAAGGCTTAGGTTACTATCTTGTGTACTTAGCTATTAAGTCAATTAAATGAGAAAATGTTAGCAGTGTATATTATCATACCTCGTAGTTATTGATATTGAGTGATAGTCTTATGCAACTATGCAATTGTAACCTGCATGCAAGAAATTGCAGGGCACAACAATTTGATAATGCTCTTCTATGTCTCGTTCCTATTATCAGTTTTGTTATTTTTCTTTGCTTTATTATGGACTATAACGTTTTGTTCTTATTATGCTTTAAAATTGTATTTTTGTGGTCAATAAAGATCTAATCTGATCTGTGTGTGTGTTTTTAGTTGCCCCCGTGACATACAAACACACCACCACCAAAAGAAAAACAGTGGAAAAAAATAATAATAAAATTTTAAAAAGTTACAAAAAACTGTGTGTGTGTGTTTGTGTGTGTGTGTGTGTGTGTGTGTGTGTGTGTAATAATAATAATAATAATAAAAATAGTAATAATAATAATAAAAATAATAATAATAATAATAATAATAATAATAATAATAATAATAATAATAATAATAATAATAATAATAATAGTAATAATAATAATAATAATAATAATAATAATAATAATAATAATAATAATAATAATAATAAGGATAATAATAATAATAATAATAATAATAATAATAATAATAATAATAATAATAATAATAATGATAATAATAATAATAATAATAATAATAATAATAATAATAATAATAATAATAATAATAAATAATGGTTTATTTGAAAGCAGCTTACAATTTTAGGCTGAAAATCTACTTGTTAACATACAAATTCTTCTTATTTTGTAGCATTCACAAATCTTAATTAAGTGTACCCAGTCGCTTGTGATCACGGAGTGGCTTCACCTCGGTATAGACGCTGGAAAGTATTGAGGAGAGCCGCGCTGCCAGACTTGCTGGGGACCATGACCAGTTCAGGGCTCTGTCACGTAGGACTAGAACTCTTCTGAGAAGAGACAAGGGGAGGTACGTCAGGGGTCTCGCTGAGGATGTCGAGTGTCATTTAAATGCTAATGACCTCCGACCTGCCTATCGAGCTCTGAAGAAACTCCGCTCCAAGTCTACTTCTCAGGTGAGTGCTATCCGAACAGCAGATGGTTGCCTCGTATCGGACGCAGATGGACAGATGGCTCGTTGGGCTGAGTACTTTGAGCAGCTGTTCACGGTGGATCCTCCAAGCGGACAGCTCCGGAATGCAGGGTTGCAGACGCTGGATGCTGATCCTCCCATTGACGAAACTGCACCCTCCATTGGCGATGTCAAGGAGGCTGTGGCAAAGTTGAGGGGTGTAAAGGCAGCTGGCATCTGCAACATCAGTGCGGAGCTGCTCAAAGCTGGGGGTGAAGCCATTATCCGTGGGTTGCATGCTGTCTTGACTGCTGTATGGCATTCAGGTACCATTCCCCCTGACTGGAAGAAAGGATTGGTCGTCCCTATCTGGAAGGGGAAAGGGGACCGTCAAGACTGCAGCAACTACCTGGAGTCTGCCTGCCTTCCCAGGACATATGCTGCTGCTCACTGCCGTGGTGAGGCGGACGCAGGGCTGCCCGACGAGACCCTATCTGCCCCCAGCCACCCTGGTGAGGCGGACGAAGGGCTCCCTGAGGTGGCCCTGCCTGCCCCCCGGCCAGTGAGGAGCAGCATGGCGGACTGGACTCACAGTTGTGGGCTACATGATCTACGTCACCTGGGTGACGTAGTCTGTGGCGACCGCATTTAGAAACACTGCTCTCACTATGATTGTTCTTAGAGATGATACAGTTCGTGTTATCAAGTGTTCTTCCAGATAATATTTTAAAAACCCTGTTAATCTGTCACTAGAACCATTAAAAACTGCCCTTAACCCCTTCAGTACCATAAAGAGTTTTCATATTTATTCTATTTACTAACTGGTGATTTAATAAAGCTTCAGAAACTTGTGTGGGGGATTAAGATAGCGAAAACTCTGGCCATTAATCTTCTCACCTCCATAGACCCTTCTTAATGTCAGTAAAATTGTCTATTCACACCAAAAACTCGTGATAAAAATTTGTCCCGGTATTGAAGGGGTAAAAAAACTCGTGTAACTTAAACGAGAGCCTTTTGGAATGAAGTGTTTCAGAAGAGTCGAGTCGCTAGTCGGTGTTGGCTGAGGGAGTGACGCAGGGTTGCCAACTGGCGTTTTTCACTGCCAAATTTAACTTTTTTTGGCAGTAAAACGTGTGTTTGGCAGTGAAAAACGACACTTTGGCATTTTGGGATTAAAAAATTCTAAATTTGGCAGTCAAGAAACCGTGTGATGTAATTTGGGTTAGTATTGCGTAATGAAATATTGTTCTCGGCAAACAACCAATCCCATGCCTTCAATACGTCACTACGTGTACAATACGCGTACGGCTCTGGTATTCTCGGGCTCTCGCTGCTGCCTCGCAAGTCGCAAGTCACTACCTAGTTCACGCTGTTGGTTGTGCGCTTCTGAGCTCGTCACGATGTCAAAGTGGAAAGGACAATACGATTCAGGGAGAAAGTACATCCTGGCATGGGAAAGGGAGTTTCCATGGTTAAGACGAAAGCTCGCAACAGAATGAGTTTGAAAATGTTAGAGGCAATTTTGAGGGTACGTACAACCCTAATAGTATCGGGAAAGTGTTGCAAGGACTTAGAAATTACAGGAGACATGTTGCAAAAGTTCACCGTTGATATGTATGACCATGCAAGAGGCCCAATTGCATCCCCGGAAGACAATGATAATGTCATCGATGATTTATACTAGTCTACGTACGTCTACATATTTAAGGTAAGTTAACTATTGGAATTAGTTTAGTTTTACATTGAACTATGAATGTCATTTTTTTTTTGTCTGGGGCTCAAATTATTATTCTTATCTTGAAAATGTGTGAAGAAATTTTATTAACAGATGTGGGTGGGGGCGTGAAGTGTAGGTTCAGTTCGCAAAGGTGGCGTGGTACTGAAAGGTTAGGAACAACTGCTTTATACGTATGAAATATTAGGATTTGTAAAATTTGGCATTGAAATTCTTAGTCTGGCAGTAAATCTGAACAAAATTGGCAACAGTACACTCACGAGACTTGGCAACCCTGGAGTGACGCGTGCGCAGGAGCCGGCTCAGTGGGTTCCTGGCAGCGGTGACGTGACGGCGGGTGGAGGAAGGCAACAGGAGGCGCAGGCGGTTGAAGGAGTGAGGGATGGATGGGAAGGACAGAAAGGACACCACAGTACTTCTTCGGCGTTGTGGGCACTTCCTTCCTCCTACAGGCAGTGAGTACCAGTGTGAGGAGAGGTGATGTGCGGTGTTTACTGGAGAGAGTGAGTGTAAGGTGGGAGGGTGGGAGTGGTGGTTGGTGGCTAGACGGACTGGGGAGAGAGCAAGGGAGGAGGGTGTCATGTCGGCTATGCTGTATCAACCACTCTACAAATAGGCGTCTGGTCTCGCTGGTCTCTGCCTCCACTTATTTGCTGGCCTGTCGCTAAGTCGCTTTTCTAAATGCAGCAGCACGAGTTTGATTTACTTACCAACGATGCTCTATTTTTTACTTGTGTTCATTTGTTTAGGTTGATTCCACACCCTCATTTTTTAGTAATTGCGAGGGAGGCAGCGCATGGAGCGTTGAGGAAAAAGGGAAACTCGTCCATTAGTTTGTGTTGTGTAACTGCTCTTAAACTGACGCGACAGATCCAAACTTGAATGAATTTATTCTAAGTGATACTGGGAGAATATATTCTACTCGATGAAGAGAGAGAGAGAGAGAGAGAGAGAGAGAGAGAGAGAGAGAGAGAGAGAGAGAGAGAGAGAGAGAGAGAGAGAGAGAGAGAGAGAGAGAGTAGGGGGGGGGAGGAGGAGGAGGAGGGAAAGAGGATGGTGAGTGGCAGGAGGAGGAAGGGAGTGAGGTGGGGGGGCCTATCTTGGCTTTATCGGGAGGTTCACACAAAAGGGCGCAAGTTACTGACTTACGGGTGTTGTTGTTTTCCCTGAATTAACAGAAAATAGAATGGCAGAAACGCAGTGCCTTCATAGATAGTGCAAACATACCTGAAAACAAGAAAAAAGGCGTGAACGAAAATAGTGTCAGCCTGGCAGTGGCGTGGCTGGCTGGGCGCCTCGCTGGTCACTACACTCCTCTGCGCCGCTCTTGGAATTCCTCTCTCTCTCTCCCACCATGCTCACCTACAGTACAGCCACGACTGCAATTCTTATCCCTGCATGTATTGTTACGTGTGCGGGATAAATCCCTTGTATCTTTTTTCCTCTGTCAGTTGCTATATGGTTCCACAGAGACACTTGGGAGATAGGGGAAGACTGTGTGTGCGTGTGTGCTTGCGTGCGTGCGTGTGTGCGTGTGTGTGTGTGTGTATGTGTGTATGTGTGTGTGTATGTGTGTGTGTGTGTGTGTGTGTGTGTGTGTGTGTGTGTGTGTGTGTGTGTGTGTGTGTGTGTGTGTGTCCAAACAGCCACGTTAGTGAATGGGGAGTTTGGTCATCCTGGATGTGGTTCAGTTCCACTTTCGACAAAATCCCGAACAAGAAGCGTGATTTCCATAAATATCTGACAAGCAAATGTCTTACAACAACAAACTGTACTACTATTCCATGAAGTGTGTGTCTCGCGTTGCCTCCCTGCACGAGGCGCCCTCAAGCCTGCGGCTCAGCGTGCGGCAGCCGCGCCGAGGGTGTCTGCCGTGGTGCTCTGACAAACACACGGTGGCCACCTTCTGCTTCAAGGAGACTCTCTGGCAACACCAGGGAGTATCTGGCGAGTACGAACAGACTGTTGAGTGCGAACTGAAGAATCTGGAGCGACTGAAGCGACTTGAGGCTGACTTGCCCGTCAAGGTGAAGATGTACTGGAGCAGCAAGGGGCGGCGGCCCAGCAAGGTGTTCCTGCAGGTCTCGCTGGGCTCCCTGCGGGAGCAGCTGCTGGACTCCGAGGCCTGGCTGGCATTCACCGCCACAGGCCAGGAGGAGCGGGTGTGCTGGCAGCAGCCACACCACCAAGATGACGACACCCCCGTCACTGACGACTCCCTTGAGGACTCAACCGACCCGCCCCCGCTGGAGTACGACGACCTGTGGGGCTCAAGCGACGAGGAGGAGGAGCTGCCTCCCGTCCCCTGCGAGGAAGATGACGGGGAGTGGGTCACCTTCTTCAACCCCTCCACTGGCAACACGCTGCGGCTTCCTCGCCACACCGAGGAGGAGGCCGAGGAGAGGTGGCGACCATCCGGGGCATGGACCAGCCTCGACGACCTGCTCAGCT
>CM035220.1:6494631-6520835 GCA_020233015.1 Callinectes sapidus | reverse complement strand
CTCTGGAGAAAAGTGTAAGCAAGGCTTCAGCAACAGAAATTGAGTCTATGTCCTTTAAGGGTACAGCCTCTGGAAAACCAGTCGTAAAATCAATAAGGGTGAGGATGTACCTGTGACCATCAGATGAAGCAGGAGAAAGTGGTCCCACCATGTCGATGGCAACACGTGCAAACGGTTGCGTGATGATAGGCATGGGATGCAGGGGGACTGGTCGTACACGTCCTTTAGCTGAAAAGCGTTGGCACTTGTCACAGGAACGGCAGAAGGCTCTGATATCCGTTCCCAAACCAGGCCAGTAGAACTGTTCTGCGACCTTCAGTTCAGTTTTCCTGTGGGAGAAGTGGCCAGCCAAGGGGCTCTCATGAGCAACAGAGAGGATTATAGGACGACAGTCACGGGGAGCAACCAATGTTGTCTTGCCTACCTTATCCGGCCGATCAGAGGTTAAACATTTACGGTAAAGGAGGCCGTCAACCATGACGAATTGGTAGGTAGACCCGTTCCTCATTTTGTCAGCTTCTCCCGAGGCGGCTTTAGCTGTAGCAGCAGAGAGAGTGTCACAGGAGGCCTGAAGGCGACTGAAGTCATCAGGAGTCACAGAGAGAGGCTGTAGAGCTGGCAGAGCTAAGGGGTGAACATGCTTCATTTTACCAGCTCTGGTCTGGACGGCACACACAGGATGAAGTTCTGGTACCGGAGAAGAGCACAGGAAGTTGTTGGTGATGGCAAAACAGTCTGAGCCGGACGTGAAATAGCAGAGTCCACGGGGGAGGAGACATCTCTGGCATCAGCTGAGGAATGCAAACTATTAGGATTTCTAACTCCCGCAATGTTACCAACCAAAACGCCGGCGAACTTGATTGGGGCTCTGATGGCGTCCGTCCAACCTTCGTAATAGGGGCATCGAAGGTAGCAGTACACTACAGGAAATGTATCTACTCGTCCCAAGTAGTCGGCCACAAAGACTTTCCTGCAGTGGGAGGTATCGATATCAGGTAATACCTCTTCCGATACCATCACACAGGAACAGCCAGTGTCCCGAATGATTGTGGAGACCCAAGCCCCGTTAACAGTACCAGAGGCTTGGAAATGAGGAACTCTTCGGTCGGACAGGCAAAGTCCTACCTTATATGGAAGCGTGGCAGATGTACCCTCCTTATAGTTGCGTGGATTCTTCGGGCAACGAGGACGAATGTGCCCGACTTCCCCACAACCATGGCAAGTCACGGACGAGGAAGTGTCCTTTCGGCCGCTGGCAGAGTTCGAAGGAGCTTGTGTTGCCTTGTTGGAAGGAGATAGCTGAGATGGTCGAGTGGCCTTCCTAAAGCCGGTAGTTGCAGCGCGAGGAAGCGTTGGGTGAGCTGAGGTCCAGTCATCAGCTAGCTTAATGGCGTCCTTCAAAGCAGTGGGACGCCTTTCCTTGAGGAAAGTACGTAAGTCTGGATGGAGGGAAGACAAGAACTGGTCAAGTATCATGAACTCCTTCAAATCAGCAAAAGTGTTACCTATTTCGGAAGCTTCCACCCATGCCTGAAACAGTCTGGTCAGATGGGAGGAAAACTGTTGGAAAGTTTCCCCGGATGAAATCTTGGCATTCCGTAACTCAGCACGGTAACCATCAGGAGTCTTGTTAAATCCAGTGAGTAAGGCTTTCCTCAACAGGTCATAGTCTTTGGTGACATCAGCGGACAAAGAAGTATACAACTCGGCAGCCTTACCAGTAAGTAAGCTTCCAAGCCGTACTGCATAACTATCTTGCCTGACATTGAGTAACTCAGCAACTCGCTCGAAGCGGTTGAGGTAGGTATTGATGTCTTCTCCATCCTGCAAGAAGGGAAGCTTAGGACGACTTACCGGATCAACAACCGGGTCAGAAATGGGCTGTGAAGGTGCAGTAACACGAACCAACTCAAGCTCCTTGTTTGCTTGAATTTCGGCTAACTTGATCTTATGTTCCTTCTCACGTTCCTCACGTTCCTTCTCACGTTCCTTCTCACGTTCCTCACGTTGCCGTTCCTTCTCACGTTCCTCACGCTCCCTTGCACGCTCCTCACGTTGATATGCTTGCTGTTGCAGAACAAACTTAGCAATATCATCCACTTTTAGGCCCAAGATCTCAGCTTGTTCCTTCAGGTCTTGAATAGAAGACATCTTAGTCGCACAGAAAATAAGGCACACAAGCAATAACAAAATAACAAACTACAATAAAGACCACAAACCACAAACTGACTTCCTTCGAGTCCAGTAGAGAGCAACTCTGCAAGCAAGGAAACAGTAAACAAAATAAAATAAATGACACACCCTGCAAAGTGCCACAAACGTAACTAGTACACAAAAACACAGGCAAACACAGCCGTGTTAACAGAAACAATCAACAATCCTCAAAAGCACTAGAGGGTAATAATCCTAGGTCACTAGGAACTCACTTCCGGGCCACAGACAGTGAGTGCTCGCTTAAGGCGACTTAAACACCCAAGCAGATAACAGCACTTATCCTGGCGAGGTCGCCACTTATAAAGGCAAACGGGGAGCAATACTCTCTCCCGGCCTATCAAGAATAAAAAGGTCCACAGGAAGTGCTAATATTTGTCAAGGGAGACAATAAACACTAGGAATGCTTCCTTAAATATATTAATTCATGCACACATGACACATTAAAAGCAACAGGAACCACTAAAGGCAACACGCCAATAACAAGGCACACTACTCCGGACAATCAGTACCAGAAATAAATCTTCCGTGTTACGTCCCTTATGAAAGACTATAGTCTCGACAACGAGAACCAGGAAAGGGCTCAACAACAGAAGATACACTCTAAATACCTGTCACGGATGTAGAGGCAAACACAACTGGAGTAGGTGGTGGTCCTGTAGAAGTAGAGCAACGTAACCAGCCCAACGGTATCCGACGTCCAGTGAGAGCGAGAGGCTAAATCAAGCAAGGGTAGGTAACAGTGGAAGGTAGGCAGCTCAGGACCTTCCTCTCCGGCAGGGTAACAGCAGGTGACAGGAGAAGTCTTTCCACTAGCCTCGTCTTGATCGCTCTGCTGAATGGAGGGTGGTGTCCTATATATATATCCTCGGCCGCGTGGCTTACGTGATCCTCTTACACGTACGTGGTGGTTCGAAACGAGGGAGTTGAACGAGCGGTTGAGGATGAACGAATGGAAGAGGAAGTGGCGAACGAGTGGCTGAAAGAGTCCTCCTGTCTGAAACCGGACTCGCTCGTTACCTCTGTCTTGAAGTAGTGGTTCGCCCTTACAATGCGGTTTTAGAGAAAAATAAATATATTGTCGTAAAATAAGGATAAAAGCATAAAACTAGGTAATTTGTGCAATTTTAGAGAAAAAAATATTGTCGAGATAAAGAATGTATTTTTTTGGTTTTCTTCCACCAACAAATGAAAATATGAAAAAGACCTTGAAAAAGTCACTTTTTAGGCAGAATTTTCTTCTTTATTCAAATTGCATATATTATACTTGTAAAAGGGGGTTTTGTTTAAAATGCCGTTAATACTAAAAAAGTTGAAAAACACGTCATTTTTTTATTTTTTTCAGAAAAAAAAATGTATTGTGGCAATATTCAGTGTTTTTTGTTTATTGTTCGATGAAAACAATGAAATAAGCAGAAAATAATCAAGAAATTAACTTTTTCGGTGAAAAGGAACTTTTTTCGTGAAATGGCATATATTCCTTTTTTTCTGAACTAAAATAAAGATGATCTTTCTTAAATAAGATGTTAATTCTCCAAGAAACGCTAGAAACGGGACAATTTATGCAATTTTGAGAGAAAAAATGAATTGCCATAAAAAGTTAATATATTTCTTGCTTTTTCCTTGATTTTCACACAAAAAATGGAAATGAAAAGAAAAAACATTGAAAATCCTTTTTCTTAAAGAAATATATATTTTTTTCCTTGAAATGGCTTGTATTACATTTTATGTAACATGAAAAAGGGATTTTCTTCAAAATGTTCTTAAAACCAACAAAAAGGTTTAAATAGGGTAGTTTATGTAACTTTAAAGAAAAAAAACAATACGCTAAAGCGTATTGTTCACGTTTCTAATAAAAACATGGATATTCAATACAAAAAATACTGAAAAACATACTTTTGGAAGTAAAAACATACTTTTTTTTTTTCTAAGGGAAGAAGGATTAGTCATAAAAATATTGTAAATCCTTAAAAACATTGAAAAATGGATAATTCAAATCGTATATGTTATACATGTAAAAGGGGGTTTTACTTAAAATGCCGTTAATACTCTTAAATACTTAAACAAAAACGTAATTTATGAAATTTTAGATAAAAAAAAGTACATTTTAACATGAAAAAGTTGGTTTCTACAAAATGTGTTTAAATGTCCAAAAAGGTTAAAAATGGATACTTTGTATAGTTTCAGAGAAAGAAAATGTATATAGTGTTTATTTTCTTTTTTTTATCAAAACATTGAAATCAATAGAAAATTATTAAAAAAGTGACGATGTGTAAATCATATTTTTTTCATAAAAGAGATGGTTTTCCTTTAAAAGTCGTAAATCTGCGAAAAACATTGAAAAAAGGATCATTTATGCGGTTTTAGAGAAAAAATATATATCGTCGTAAAATAAGGATAAAAGCATAAAAATAGGTAATTTGTGCAATTTTAGAGAAAAAAAAGTATTGTCGAGAAAAAGAAGTTATTTTTTTGGTTTTGTTCCACAAACAAATGAAAATATGAAAAAAACCTTGAAAAAGTCACTTTTTAGGCAGAATTTTCTTCTTTATTCAAATTGCATATATTATACATGTAAAAAAGGGTTTTGTTTAAAATGCCGTTAATACTCCTAAAAACGTTGAAAAACACATCATTTATGATTTTTTCAGAAAAAAAGTATATTGTGGCAATATTCAGTGTTTTTTGTTTAATTTTTGATAAAAACAATGAAATAAGCAGAAAATCATCGCAAATATCACTTTTTCGGTGAAAAGAAAGTTTTTTTCGTGAAATGGCATATATACCTTTTTTCTGAACTAAAATAAAGATGGTCTTTCTTAGATAAGATGTTAATTCTCCAAGAAACGCTGGAAACAGGATAATTTATCCAATTTTGAGAGAAAAAAATTAATTGCAATGAAAAGTTAATATATTTCTTGCGTTTTCTTTCATATTGACTTAAAACTTGGAAATGAAAAAAAATAACACTGAAAAATCCTTTTTCTTAAAGAAATATATATTTTTCATTGAAATGGCTTGTATTACATTTTATGTAACATGAAAAAGGGATTTTCTTCAAAATGTTGTTAAAACCAATAAAATGGTTTAAATAGGGGAGTTTATGTAACTTTAAAGAGAAAAACAATACGCTATAGCGTATTGCTCCTGTTTTTAATTAAAACATGGAAATTCAAAGAAAATGACTGAAAAACTCAGTTTTGGAGGTAAAAACATACTTTTTTTTTAAGGGTAGATGAGTTTGTCATAAAGTTATTGTAAAACCCTTAAAAACGTTGAAAAATGGATAATTCAAATCGCAAATGTTATACTTTTAAAAGGAGGTTTTATGTAAAATGCCATTAATACTCCTAAAAATTGAAAAAAACGTAATTTATGAAATTTTAGATAGAAAAGTATATTGTAACATGAAAAACTTGTTTTCTACAAAATGATTTTAAACGTCCAAAAAGGTTAAAAATAGATATTTTGTACAGTTTAAGAGAAAGAAAATGTATATAGTGTTCATATTTTCTTTTTTTCTGAACAAAAATTGAAATGGTCTTTCTTAGAAAAGATGTTAATTCTCCAAAAAAACCCGGAAACGGGATAATTTATGCAATTTTGAGAGAAAAACATGAATAACCATGAAAAGTTAATATATTTCTTGCTTTTTTCTTCATTTTCACTCAAAACATGGAAATGAAAAGAAATAATACTAAAAAATTTTGAACTGAAAACGTTGTTTTCTACAAAATGTGTTTAAAAGACCAAAAAGGTTAAAAATGGATACTTTGTACAGTTTCAGAGAAAGAAAATTTATACAGTGTTTATTTTCTTGTTTTTAATCAAAACATTGAAATATAGAAAATTATTAAAAAAGGGACTTTTGGTGTAAAATCATATTTTTTTTCGTAAAAGAGATGGTTTTCCTTTAAAAGTAGTAAATCTCCGAAAAACTTAAAAAAAAGGATCACTTATGCGGTTTTAGAGCAAAAGAATATATATTGTCGTAAAATGAAGATAAAAGCATAAAAATAGGTAATTTGTGCAATTTTAGAGAAAAAAAATATTGGCGAGAAAAAAACTGTATTTTTTTGGTTTTGTTCCAAAAAACAAATGAAAAAATGAAAAAAACTTTAAAAAGTCACTTTTTAGGCAGAATTTTCACCTTTATTCAAATTGCATATATTTACTTGTAAAAGAAGATTTTGTTTAAAATGCCGTTAACATTCATAAAAACGTTGAAAAACACGTCATTTATGATTTTTTTCAGAAAAAAGTATATTGTGGAAAAATACAGTTTTTTTTATGAAAACATTGAAATAAGCAGAAAATCATCGAAAAATTCACTTTTTCGGTGGAAAGAAACTTTTTTCGTGAAATGCTATATATTCCTTTTTTCTGAACTAAAAAAAAAAATGGTCTTTCTTATATAATATGTTTATTCTCCAAGAGACGCTGGAAATGGAATAATATATGCAATTTTGAGAAAAAAAAAATAAATTGCCACGAAAAGTTACTATATTTCTTGCTTTTCCCTTTATATTCACTCAAAACATGGAAATTAAAATAAATAACACTGAAAAATCCTTTTTCTTAAAGAAATATATATTTTTTCATTAAAACAGCTTGTATTACAATTTATGTAACATGAAAAAGGGATTTTCTTCAAAATGTTGTTAAAACCAATAAAAAGGTTTATATATGGTAGTTTATGTAACTTTAAAGAGAAAAACAATACTCTATAGCGTATTGTTCATGTTTTTAATTAAAACATGGAAATTCAAAGACAATTACAAAAAATCTCACTTTTGGAGGTAAAAACATACTTCCTTTCTAAGGGAAGTTGGATTTGTCATAAAATTATCGTAAAACCCTTAAAAACGTTGGAAAATGGATAATTCAAATCGCATATGTTATACTTGTAAAAGGGGGTTTTATGTAAAATGCCGTTAATACTCTTAAAATCTTTAAAAAATATAATTTATGAAATTTTAGATAGAAAAAGTATATTGTAAGATGAAAAAGTTGTTTTCTTCAAAATGTGTTTAAACGACCAAAAAAGTTAAAATTGATATTTTGTACAGTTTCAGAAAAAGAAAATGTATATAGTGTTTTTTTCTTGTTTTTAATCAAAACATTGAAATGAATAGAAAATTATTAAAAAAGTGACTTTTAATGTAAAATCATATTTTTTTTCGTAAAAGAGCTGGTTTTCCTTTAAAAGTAGTAAATCTACGAAAAACATTGAAAAAAGGGTCATTTATGCGGTTTTAAAGAAGAAAATATATATTGTCGTAAAATAAGGATAAAAACAAAAATAGATAATTTGTGCAATTTTAGAGAAAAAAAATATTGTTGAGAAAAAGAATGTATTTTTTTTTTTTTACTTCCACCAACAAATGAAAATATGAAAAAAAACATTAAAAAGTCACTTTTTAGGCAGAATTTTCTTCTGTATTCAAATTGCATATATTATACGTGAAAAAAAATGTTTTGTTTAAAATGCCGTTAATACTCCTAAAAACGTTAAAAAAAAGTGTTTTATGATTTTTTTCAGAAAAAAAATATATTTTGGCAATATTCAGTGTTTTTTGTTTATTTTTTTTATAAAAACAATGAAATAAGCAGAAAATCATCGAAAAAATCTCTTTTTCGGTGAAAATAAACTTTTTTCGTGAAATGGCATATATTCCTTTTTTCTGAACTAAAATAAAGATGGTTTTTCGTAAATAAGATGTTAATTCTACAAGATACGCTGGAAACGGGATAATTTATGCAATTTTGGGAGAAAAAAATGAATTGTAATGAAAAGTTAATATAATTCTTGCTTTTTCCTTCATTTTCACTTAAAAAATGGAAATAAAAAGAAATAGCACTGAAAAATCCTTTTTATTAAAGAAATTTTTTTTTTCATTTAAATAGCTTGTATTATATTTTATGTAACATGAAAAAGGGATTTTCTTCAAAATGTTGTTAAAACCAAGAAAAAGGTTTAAATAGGGTACTTTATGTAACTTTAAAGAGAAAAACAATACGATATAGCGTATTTTTCATGTTTTTAATTAAAACATTGAAATTCTAGGAAAATTATTGAAAAACTCACTTTTAGAGGTAAAAACATACTTTTTTTTCTAAAGGAAGATGGATTTGTCATGAAATAATTGTAAAACCCTTATAAACGTTGAAAAATGCATAATTCAAATCGCATAAGATATACTTGTAAAAGGGGGTTTTATGTAAAATGCCGTTAATACTCTTAAAAACTGAAAAAAACGTAATTTATGAAATTTTAGATAGAAAAAGTATATTGTAACATGAAAAAGTTGTTTTCTACAAAATGTGTTTAAACGCCAAAAAAGGTTAAAAATGGATACTTTGTACAGTTTCAGAGAAAGAAAATGTTTGTAGTGTTTTTTTTTTTCTTATTTTTAATCAAAACATTACGCTAAATAGAAAATTATTAAAAAAGTGAATTTTGTGGTAAATTTTTTTTTTTCGTAAAAGAGATGCTTTTTCTTTAAAAGTAGTAAATCTCCGAAAAACATTAAAAAAGGGATCATTTATGCGGTTTTACAGACAAAAAAATATATATTGTCGTAAAATAAGGATAAAAGCATAAAATAGGTAATTTTTGCAATTTTTGAGAAAAAAAATATTGTCAAGAAAAAAAATGTATTTTTTTGGTTTACTTCCACATACAATTGAAAATATGAAAAAAAAATTTTAAAGTCACTTTTTAGGCAGAATTTCTTTCTTTATTCAAATTGCATATATTATACGTATAAAAAGGGGTATTGTTTAAAATGCCGTTAATACTCCTAAAAACGTGTAAAAACACGTCATTTATGATTTTTTTTCAGAAAAAAAGTATAATGTGGCAATATTCAGAGTTTTTTGTTTGTTTTTTGATGAAAACAATTAAATAAGCAGTAAATCATCTAAAAATTCACTTTTTCGGTGAAAAGAAACTTTTTTCTTGAAACGGCATATATTCCTTTTTTGTGAACTAAAATAAAGATGGTCTTTCTTAGACAAGATGTTAATTCTCCAAGAAACGCTGGAAACGGGATAATTTATAAAATTTTGAGAGAAAAAAATGAATTGTAATGAAAAGTTAATATATTTCTTGCTTTTTCCTTCATTTTCACTCAAAACATGGAAATGAAAAGAAATAACAATGAAAATTCCTTTTTCTTAAAGAAATATATATATATTTTTTAATTAAAATAGCTTGTATTACATTTTATTTAACATTAAAAAGGGATTTTTTTCAAAATGTTGTTAAAACCAATAAAAAGGTTTAACCCCTCTCTTCCGGGCGAGTCTGTGAAAAACACTCCGTTATCCCGGGGAGTTTTCTGGCCGCTCCCCCGATTTCGCTCTATTTCGCTCTATTCCTGTGCCTAAACTACCTAAGTTATGAACTTTTATTTTGTTTAGTACTCACCGCAAATCCTTCTTCTTTAAGTGGATACATAATAGAGCTCTGTAAGTGGTCTGGTTGTGGAGTGAGGACTTGATGAGTAAAGTGATCTCCCGGGCGGAGAGCGTTGATGTGTTCGTGTGCGTTTGCCGGTCTTGACTTGCGCTAGCCTAGTCACCACCACACACTCACTCACTGTGCGCTTGTAGGCATCACCCCTCGAGATGAAGTCCTAGGAGTGGAGGTAGATGGTACAGGGTGGATGGGTGTGGTGGGCAGTAATGGAGTGGAGGTAGATGGTACAGGGTGGTGGGCGGCGAGTGAGAGGAACGCACCGATCCGAACGCAGGAAAACTTTTAGAGGCACGTCTTTCCTCCTTGAGAGCTCAGAGGTAACTGAGATGCAGTGTGTCATCCCTTTGGGCGTGTATGTGCCGCAGGGTAGCAAATGTTTGGCGCTAAACGCAAAAATACCGCAGATATAAGCGAGAGCGGGAATCCCCGCCACCCGGAAGCTACCGCCCGAGCGGGAATCCCCGCCACCCGGAAGCTAGGGATTAAATAGGGTAGTTTATGTAACTTTAAAGAGAAAACAATACGATACAGCGTATTGTTCATGTTTTTAACTAAAACAGGGAAATTAAAAGAAAATTACTGAAAAACTCACTTTTGGAGGTAAATACATACTTTTTTTTCGAAGGTTAGATGGATTTGTCATAAAATTATTGTAAAACCCTTAAAACGTTGAAAATTGGATAATTCAAATCGCATATGTTATACTTGTAAATGGAGGTTTTATGTAAAATGCAGTTAATACTCTTAAAACTGAAAAAAATGTAATTTATTAAATTTTAAATGGAAAAAGTATATTATAAGATGAAAAAGTTGTTTTCTAGAAAATGTGTCTAAACGACCAAAAAAGTTAAAAATGGATACTTTGTACAGTTTCAGAGAAAGAAAATGTATATAGTGTTTATTTTTTTGTTTTTACTCAAAACATTGAAATTAATAGAAAATTATAAAAAATCTCCGAAAAACATTGAAAAAAGAGTCATTTATGCGATTTTAGAGAAAAAAATTTTTGTCGTAAAATAAGGATAAAAGCATAAAAAATATTTAATTTGTTCAATTTTAGAAAAAAAAATATTACATTTTAGGCTGAATTTTATTTTTTTTTTAATTGCATATATTATACTTTAAAAGGGGGTTTTGTTTACAATGCCGTTAATACTCCTGAAAACGTTGAAAAACTTGTCAATTATGATTTTTTTCAGAAAAAAGTATATTGTGGCAATATTCAGTGTTTTTTTTATTTTTTTACGAAAACAAAGAAATAAGCAGAAAATCATCGAAAAATTAACTTTTTCGGTGAAAGGAAACTTTTTTCGTGAAATGGCATATATTCCGTTTTTCTGAACTAAAAAAAAAAGATGGTCTTTCTTAGATAAGATGATAATTCTCCAAGAAACGCGGGAAACGGGATAATTTATGCAATTTTGAAAGAAAAAAAATGAATTGCCATGAAAAATTAATATATTTCCTGCTTTTTCCTTGACTTTCACTCAAAACATGGAAATGAAAAGAAATAACACGGAAAAATCTTTTCTCTTAAAGAAATATATATTTTTTCCTTGAAATGGCTTGTATTACATTTTATGTAACATGAAAAAGGGATTTTTTTCAAAATGTTGTTAAAACCAATAAAAAGGTTTAAATAAGGTACTTTATGTAACTTTAAAGAGAAAAATAATACGCTAGAGGGTATTGTTCATGTTTTTAATTAAAACATGGAAATTCAAAGAAAATTACGGTAAAACTCACTTTTGGAGGTAAAAACATACTTTTTTTCTAAAGGAAGATTGATTTGTCATAAAATTATTGTAAAACCCTTAAAATCGTTGAAAAATGGATAATTCAAATCGCATGTGTTATACTTGTAAAAGGGGGTTTTATGTAAAATGCCGTTAATACTCTTAAAAACTGAAAAAAACGTAATTTATGAAATTTTAGATAGAAAAATTATATTGTAACATAAAAAAGTTGTTTTTTAAAAAAAAATCTTTAAACGTCCAAAAAGGTTAAAAATGGATACTTTGTACAGTTTCAGAAAAAGAAAATGTATATATTGTTTATTTTCTTGTTTTTAGTCAAGGGACTAAAATCAATAGAAAATGATTAAAAAAGTGACTTTTGGTGTAAAATCATTTATTTTTTCGTAAAAGAGATGGTTTTTCTTTAAAAGTAGTAAATCTCCGAAAAACACTGAAAAAAGGGTCATTTATGCGGTTTTAAAGAAAAAAATATATATTGTCGTAAAATAAGGATAAAAACATAAAAATAGTTAATTTGTGCAATTTTAGAGAAAAAAAATATTGTCGAGAAAAAGAAGGTATTTTTTTTTTTACTTCCACCAACAAATGAAATTTGAAAAAACCTTTAAAAAGTCACTTTTTAGGCAGAATTTTCTTCTTTATTCAAATTGCATATATTATACGTGAAAAAAAGGTTTTGTTTAAAATGCCATTAATACTCCTAAAAACGTTGAAAAAAAAAACGTGTTTTATGATTCTTTTCAGAAAAAAAAGTGTATTGTTGCAATATTCAGTGTTTTTTGTTTATTTTTCGATGAAAACAATGAAATAAGCAGAAAATCATCGAAAAAATAACTTTTTCGGTTAAAAGAAACTTTTTTCGTGAAATGGCATATATTAATTTTTTTCTGAACTAAAATAAAGATGGTCTTTCTTAGATAAGATGTTAATTCTCCAAAAAACGCTAGAAACATGATATTTTATGCAATTTTTAGAGAAAAAAAGGAATTGTAGTGAAAAGTTTATATATTTCTTGTTTTTTCCTTCATTTTCACTTAAAACATGGAAATGAAAAGAAATAACACTGAAAAATCCTTTTTATTAAAGAAATATATATTGTTTCATTGAAATAGCTTGTTTTACATTTTATGTAACATGAAAAAGGGATTTTCTTCAAAATGTTGTTAAAACCAATAAAAAGGTTTAAATAGGGTACTTTATGTAACTTTAAAGAGAAAAACAATACGATATAGCGTATTTTTCATGTTTTTAATTATAACATAGAAATTCAAAGAAAATTACTGAAAAACTCACTTTTGGAGGTAAAAACATACTTTTTTTCTAAAAGAAGATGGATTTGTCATAAAAAAAATTGTAAAACACTTAAAAACCTTGAAAAATGGATAATTGAAATCGCATATGTTATACTTGTAATAGGGGGTTTTGTGTAAAATGCCGTTAATACTCTTAAAAAATGGAAAAAAACGTAATTTATGAAATTTTAGATAGAAAAAGTATATTGTAACATGAAAAAGTTGTTTTCTACAAAATGTGTTGAAACGCCAAAAAAGGTTAAAATGGATACTTTGTACAGTTTCAGAGAAAGAAAATGTATATAGTGTTTATTTTCTTGTTTTTAATCAAAACATTGAACTCAATAGAAAATTATTAAAACAGTGACTTGTGCGGTAAAATCATCTTTTTTTTCGTAAAAGAGATGGTTTTGCCTTAAAAGTAGTAAATCTCCGAAAAACATTGAAAAAAGGTCATTTATGCGATTTTACAGAAAAAAATATATATATATTGTCGTAAAATAATGATAAAAGCATGAAAATAGGTAATTTGTGGAATTTTAGAGAAAAAAAAATTATCGAGAAAAAGAATGTATTTTTTTGGTTTACTTCCACCAACAATTGAAAATATGAAAAAAACTTGAAAAAGTCACTTTTTAGGCAGAATTTCTTTCTTTATTCAAATTGCATATATACGTGTAAAAAGGGGTTTTGTTTAAAATGCCGTTAATACTCCTAAAAACGTGTAAAAACACGTCATTTATTATTTTTCTCAGAAAAAATAGTATAATGTGGTAATATTCAGAGTTTTTTTTTTTTATGAAAACAATTATATAAGCAGTAAATCATCGAAAAATTCACTTTTTCAGTGAAAAGAAATTTTTTTCGTGAAATGGAAATTCTTCCTTTTTCCTGAAGTAAAATAAAGATTGTCTTTCTTAGTCAAGATAATAATTCTCCAAGAATCGCTGGAAACAGGATAATTTATGCAATTTTGAAAGAAAAAAATGAATTGCCATGAAAAGTTAATATATTTCTTGCTTTTTCCTTCATTTTCACTCAAAAAGTGGAAATGAAAAGAAAAAAACACTGAAAAATCCTTTTTCTTAAAAAAATATATATTTTTTCATTGAGATGGCTTGTATTACATTTTATGAAACATGAAAAAGGTATTTTCTTCAAAATGTTGTTAAAACCAATAAAAAGGTTTAAATAGGGTAGTTTATGTAACTTTAAAGAGAAAAACAATACGCTATAGCGTATTGTTCATGTTTTTAATAAAAAAAAATGGATATTCAAAGAAAATTACTGAAAAATTCACTTATAGAGGTAAAAACATACTTTTTTTTTATTAAGGGAAGATTGATTTGTCATAAAAATATTGTAAAACCCTTAAAAACGGTGAAAAATGGATAATTCAAATCGCATATGTTATAGTTGTATAAGGTGGTTTTATGTAAAATGACGTTAATACTCATAAATACTGAAAAAAATGTAATTTATGACATTTTACATAGAAAAAGTATATTGTAACATGAAAAATGTTGTTTACTACAAAATGTGTTTAAACGTCCAAAAAGGGTAAAACTGGATACTTTCTAGAGTTTCAGAGAAATAAATTATATATTGTGTTTATTTTCTTGATTTTAATCAAAACATTGAACTCAATAGAAAATTATTAAAAAAGTGACTTTTGCGGTAAAATCTTATATTTTTTCGTACAAGAGATGGTGTTCCTTTAGAAGTGGTAAATCTCCGAAAAAAAAACATTGAAAAAAGAGTCATTTATGGGTTTTTAGAGAAAAAAAATATTTTGTCGTAAAATAAGGATAAATACATAAAAATAGGTAACTCTTGCAATTTTAGAGAAAAAAGTATTGTCGAGAAATAGAATTTATTTTTTTGGTTTTCTTCCACAAACAAATGAAAATATGAAAAAAACCTTGGAAAAGTAACTTTTTAGGCAGAATTTTCTTTTTATTCAAATTGCATATATTATACTTGTAAAAAGGGGTTTTGTTATAAATGCCGTTAATACTCCTAAAAACGTTGAAAAAAACGTCTCTTGTGATTTTTTTTTAGAAAAGAAATATATTGTAGCAATATTCAGTGTGTTTTGTTTATTTTTTTATGAAAACAATGAAATAAGCAGAAAATCATCGAAAAATTCATTTTTTCGGTGAAAAGAAACTTTTTTCGTGAAATGGAATATATTCCTTTTTTCTGAACTAAAATAAAGATGGTCTTTTTTCAGAAAAGATGTTAATCCTCCAAGAAACGCTGGAAACGGGATAATTTATGCAATTTTGAGAGAAAAAAATGAATTATAATGAAAAGTTAATATATTTCTTGCTTTTTCCTTCATTTTCACTCAAAACATGGAAATGAAAAGAAATAACAATGAAAATTCCTTATTCTTAAAGAAATATTTATATTTTTTAATTGAAATAGTTTGTATTACATTTTATTTAACATGAAAAAGGGATTTTCTTCAAAATGTTGTTAAAACCAATAGAAAGGTTTAAATAGGGTAGTTTATGAAACTTTAAAGAGAAAAACAATACGATACAGCTTATTGTTCATGTTTTTAATTAAAACATGGAAATTCAAAGAAAATTACTGAAAAACTCACTTTTGGAGGGAAAAACATACTTTTTTTCTAAGGGAAGATGGATTTGTCATAAAATTATTGTAAAACCCTTAAAAACGTTGAAAAATGGATAATTCAAATCGCATATGTTATACTTGTAAATGGGGTTTTATGTAAAATGCCGTTAATACTCTTAAAAACTGAAAAAAATGTAATTTATGAAATTTTAAAAAGAAAAAGTATATTGTAAGATGAAAAAGTTCTTTTCTACAAAATGTGTTGAAACGACCAAAAAAGTTAAAAATGGATACTTTGTACAGTTTCAGAGAATGAAAATATATATAGTGTTTATTTTCTTGTTTTTAATCAAAACATTGAATTGAATAGAAAATTATTAAAACAGTGACTTTTGGTGTAAAATAATATTTTTTTCGTAAAAGAGATGGTTTTCCTTTAAAAGTAGTAAATCTCCGAAAAAACATTGAAATAAGTGTCCTTTTTGCGGTTTTAGAGAAAAAAAAATTTTTGTCGTAAAATAAGGATAATAGTATAAAAATAGGTAGTTTGTTCAATTGTAGAGAAAAAAAATATTACATTTTAGGCAGAATTCTCTTTTTATTCAAATTACATATATTATACATGTAAAAGGGGGTTTTGTTTAAAATGCCGTTAATACTCCTAAAAACGTTAAAAACACGTCAATTATGATTTTTATCAGAAAAAAGAATAATGTGGCAATATTCAGTGTTTTTTGTTTATTTTTTATGAAAACAATGAAATAAGCGGAAAATCATCGAAAAATTCACTTTTCGGTGAAAAAAACTTTTTTCGCGAAATTTCGTGAAATATTCCATTTTTCTGAACAAAAAAAAAAAGATGGTCTTTCTTAGATAAGATGATAATTTTCCAAGAAACGCTGGAAACGGGATAATTTATGCAATTTTGAAAGAAAAAAAATGAATTGCCATGAAAAGTTAATATATTTCCTGCTTTTTCCTTGACTTTCACTCAAAATATGGAAATGAAAAGAAATAACACAGAAAAATTTTTTCTCTTAAAGAAATATATATTTTTTCCTTGAAATGGCTTGTATTACATTTTATGTAACATGAAAAAAGGATTTTTTTCAAAATGTTGTTAAAACCAATAAAAAGGTTTAAATAGGGTACTTTATGTAACTTTAAAGAGAAAAATAATACGCTATAGGGTATTGTTCATGTTTTTAATTAAAACATGGAAATTCAAAAAAAATTACGGAAAAACTCACTTTTGGAGGTAAAAACATACTTTTTTTCTAAAGGAAGATTGATTTGTCATAAAATTATTGTAAAACCCTTAAAAACGTTGAAAAATGGATAATTCAAATCGCATATGTTATACTTTTAAAAGGGGGTTTTATGTAAAATGCCGTTAATACTCCTAAAAACTGAAAAAAACGTAATTTATGAAATTTTAGATAGAAAAAGTATATTGTAACATAAAAAAGTTGTTTTCTACAAAATGTTTTTAAACGTCCAAAAAGTTTAAAAATGGATATTTTGTACAGTTTATGAGAAAGAAAATGTATATAGTGTTCATTTTCTTGTTTTGAATCAAAACATTTTTTTTTTTTTTATTTATTTTTTTTTTTTTTTTGATGAATACAATGAAATAAGCAGAAAATTATCGAAAATTTCACTTTTTCGGTGAAAATAAACTTTTTTCGTGAAATGGCATATTTTCCTTTTTTCTGAACTAAAACAGATGGTCTTTCTTCGATAAGATGTTAATTTTCCAAGAAACCCCGGAAACGGGATAATTTATGGAATTTTGAGAGAAAAAAAAATGAATTGCCATGAAAAGTTAATATATTTCTTACTTTTTTCTTCATTTTCACTCAAAACATGGAAATGAAAAGAAATAACACTAAAAAATTTTGAACTGAAAACGTTGTTTTCTACAAAATGTATTTAATTGTCCAAAAAGGTTAAAAATGGGTACTTTGTACAGTTTCAGAGAAAGAAAATGTATATAGTGTATATTTTCTTGTTTTTATTCAAAACATTAAAATCAATAGAAAATTGTTAAAAAAGGGGCTTTTGGTGTAAAATAATGTTTTTTTCGTAAAAGAGATGGTTTTCCTTTAAAAGTAGTAAATTTCCGAAAAAAAAAACTTTAAAAAAAGGGTCACTTATGCGGTTTTAGAGCAAAAAAAAAAATTTATTGTAATATAAAGGTAAAAGCATAAAAATAGGTAATGTGTGCAGTTCTAGAAAAAAAATATATTGTCGAGAAAAAGAATGTATTTTTTTGGTTTTGTTCCAAAAACAAATGAAAATATGAAAAAAAAACTTGAAAAAGTCACTTTTTTGGCAAAATTTTCACCTTTATTCAAATTGCATATATTTTACTTGTAAAAGGGGGTTTTGTTTAAAATGCCGTTAACACTCCTAAAAACGTTGAAAAACACGTCATTTATGATTTTTTTTAGAAAAAAAAGTATATTGTGGATATATTCAATATTTTTTTTAATGAAAATAATGAAATAAGCAGAAAATCATCGAAAAATGAACTTTTTCGCTGAAAAATACCTTTTTTCGTGAAATGGAATATATTCCTTTTTCTGAACTAAAATAAAGATGGTATTTCTTAGATAAGATGTTAATTCTAAAAAAAATGCAGGTAACGGGATAATTTATGCAATTTTGAGAGAAAAAAATGAATTTCCATGAAAAGTTAATATATTTCTTGCTTTCTCCTTCATTTTCACTCAAAACATGGAAATGAAAAGAAAAAACACTGAAAAATCCTTTATCTTTAAGAAATATATATTTTTTCATTGAAATGGCTTGTATTACATTTTATGTAACATGAAAAAGGTATTTTCTTCA
The DNA here is from genome assembly GCA_020233015.1 of Callinectes sapidus. Classification (NCBI taxonomy): domain Eukaryota; kingdom Metazoa; phylum Arthropoda; class Malacostraca; order Decapoda; family Portunidae; genus Callinectes; species Callinectes sapidus. Next base: position 6,502,653 of record CM035220.1, on the reverse strand, counting down.
AAATGTTGTTGAAACCAATAAAAAGGTTTAAATACGGTAGTTTGTGTAACTTTAAAGAGAAAAACAATACGCTATAGCTTATTGTTCACATATTTAATTAAAACATTGAAATTCAAAGAAAATTATTGAAAAACTCACTTTTGGACGTAAAAACATACTTTTTTTTTCTAAGGAAGGATGGATTTGTCATAAAAATATTGTAAAACTCTTAAAAACGTTGAAAAATGGATAATTCAAATCGCATATGTTATACTTGTAAAAAAGGGTTTTATATAAAATGCTATTAACCCTCACTCTTAAAAATTGAAAAAAACGTAATTTATTAAGTTTTAGATAGAAAAAGTATATTGTAACATGAAAAAGTTGTTTTCTACAAAATGTGTTTAAACGTCTAAAAAGGTAAAAAATGGATACTTTGTACAGTTTCAGAGAAAGAAAATATATATATAGTGTTTATTTTCTTGTTTTTAATCAAAATTTTGAAATCAATAGAAAGTTATTAAAAAGTGACTAGGTGTAAAATCATATTTTTTTTCGTAAAAGAGATGGTTTTCTTTAAAAGTAGTAAATTTCCGGAAAACACTGAAAAAAGTCAATTATGCGGTTTTAGAGAAAAAATAAATATTGTCGTAAAATAAGGATAAAAGCATAGAAATAGGTAATTTGTGCAATTTTAGAGAAAAAAAGTATTGTCGAGAAAAAGAATGATTCTTTTTGGTTTTCTTCCACCGACAAATGAAAATATGAAAAAAATGAAAAAGTCACTTTTTAGGCAGAATTTTCTTTTTATTCAAATTCCATATATTATACTTGTAAAAGGGGGTTTTGTTAAAAATGCCGTTAATACTCCTAAAAAAATTGCAAAACACGTCCCAAGATTTTTTTCAGAAAAAAAAATATTGTAGCAATATTCAGTGTTTTTTGTTTATTTTTTGATGAAAACAATGAAATAAGCAGAAAATCATCGAAAAATTCACTTTTTCGGTGAAAAAAACTTTTTTCGTGAAATGGCATATATTCCTTTTTTCTGAACTAAAAAAAAAAAATGGACTTTCTTAGACAAGATGTTAATTCTCCAGAAAACGCTGGAAACGGGATAAATTTTGCAATTTTGAGAGAAAAAACTGAATTGTAATGAAAAGTTTATATATTTCTTGCTTTTTTTTCATTTTCACTCAAAACATGGAAATGAAAAGAAATAACAATGAAAAATCCTTTTCTTAAAGAAATATATATATTTTTTAATTGAAATAACTTGTATTACATTTTATTTAACATGAAAAAGGGATTTTCTTCAAAATGTTGTTAAAACCAATAAAAAGGTTTAAATAGGCAGAATTTTAGGAAGAATTTCTTTCTTTATTCAAATTGCATTGAAAAACTACCTTTTGGAGATAAAAACATACTTTTTTTTCTAACGTTAGGTGTACTTGTCATAAAAATATTGTAAAACCCTTAAAAACGTTGAAAAATGGATAATTCAAATCGCATGTATTATACTTGTAAAAAGGAGTTTTATGTAAAATGCCATTAATACTCTTAAATACTGAAAAAAACGTAATTTATTAAATTTTAGTTAGAAAAAGTAAATTGTAACATGAAAAAGTTGTTTTCTACAAAATGTGTTTAAACGTCCAAAAAGGTTAAAAATGGATACTTTGTATAGTTTTAGAGAAAGAAAATGTATATAGTGTTTTTTTCTTGTTTTTAATTAAAACATTGAAATTATTAGAAAATTATTAAAAAAGTGACTTTTGGTGTAAAATCATATGGTTTTTCGTGAAAGACATGGTTTTCCTTTAAAAGTAGTAAATATCCAAAAAAAAACATGGAAAAAAGGGTCATTTATGCGGTTTTAGAGAAAAAAATATATATTGTCGTAAAATAAGGATAAAAGCATAAAAATAGGTAATTTGTCCAATTTTAGAGAAAAAAAATTATTATCGAGAAAAAGAATGTATTTTTTTGGTTTTCTTCCACCAACAAATGAAAATATTTCAAAAACCTTGAAAAAGTCACTTTTTAGGCAAAATATTCTTCTTAATTCAAATTCCACATAGTATACTTGTAAAAGGGGAATTTGTATAAAATGCTGTTAATACTCCTAAAAGCGTTGAAAAACACGTCATTTATGATTATTTTTTTAGAAAAAAAAAGTATATTTTGGCAATATTCAGTGTTTTTTGTTTATTTTTTTTATGAAAACAATGAAATAAGCAGAAAATCATCGAAAAATTAACTTTTTCGGTGAAAAGAAACTTTTTTCGTGAAATAGCATATATTCCTTTTTTTTGAACTAAAATAAAGATGGTCCTTCTTAGATAAGATGTTAATTCTCCAAGAAACGCTGGAAATGGGATAATTTATGCAATTTTGAAAGAAAAAACATGAATTGCCATGAAAAGTATATATATTTCTTGATTTTTCCTTCATTTTCACTCAAAACATGGAAATGAAAAGAAAAAACACTAAAAAATCCTTTTTCTTAAAAAAAAAAAAAAAAAAAAATTTCATTGAAATATCTTGGATTACATTTTATGTAACATGAAAAAGGGATTTTCTTCAAAATGTAATTAAAACCAATAAAAAGGTTTAAATACGTGGTTTATGTAACTTTAAAGAGAAAAACAATACGCTATAGCGTATTGTTCATGTTTTTATTAAAAAGATGGAAATTCTAAGAAAATTACTGAAAAACTACTTTTTGGAGGTAAAAACATACTTTTTTTTTCTAACGGTAGATGGATTTGTCATAAAAATACTGTAAAACCCTTAAAAACGTTGAAAAATGGATAATTCAAATCGCATATGTTATACTTGTAAAAGGGGCTTTTATGTATAATGCCGTTAATACTCTTAAATACTGAAAAAAACGTAATTTAATAAATTTTAGTTAGAAAAAGTAGATTGTAACATGAAAAAGTTGTTTTCTACAAAATGTGTTTAAACGTCCAAAAAGGTTAAAAATGGATACTTTGTATAGTTTTAGAGAAAGAAAATGTATATAGTGTTTATTTTCTTGTTTTTAAGCAAAACATTGAAATTAATAGAAAATTATAAAGTAAGTGACTTTTGGTGTAAAATCATATGGTTTTTCGTGAAAGACATGGTTTTCCTTGAAAAGTAGTAAATCTCCAAAAAACATGGAAAAAAGGGTCATTTATGCGGTTTTAGAGAAAAAAATATATATTGTCGTAAAATAAGGATAAAAGCATAAAATTAGGTAATTTTTGCAATTTTAGAGAAAAAAAATTATTATCGAGAAAAAGAATGTATTTTTTTGGTTTTCTACCACCAACAAATGAAAATATTTCAAAAACCTTGAAAAAGTCACCTTTTAGGCGGAATATTCTTCTTTATTCAAATTGCATATAGTATACTTGTAAAAGGGGGTTTGTATAAAATGCCGTTAATATTCCTAAAAACGTTGAAAAACACGTCATTTATGATTTTTTTAGAAAAAAAGTATATTGTGGCAATATTCAATGTTTATTGTTCATTTTTTTATGAAAACAATGAAATAAGCAGAAAATCATCGAAAAATTAACTTTTTCGGTGAAAAGAAACTTTTTTCGTGAAATAGCATATATTCCTTTTTTCTGAACTAAAATAAAGATGGTCTTTCCTAGATAAATTGTTAATTCTCCAAGAAACGCTGGAAATGGGATAATTTATGCAATTTTGAGAGAAAAACATGAATTGCCATGAAAAGTATATATATTTCTTGCTTTTTCCTTCATTTTCACTCAAAACATGGAAATGAAAAGAAAAAAAACATTGAAAAATCTTTTTTCATAAAAATATATATATTTTTCATTGAAATGGCTTGTATTACATTTTATGTTACATGAAAAAGGGATTTTATTCAAAATGTAGTTAAAACCAATTAAAAGGTTTAAAGGAGTGTTGGAGGCGAAAAATCGGATTAAAATCTGGTACATTAACATTTTTCAAGAAAACATATGGCTAGCGTTACCATGTAGATGACTTCATTCTCACCAAGTGTTATAACTGCGAAGAGTTTATTTTTTCCTACAAAAATTATAATAAATAAAATATTGGTGATATCTGGCAACCTTTAAATACCCACTCCTTGTTTACATTGCAAAAAAAAAAAAAAAAAAAAAAAAAAAAAAAATTAATCCAAAATTTTTGTTTTCTTGCTGATAAACTATGTGTCTGGAGGATGCTGACATCTTCCCCTACCACCAGACACCCACATATGAGCCAGTGACCCTTACATACTCTAAGTGCCCACCAGACAGTTAGAGGTTGAGCATGTTAGTCCAGGTAATCGCAGTTATCACAGATTTCTATCTCTCATTCTTAATGCCACAATGCCACGACAAAAAGTATGGAAGATTGAAAGGCAGAGAGGGCCAGTGAAGGAAGGAAAAAGGAGGCAGAAGAGAAAAAAGCAAGAAATAACACTTCTGTAGCTAAAACCCATGCCAATGCCTCTACCTTACACACAAATTCAGCAGTCTACCCTTGTGAGAATGGACAAAGTATGTGAGAAGGAGTTAAAGGCCAAAGAAAACAGAGTTAAAGAGATAGATAGGGAGGACTACGAGGCCGGGACGTTTTAAAAATGGCGTGCAGAAACTTTAAAACGCCTGTCCTGAAAATTTCAAGTTTTTGTAATATTTTTGTGAACTACTTCTTTATTTATGGACCGTTTTTGTTCATTTTGGTCTTGTTTAAAAGATTAAAAGTTACTCTTTAATATTACAAGAGGATTTTTTGTTTTGCTTATCAAAAGATTAATTGCAATTTTTTTATTACAATAACTTGCCAAATTTTTATTGTTTGCATAAATAATTCAAAAGAAAATTTATATAAAATCACAGGATCTTTTCTTTGCAAATCGCTCTTGTAAATTTGTTTCCCAGACATTAAACTTTCATTTGCTGCACAAAACAGCCTTAAAAATTAAATTCCCATACAGAAGTGTATTTTTAAAATTATGTCAATTTAGTAACTACAAAAATACACTACGATTAATATGTACCTAGGAAAAATAAGATAACTTCTGGAATTAAAGTACTATGTAATGGATAATAATCCATGAAATTACCAATGGGATTGGAAAAGTTTCAAAAATCTTCACTCTTGTAAACCTCCTACACCCATTTAAATAGTGTAGTTTATGTAGCTTTAAAGAGAAAAACAATACGCTATAGCGTATGAACAATACGTTATAGCATATTGTTCATGTTTTTAATTAAAACATGGAAATTCAAAGAAAATTACTGAAAAACTCACTTTTGGAGGTAAAAACATACTTTATTTTCTAAGGGAAGATGGATTTGTCATAAAATTATTGTAAAACCCTTAAAAACGTTGAAAAATGGATAATTCAAATCGCATATGTTATACATGTAAAAATGGGTTTTATGTAAAATTCCGTTAATACTCTTAAAAACTTAAAATAACGTTCTTTATGATTTTTTTGAAAGAAAAAGTATATTGTAACATGAAAAAGTATTTTTCTACAAAATGTGTTTAACCCGTAAACTGCTGTACGGCTTCTCCGTGGCTTGGCGGCAAACTGCTGTACGCCTTCTGGAAGCGCGCTTTTAATACAGGCACCATAAAGTTTCTGTGATTCGCATTTCCTTGAAATTATTTTTTGTATTCTAGTAACCCTTCTTTTAGTAATTTATATCCTTCTAATATGAATTTGGTTATTCATATCTTACTTATAAAGGGAAACAATGGAACCACTATATCTTAATTTTATATAGTCGACATTCCCTATATATATTAGTTTGAGTCTCATTTATGGTAAGACAATGTTATAATTCAGTAGTATAGAAGTTGTTTTTGTATAAAAAGAAATAATATAAAAGATATGAGGCGAACAAGATGATAGGAACATGTGCTGCTTCACTAGACGTTGGCAACGGTGTCAGACGTGGGAGCGAGGCCGCCCGGGCCGGCCCTCACTCACTGCGCGCTACTCAGTTGCACTCCAACAGCTATGGATGACACACGCTCCTCATCTGGTCCGGCATTTCCGGCCAGTAATAGGAAACGTCTCTTCCCTACTGTTGATGCAAGTAAAGCAGAGCGTGGTAGTAGTAACTCTAACACCTCTAGGTATCCATTGGTTAGCACCACAAAGGTGCAGAAAACCAGCACTCAGCCCGAGTCTGGTCCTTCTCAGGCTTCAGCCACGAGTACATCTGACCAGTGCAACATCATTGCCAAGCCACACCAAAACACATACCGCACCTTATCACCCAGCAAGTTTCTTCCCATGTTATTTGATGATGAGGAAGAAAGCAGTGAGCTTGATGATGATGATGATGACTGGCCGGGAGACTCCGCCAGTGGTGGCGTGGGAAGCCCTGACGGGAGTGAGGATGAGATGGAAACCACAGCTACTCATAATAATACTGAGACAAATGAGAGTGTTCAGGAGGGTGGAGATGCATCTCAGCAAGGCATTCATTCATTCATGTGGTCAGATGGAAATGATTTTACCCCGCACCTTCATCCTTTCAGTAACACTTTTTCTGGGGTGACTGATGAGTGGCCATGTGACGCTAATGCACGAGAATCAGATTATTTTCGAGCATTCTTCAATGATGCCACTATTGATCTCATTATTTCTGAGACTAACAAATATTATCAATACCTCACCAACAAATTTACTTTCCCAGATCATTCCAGAGTGCACAAATGGATAGATACAACTCCTCAAGAGTTTTATGTTTTCCTTGCTCTTATGTTGCTGATGCCTCTCATAAACAAACATAATATTGCAGATTACTGGAAAATTGATCCACTAATCCCAACACCTATATTTCCTAAGTTCATGTCTCGGGACAGATTTCTCTTGCTCACTAAATTCATGCATTTTGCAGACAACAACCATCCAGACAAAAAAGATGCTATTTGGAAAATCAGGAGTTTCTTCAAAATGATTTTGGAACCTTTCAGTAAATTTTTCTACCCTTTCCAAAAAGTAGTTATTGATGAGAGTCTCATATTATTCAAAGGTAGGCTTGTTTTCAAGCAATACATTCCCTCAAAACGCCATCGTTTTGGCCTGAAAATCTTTGTACTATGCGATTGTGAGACTGGTATAGTTCTTGACATGATAATGTATACAGGCACAGATGTTGATATTCCTAATGTAGGTAGAACTGATCCTTTGGGTAAGTCAGGGGCAATAGTAAAGAAAATGATGTCACCCTATCTAGGAAAAGGACACATATTGTATACTGATAACTGGTATACAAGCCCAGCACTATTGCAATTCCTACACGACAATGCTACTGGAGCATGTGGTACTGCAAAGCTAAATAGAAAGTTCATGCCAAAGTTTGATGGCCCAGTCTCACATTATGATAACCCAAGTGATGGTGATGATGAAGAGGATGCAAACAAAGACGGTAATCAGAGAAAGAAAACAAAATCCAGACCAAAGTGTTATCAGAAAGAGACGTCAGGAAAAATATTAGCCATGAAGTGGACAGACAAGAAACCAGTCCACCTGCTTTCTACTGTTCATAAAGGGGAAGTTGTGGCCACAACCAAAGTCCACTACAAAACAAAGAAGACAATCTTCAAACCAGACATTGTGGTGGATTACACTGAGAATATGAGACTCATTGATAAGTGCGACAGTCAGCTCAGTGGAGTAGAGTGTTTGAGAAAAAAATTCAAGTGGTATCATAAGTTCTTTCTCCACATGGTCGATGTCAATATGCTAAATGTATATAACATTTGGCTGGTAAAAACCACAGACCCCATTGCTAGAAAGCTAAAATTCAGAGAATTTGTGTACAACGTTGCTTATCAACTACTTGAGGAGTTCGGTACTGTCACCAACAGCCGACATGGTCACCGTGGACACCGTGCTAGTGAAAGGCCAGATCGTTTGCTGGCCTCCGAGTACATCACTCGCCACCATCTCCGATACACAGATCAAAATGAAAGGACTAACAAGAAGAAGCAACTCAACTGCCATGTCTGTGCAAACACATCAAGAGGTGCCAGGAAACGCACAAG
>CM035220.1:6480303-6491023 GCA_020233015.1 Callinectes sapidus | reverse complement strand
ACCGTTTCCATCAGCTTGCACTTTACGTCCATGCTGTTCATGACTGAGAAGATTTCATTTTCTGTGATAATGAAGTTAGGCAGTGTGACACCCTGTGTCTGGGGGGGCGACGGTAGGCAGGTTACCGTGAAGATCCTCAGTCGTGAAGACAGTTGAAAAGTAATTGTTCAGGGTGTTTGTCATGTCAACTTCGTTGTCTATTTGTTTACCATTTTCCGTTAATGGACCAATTGTTGATGTTAGAACCCTTTTAGTTTTTACGTAACTGTAAAATTCTTTCGGGTTTGTCTTGCAGGAGTTTGCTATCTGCGTTTCAACAGATTTCTTGGTGCGCTTTTATCAGCTTTTTCGATCGTCTGCGCAATCTGTCATGTACTAATTTATCATTTTCGTGATGTGTTAATTTAAATTGCTGGTACGCCTCTTTCTTTGCCCTAAAGCAGCATCTGATTTCATTGTTCCACCATTTCGGTTTGGTGTTTTTAATGTTTCTTCTGTTACGTAGCGGTACACACAACTTCGCTGTTTCATTTATCGTTGTAGCTTTGTTTGCGTCTGGTGTTTCCAGCAATGTATTCCAGTTAATGGATGGAAGCTGCATGCGGAGGCTGTCATAGTTTGGACGCCGATAATCAGGCACTTTTACTTTACTTTAATTTACCTTAGTTTTAAGTTAATGGTAAAGGATAAACTATGATGGTCGCTATTGCTAAATTCTGGTCGAACTTTGACCTTTGAGGTTTTTGACTGTATTCTCATCATTAGTGAGAACAATATCAAGAATATTGTTTCCTCTCGTCGGGTGCATGACGTGTTGGTGGAGTGAGCTTTCTAGTAAACTAGTGTAGAGCTGCCGACATGTATGAACAGAGAATGGTTCACCCCACCTCGTGACTGGAAGGTTGAAGTTCCCCATTATTACGCAAGTATTTGCGCAGCAAAGGCCAGATATTTGTTCATATACTTGTTCGTCTATAGCGTGTGACTGGGCTGGAGGGCGATAGACGAGACCTAATGTTATTTTTTGTGACTTATTTTCTATATGAATGAAAGTGAAATCAATGTTTGCAATGGCTAGGGTTTGCATCAAACGTAAGTTGATATTACTTTTAACATATAACATTACACCGCCCTCTGTACGGTGAGATCTCGCAACTAAGAGTTATAGCCGGGAAGTGAGTACTCGGCCAGGTAGTCTCTGTGCGCTGCTGAATTTATCAATGTTTCAGTGATACCTATGACGTCGTAGTTTTCTTCATATTATAAGAGCTTACAGCTCATCAAATATACTTCGCAAACTACGAGCATTAAAATTAAACGTTCTGATCTTATCTGAATGTGTAGATGTGCGTGTTGTCCTTTCTACGAAGCTGCTCTTTCCGCTACGGCTCGCCAGTTTTTTGGCCTGTGGAGGCAAACTTTATTAATTAGTAGTCTCCCCATCTTCGCTGCACCAACTGAGTTCAAGTGCAGGCCGTCTCTCTGAAAGAGTCTATGTTCATTATAAAAGTCATTAAACATATCAACAAATTCTACGTTTTCGTGTTAGTCTTCAATCTGTTATTTGTACTGAAGGCAATGTTATAAAAGCGACCGTGAGCCTTTATCCTCGGGAGAATGCCTGAAATGGTAATGTTTTTGGATTTAGTTTTGTACTTCTGTATCATTTCCTTGTATTTCTCCATCAGTTCTTCTCAGCGGGTGTGCCGGACGTCGTTGGTACCTGCGTGAATGACATACAGTGTGTTACTAGAAGCGTCCTTTGTCACGTCGTCAATCGAGGCAGTAATGTCTTTCAGAGAGGCTCCGGGGAAGCAGTATATCCGTCTACGGGAGGAAACACGCCCACAAAACTCCTCTAACTGACCTCGCACAATAGAGTCGCCAACGAGTCTTGTTTCCTCATGAACGTCCAGCTGATCGCTGAGAATGGAAAAACGATTAAAGGTAGTGAGGGGTAGTTGGCTGTGTTGTGAGTTTCTCCTTGCTCCGTTTCTGACAGGTGTGAAAGCTGCCTCCTGCGGGGGAGAAGGTTGTGGTGGTGAGGGTGAGGTACCTGGTGCTCGTGGTGGGGCAGCAGTGGGAGGTCCGTGGCTGATTACAACATTATCTGCTACAAATTCTTGCAATGTTTCAAATCTAGTTTCTATGTCAGTGTATCTTTTCTTTCTTTCTTCCACAATTTCCTCAAGGCGTGTCCGTGTCCTGCAAAGAGTCAAGATTATTTTTAAGTTCTGCATACCTCTTGTTTCCTTCTTCCACCGCTATTTCCAGGTGAGAACGTAGGTCACACAGCCTGCAGATAGGGCGAGAGAAGAAATCAACAAAGTACTGCCGAGCGAAACGCCGACTGCACTCGCTACACGTTTTCAATTAAGAAGGCATTTTTAGTACAGTGAATAGAAGATTCTAGAAAAACGAAAGTGGCGACCATAAGAGAGCTGTCAAGGCAGGAATGAACAGTATTTATAGGATTAGTGACTGATGGGCGCGGCGGTCTTAGTCCTGTCCCTAGGAATGGGGCAGTCCGTCCAGGTGTGGGGTTCCCTTGGGAATATCAACTAGAATTTAGCAGGGAAACCTGTGGCATCAATACACCAGAATTTTCAAACAAAAAACACAATTATTCACAAAACAGTGTTATTACGGTACAGTACCAAGCTACAAGTATTAAAAGTACAACGTTGTTGCAGAGAACAAACGAACAGGTAGGAGCAGACGAAGTCCTATTTACTGACAAAGAATAAACTGCAATGTTACACTGTGTTTGCGCCAAAGAAGTGTGGTATAATATGTAGAGAAACTCTAAATTATAAAGAACAGGTAAGGTAGAGCAAAATTTTCAAGAACTTAGCGCGGTCGCTGGTAGGTGGATGCCGGGCTCCGGGACGGAGGTCAGGTCAAGGATGTCTGCACTTCAGAAAGTAGTGAGAAAGACTGAGGAGGAGGAGGAGTAATGGAAGGAGGAGGAGGAATACAAAGGAGGGCCAGGCAGCAGCAGACCTTTTGGTCCTATCAAGGCTGCTTGGTTACTACTGCTAACTATCTACAGGGAAGAGAGACAGAACAGTACAGGAGAAGGCTCCTCCCTACCCACCACTCCCTCCAGCTTTCGCTGGCATGGAAAATAGCTTGGAAATGTACCATGCAATATGGAAAAACTAGCATGGAATTTTCACAGGAAAAATGTCCACCTCGCCGGCAGGGAATCGAACCACGGTCTCCCGCATGACAGGCGGGGATACTAACCAATATACTACCGAGGATGGAAAGTAGAAGGAAGAAGAGGAGGAGAAGTAGAAGTGGGAGGAGGAGGAGGAGGAGGAGGAATACAAAGGAATATAGAGGACAAACAGCAACAGACCCTGACGTCCTTTCTAGGCTGTTTGAGACTACTTACTAACTACCAGTACCAGAGACAGGACAGCAAAGCAGAAGGCTCCTCCCCACCCACCTTTCCTTCCAGCCGAGGCTGGCAGGAAAAAAAGGCGAAACCATATGGTATAGAAAAAAAAAAAAAATTAGAGAGTAGAAAGGAAACAAGTAATCGATGACTGACTATTAGTGTTTGTGGGGGAAGGTGTTAATGCTTGGTAAATGTATTGATGTGTGCGTAATGTGTACGTGGATGCACAGTGTGTATGTCGAAAGAGTGGTGCGGCAGCCTTGCCTAGCGCTTTCTAGGGAGGCAGCAGTCAATCAGTCCCCAGGGGCCGTATCCACGAAGCTGCTAAGACGTCGGTCTTAACAAACAAAGATGGCCGCCCTCGGCCCTAACTTGCTCGCCGTCGGCATTAACTTGCCTCCCGTCGGCCTTAGTGTCGTCCATAGCGCTAAGAGTGGATCGACCCTGTTTTAGCAGCGCTAGGACCGACGGAGCTGAATGTAAACAATCATCATGGCTGCGCCACAGGAGCATCCACCACACCAACCAACAAGAAATCACCGTAGAAGAGATGTGTTAAATGAGCTTAGTGATGCTGAGCTCATCAACAGGTACAGATTTGATCGGGAAGGTATTATATATGTTACCAATCTTGTGAGGGAAGCCCTGTGCAGTGAGACCAGTCGGTCAAACCCGCTCACCCCAGAGATGAAGGTTATCATAACATTGCGCTATCTTGCCACTAGGAAAATGCAACAGTGTAGCAGTGATGACCTTGGCCCCTCCCAGTCCGGGATCAGCAGAACCATCACACAAACCATAGATGCCCTCGCAGATCCCAATATCCTCAAGAGATTTATATTCTTTTCTGTCACTACAGACACAGCTGAGAGATATAAAGAAGACTTCTTGGCCATTGCCAATTTCCCTAACATCGTAGGTGTAATTGATGAAACTCGCATAAGAATTGTGGCACCGAAGGAACAGGAAGAAGTGTATGTGAATCGCAAGGGATTTCACAGCATTAATGTGCAAATAGTATTCGATGCCAGTTATTGAATTTTGGACATCCTTGCTAAGTGGCCAGGGTCAGTGCATGATGCACGTATTCTAACCCTTTTAGCCCTGAATTATGAAGGAGTTCGAATTTTCTCATGATTTTCTAATATGTTGTTTATTATCATCATAAAAAAAGTACCATGTGGGCAAATTGCCAATTTTCTGTTTTATTATATATTTTTTTGAGGTGGGATTCTTGGAGGTTAATTTTGGCGTTATTATGGGGCTAATTTTGAAAAAAGAAAGAAAGAAAATATGTTTTCTTTATTTTTAGCTTGTTACATACTACAAAAGCCTCATTCATGTATTAAATCAAATCATGTACATGCAAAAAAATACAAATTCATTATAAGCTTATCACTAAAATTTTTACTAAATTATTGATTTCCAGTATTTTTAGACTTACAAAGCTTGTTAGTATAGGAAAACCTTTCTCCGACCAGCAAATTATAACACGTCAGTTTTTTGTTATAAGATATGCATTGGTGATATTGAAAGAAAACTCCTTTAGCATTATTATTGAAATGAAAATTATACTAAAAAGAAAAAAAAAAATTCATTGGTGCATATTTTCTTTCAAAACCAGATTTGAATCCTCATATACCAGTATTCCTCATGAAAATGCCATTGTATTTGTGAAACTCAACAAAGCAGTTTTTGGAAGTATTACAACACAAGTATATACCACAATGACTACATATAGAGATTGGTCTTGACTCAACTCCCTTTTTTGAGCACACCTCACACCTTCCTTTCTTATTGATAAATTGCGGCCAGTGGACACCTGTATTGTTAAGTCTTACAGATGCAGGAACAGAATAATAATTTTTGCGCCGTTTAGGGGCTCCAGGTGAGGTGCAACGTTTTCCAAGTGTGAGCAGACCAAGTGCTAGCTCTCTGCGAAAGCTCAATAATGAGAGCCTTTCTTCAGTGGTTCCATTATATGTTAGAAAGGCATTGACAATGGTCATATCAAGGAGACCAAAAAATATCCTGTGCCACCATTTTTTGCTTTTCCTACTTATTCCATACTTTTGTCGCAGCATGTCATGCATATCAACACCTCCCATGTAGTCATTGTAGTCCTTCACAACTTGTGGACAGGTAACTGTAGCCTTTGTTCCGTCTCGCTCTTTTCTTTGCACAGTGGTTGTGTCAGTTCCATGATAGTTCGATACTAAGTGTACGGCCTTGCTGTCCATCCACTTGTAGGCAGTTATTCCGTTAGGTGTAGACCTGTAGTCAAAGTCTCCTCTCTTGAGAGTCTTGTCATCTGCCAGTTGTGGGAAGTCTTTCCTGTTTGGTCTGATAGTGCCACATGCTAAGAACTTTTGCCCTTGCTAAATCTCCATTAGTGGTATTGATGAAAAATAATTATCAAAAAAGAGTTTGTGGTTTTTCCCACAAAGGTGACCTGCTAATGTGGTGACAACATGCCCACCCAAACCAAGCTTATATATATTGGGAGTATCTGATTCACCTTTTTTGCCAGTGTAGATCTCAAACTTGTAGATGTAGCCATCATTGTCACCAAGGCACCAAAGTTTGTAGCCACGCTTGATTGGTTTCATTGGGTTGTACTGCTTCAAGCTACTACGCCCTTTGAAAAGGATCATAGATTCATCTATGCTGAGATTTTGACTAGGTGCTCTCTTGTCACTAAACCTCTCATTCAAGCTATCTACGAGGGGTCTCACTTTGTAAATCTTATCTTTATTGGAGACATCTAGCTTATTATTATCATTCACATGCAATTTGCCTAAAATAAAAGAAAATCTGTCACGTGACATTGCTTTTTGAATTGCTGGTACTCCAACATCATCTCCTGTCATCCAGTAGTGGCGTAGTGATGGTAAACGATGATAGCCCATAATGATGTTAATGCCCAGAAACACATACATGTCATCTATAGAAACATCTCCAACCTTATCCTTTTGAGTACAGTAGAAATTTGTTTGAAACAGTAGCTCATCCATTATTTTTCATCAAAGAAATTGAGAAAAGCATCAACTGGTGACACAAAAGAATCAACTGCCTCTACTCTTTCCAAGTGAAACATTCCTTCTTCTCTTGCTTCCGATTTCTTCCTCCACCTGCGACGCTCGTTTTTCTTGTTATGTATATCTCTTACATTGTCACTTTCGGTTACTGAAGCCGTGTCATCCATAGCAGGATCATTTCCATGAGAAGCTGTTTCTCCTCCAATGTAGATAGTACAATGGGTATCTTGAGCCCGTGACAGTGGATCCCCCTTGGATGGACGGCTGAGGTCTGGAGATTCATCATCTGAGTCATCCTCAATATCGGTGTCTCCATAATCAGAAAGAATATCTTCCAGCAAGATTGCTACTGCTGCAGGATCTAGGCCACGCTGGCAATGACGTTGCCCTACCTGTGAAAATAGAAAAATATATAGTACATAAAACGTTGTATCAGTGCAGAGTTGAATATATACAAATCAGTAATGCATGTTGGTGTATGCAACAGTACCAGCTAATGCATGGCCACTTCAAAGTCATAGAGGAAATATAACAGCGTTTTGTTTGTAGAATAGCATTGAAAGAGATGAAAAATCACTCTAGTATAGCCTAACAAAACCTTTTCTAATGTAACATTGGTAACTTCTAAATATCTTACCCGCTGGACGTTCATCACTTAGATCTTATGAATCCACCTCCTTCGATGTATTCTACAGCGGTGCTGTTACCTCATTGGTTTCTACGGAAAAAAAAAATTACAGCATAACTTATATTGGTATATGAAAATACATATTACTCATAAAACAATGTATGATAGGTCATATATGAAATTAATAATTGAACATATATTATCATAACATATAACTAGAAAAAGATAATGACAGTATATTGACAAAATGGATAATATATCATCTTCCTAAAATATAATATTATTTCAGGAAATTCTCTCCATGATAACTGATCTCCTGACGGGAACTGACATACCCACTGAATATACCATGGTAAATAGTATTGAAAATGCAGTATTGTGAAAAGTAGTCTCTTGCATAATCAAGTATATACATTTTTCTTATATGTGCAAAAACAAGCCATCGCTACTTACTCAAATGAGTATCCAAGGGCAGCCAAATGAAGTGGGAAACTGCTTTCACTCCCTTCCCCCTTACTGCTGACAATAACACGTCACGTTCACATCGCGTAGGAGAAGAAAGTGCCAGATGAGCGATGACATCTTGAGATGAGGGGGAACTGAGAGTCCCGACAGGTTTTCAGTAGCATACAATTACTACTCTTAATACTAGGATGACAAATATAAGACGGGAACTGGAGATCCCGTCAGGGCGAAAAGGGCTAAACAGCAGTGGATTGTCAAGATTGTTTGAGGAAGGATATGTGCCAGCAGAAAGTCATTTACTTGGAGACAGTGGGTATACCTCCAAGACTTGGCTTCTCACACCATATCAACGTCCACTACCTGGCCCTCAGTCACGATATAATAGGTAAATACAATGTTGTTATTATTAGTAGTAATATTATTTAGTTTCTAGTTTCTTTTCTCTTGTGGGTTTTTCATTGTGACATTTTGTTTGGTTACCTTTCGTTGAGTTTGGGTAGGTTAGGTTAGTATTTGGTTCAGTAAGGTAAGTATCCATCTTATGATTAGATGTGCACATGAGTTAACTTTGGTTAGGTTAGGTCAGGTTAGATTGGGCTCAGTAAGAAAAGTATCTTATATATTGTGCACATAAATTTTAAATAGTTCTGTTTAGCTTACTAATGAGTTAGACATTTTTTTTATCTGTCAAGTATAGCAACGTTTGACAATTTTAAATCCTATCTATATATGGAGCTATTTATAAAAAAAAAGCATGTCAGTAAGTTTCTAAAGTATATTTCCTTTTGTGCTTTTCAATGTGACTTTATGTATGGTTAGGTGTAATAGTTAGGTTAGGTTTGATCTAGTTTGGGTTCAGTTATTATGATTATGATTATGAAGTATAGATAAAGAAATTAAAGCAGATGACCACTAGCACACCAAGATAGAAGAGTTAATACATTATTCAATAGTTATTTTTCAGGGCTCACAAGAGGACACGCAGTGTTGTCGAACGAGGAATAGGGCAACTCAAACGGCGATTTCACATTCTGCATGGCGAAGTTCGAGTGAGTCCGCCTCTCAAGGTCTGCAAGATTGTACAAGTATGTGGAATGCTTCACAACATTTGCAAAGAGCGGGATATTCCTCTTCTGGATGAAGACCAACCCATGGGTGCAGTGGCTGAAGCTGCGGTGCCATTGCAACAAAATGATGCCGCACAAGAGCCTGCCAATGCAGCCCGTGGTCACCGGAATGAGGATCGTGCATACCGTGATGCATTATGCAACTTGCATTTCAAGTAAGTTGAATCCCTGCAAGACATGTTATGCATTACAATTGTAAACAAATAGTTTTGGGGGGCATAGACAAATTAGACTGATTGTGTTGTATTTGATCTATTTTGTAATTGCTGAGTTTTTTTTTTTTATTTAAGAGGGGGAACGTTGCTAAGGGCAACAAAAACAATGAAAACAAAGAAGCCCAGAACATTCTCTTGAATATCTCTCTGATGTTATTATATTTCTTTTTATGTATTTCTTTGATATAATTTTTATTTTATATATCTCTCTTTTCAGCAATGACGACTGATGGAATGTTTGCAACAAGGCATCCTCTACCCACCTTGCTAATGTTTCTTACCACAATATATTTATTAATATATATACACCGCCTTTAGCATCATCTCCACTCTTCTAACTTACTACAATATCTGATGACATTCTCATAATTTGTTTCAAATCTGGACATAGTATAAAACAGAAAAGTCTAATTATATTAAAGCTATTGGAAATTAGTGAGAAATCAGTAACAATGGCCAAAAAATGTTAACCATTATGAGAAATAAGTTTATAATGAAAATGATAGAAGTAATATTTACTTGTCTGCTGTTTTATTTTTGTAATAATTTTTTGTAGTACTGGGTTTGTACCTGCATCTTGGCCTCAAAGGCATCAACAGCAGACTCCTGTGCCCGGGCAGCATCTTAAGCTGGAGGGTACTTCACGAACTTAAGTTGTCCAAGTGAGTCTGATACTTGTGGCGAGCAGTCAACTGGTTAATATATATATTATAGTTCTCAGACCCGGGTTTGGAAGCAAACTCAGATTATAAAAGTTAATATATTAGGGGTGATATTTACAGGGGTTTCAAGACAGTTAGAACGTAATGTCTCTGTCTTTCTCGGATAAGTGTAAAGTCCGTCTCTTGGGAGATCACTTAGACAGCACTTGAGTCCCGAGAAAGCACACGTTCACGCACAACACAAAAGTCCTCACACCCCAAACACCACGCAAAACCAGGGAAATACCGGCCAGCGGCGGCCCAGTTGGATTCCCCCCCAACCGCCTCACACCGCAGCTCGATTTTTTCTTTCTGCCTTGTCCGGCAGACGACCGGCGGCGGCCCTGTTAGGTCACCCCAACCACCTCTCACAGACGCTCGTTTTCTTCTCTCAGCTCTCTCCTGGTGCGGCCCGCCGCGCCTCACGCCGCAGGAAACTGTTGACTCCGAGGCGTGGTCATGTGATGCAGGGATGGGTGTGTGTGTCTGATGCCTTAGTGTTCAAGTACATTATTTTATCTCATATAGTGATGTCATAAACTACATTCTACTTAGAGTTTATATTATTATATTTTAGAAAATGTAAAATCGTATAGATACAATAACACTTGAAATAGGACAAAGCTGTGTCAGCATTTCTGAAATATTGCACTATCTTATAGAGATGTTGCATCAGATTATATACACATCAATATTTACAGTGAATTCCTACCTATCATGTGCCTAACATCGCTCGATCACCTACAACATCGCGTCCTCGCGATGTCCTCAAGACATGTACCTATCCATGTTAAACTGGTCTACCCTCAGTGTTTCCTGGCTGTTGCTGGAGTTTTACTTTAAGATCATAATGCAATGACGTAGCTTGTTTAAAACAACATTACAAGGTCACGAAGACAATACAGAAGATGAGAATAGGTACAAGCAGACTACTGTGCCCGGGCAGCAGATTCCTGAGCCCGGGCAACAGATTCCTGAGCCCGGGCAACAGATTCCTGAGCCCGGGCAGCAGACTCCTGTGCCCGGGCAGCAGACTCCTGTGCCCGAGCAGCAGACTCCTGTGCCCGAGCAGCAGACTCCTGTGCCAAGGCAGCAGACTCTTATGGTCCAGCAGCAGGGGCTCCGGCAGCTTCTTGCTGG
>CM035220.1:6419399-6430412 GCA_020233015.1 Callinectes sapidus | reverse complement strand
CGTTTTCATCTTACAATATACTTTTTTTTTTTTTTATTAATTACATTTTTTTCTGTTTTTAAGAGTATTAACGTTATTTTACATAAAACCCCCATTTACAAGTATAACATATGCGATTTGAATTATCCATTTTTCAACGTTTTTAAGGGTTTTACAATAAATTTATGACAAATCCATCTTCCCTTAAAAAAAAAGTACGTTTTTCCCTCCAAAAGTGAGTTTTTCAGTAATTTTCTTTGAATTTCCATGTTTTAATTAAAAACATGAACAATACGCTGTATCGTATTGTTTTTCTCTTTAAAGTTACATAAACTACCCTATTTAAACCTTTTTATTGCTTTTAACAACGTTTTGAAGAAAAACCCTTTTTCATGTTAAATAAAATGTAATACAAGCTATTTCAATTAAAAAATATATATATTTCTTTAAGAAAAAGGAATTTTCATTGTTATTTCTTTTCATTTCCATGTTTTGAGTGAAAATGAAGGAAAAAGCAATAAATATATTAACTTTTCATTAGAATTAATTTCTTTCTCTCAAAATTGCATAAATTATCCCGTTTCCAGCGTTTCTTGGAGAATTAACATCTTATCTAAGATTTTATTTTAGTTCAGAAAAAAGGAATATATGCCATTTCACGAAAAAAGTTTCTTTTCACCGAAAAAGTGAATTTTTCGATGATTTTCTGTTTATTTCATTGTTTTCCTCAAAAAATAAGCAAAAAACACTGAATATTGCCACAATATACTTTTTTCTGAAAAAAATCATAATTGAAGTGTTTTTCAACGTTTTTAGGAGTATTAACGGCATTTTAAACAAAACCCCCTTCTACAAGTATAACATATGCAATTTGAATAAAAAGAAAATTCTCCCTAAAATGTAATATTATTTTTATCTGAAATTGAACAAATTACCTATTTTTATGCTCTTATCCTTATTTTACGACAATTTTTTTTTTTCCTCTAAAACCGGATAAATGACCCTTTTTTCAATGTTTTTCGGAGATTTACTAATTTTAAAGGAAAACCATCTCTTTTACGAAAAAAAAATATGATTTTACACCAAAAGTCATTTTTTTAATATTTTTCTATTCATTTCAGTGTTTTGATTAAAAACAAGAAAATAAACACTATATACATTTTCTTTCTCTGAAACTCTACAAAGTATCCATTTTTAACTTTTTTGGTCGTTTAAACACATTTTTTAGAAAACAAAATTATCATCTTACAATATACTTTTTCTATCTAAAATTTCATAAATTACATTTTTTTCCAGTTTTTAATAGTATTAACGGCATTTTACATAAAACCCTGTTTTACAAATATAACATATGCGATTTGAGTTATCCATTTTTCAATGTTTTTAAGAGTTTTACAATAAGTTTATGACAAATCTATCTTTCCTTAGAAAAAAAGTATGTTTTTACCTCAAAACGTGAGTTTTTCAGTAATTTTCTTTGAATTTCCATGTTTTAATTAAAAACATGAACAATACGCTCTATCGTATTGTTTTTCTCTTTAAAGTTACATAAAGTACCCTATTTAAACCTTTTTATTGGTTTTCACAACATTTTGAAGAAAATCCCTTTTTCATGTTAAATAAAATGTAATACAAGCTATTTCAATTAAAAAATATAAATATTTCTTTAGGAATAAGGAATTTTCATTGTTATTTCTTTTCATTTCTATGTTTTGAGTGAAAATGAAGGAAAAAGCAAGAAATATATTAACTTTTCATTATAATTCTTTTTTTTTCTCAAAATTGCATAAATTATCCCGTTTCCAGCGTTTCTTGGAGAATTAACATCTTATCTAAGAAAGACCATCTATATTTTAGTTCAGAAAAAAGGAATACATGCCATTTCACGAAAAAAGTTTCTTTTCACCGAAAAATAGAATTTTTCGATGATTTTCTGCTTATTTCATTATTTTCATAAAAAATAAACATAAAACACTGAATATTGCTATACTATTTTTTTTTTCTGAAAAAAATCATAAGTGACGTGTTTTTCATTTTTTTAGAAGTATTAACGGCATTTTTAATAAAACCCCCTTTTACAAGTATAATATATGGAATTTGAATAAAAAGAAAATTCTGTCTAAAAAGTTACTTTTCCAAGTTTTTTTTCATATTTTCATTTGTTGTTGGAAGAAAACAAAAAAAAAATACATTCTTTTTCTCGACAATACATTTTTTTCTCTAAAACTGAACAAATTACCTATTTTTTTCCTTTTATCCTTATTTCACGACCATATATTTTTTTCTATAAAACCGCATAATTGACTCTAATAAATTTCTTTTGATTTCAATGTTTTAGTTGAAAACAAGAAAATAAACACTATATACATTTTCTTTCTCTGAAACTATACAAAGTATCCAGTTTTAACCTTTTTGGACATTTAAACACATTTTGAAGAAAACAACTTTTTCATGTTACGACATACTCTTTCTATGTAAAATGTCATAAATTACGTTTTTTCCAGTATTTAAGAGTATTAACGGAATTTTACATAAAATCCCCTTATACAAGTATAACATATGCGATTTGAATTATCCATTTTTCAACGTTTTTAAGGGTTTTACAATATTTTTATGACAAATCAATCTTCCCTTCATAAAAAAAAAAGTATGTTTTTACCTCCAAAAGTGAGTTTCTCAATAATTTTCTTTGAATTTCCATGTTTTAATTAAAAGCATGAACAATACGCTATAGCGTATTGTTTTTCTCTTTAAAGTTACTTAAATTACCCTATTTAAACCTTTTTATTGGTTTTAACAACATTTTGAAGAAAATCCCTTTTTCATGTTTCATAAAACGTAATACAAGCCATTTTAATGAAAAAATATATATTTCTTTAAGAAAAAGGATTTTTCAGTGTTATTTCTCTCATTTCCATGTTTTGAGTGAAAGTGAAGGAAAAAGCAAGAAATATATTAACTTTTCATGGCAATTCATTTTTTTCTCTCAAAATTGCATAAATTATCCTGTTTCCAGCGTTTCTTGGAGAATTATCATCTTATCTAAGAAAGACCATCTTTTTTTTTAGTTCAGAAAAAAGGAATATATGCCATTTCACGAAAAAAGTTTCCTTTCACCGAAAAAGTTAATTTTTCGATGATTTTCTGCTTATTTCATTGTTTTCATAAAATTTTTTTTAAAAACACTGAATATTGCCACAATATATTTTTTTTCTGAAAAAAATCATAATTGACAAGTTTTTCAACGTTTTCAGGAGTATTAACGGCATTGTAAACAAAACCCCCTTTTACAAGTATAATATATGCAATTTAAAAAAAAAAGAAAATTCAGCCAAAAATGTAATATTTTTTTTTCTCTAAAATTGAACAAATTACCTATTTTTATGCTCTTATCATTATTTTACGACAAAAAAATTTTTTCTCTAAAACCGCATAAATGACTCTTTTTTCAATGTTTTTCGGAGATTTACTACTTTTAAAGGAAAACCATCTCTTTTACGAAAAAAATATATGATTTTACACCAAAAGTCACTTTTTTATAATTTTCTATTCATTTCAATGTTTTGATTAAAAACAAAAAAATAAACACTATATACATTTTATTTCTCTGAAACTAAAAAGTATCCATTTTTAACTTTTTTGGTCGTTTAGACACATTTTGTAGAAAACAACTTTTTCATCTTATAATATACTTTTTCCATTTAAAATTTAATAAATTACATTTTTTTCAGTTTTAAGTGTATTAACTGCATTTTACATAAAACCCCCATTTACAAGTATAACATATGCGATTTGAATTATCCATTTTTCAACGTTTTAAGGGTTTTACAATAATTTAATGACAAATCCATCTTCCCTTCGAAAAAAAAGTATGTATTTACCTCATAAAGTGAGTTTTTCAGTAATTTTCTTTGAACTTCCATGTTTTAGTTAAAAACATGAACAATGCGCTGTATCGTATTGTTTTTCTCTTTAAAGTTACATAAACTACCCTATTTAAACCTTTTTATTAGTTTTAACAACATTTTGAAAAAAAATCCCTTTTTAATGTTAAATAAAATTTAATACAAGATATTTCAATTAAAAAATATATATATTTCTTTAAGAAAAAGGATTTTTCATTGTTATTTCTTTTCATTTCCATGTTTTGAGTGAAAAAGAAGGAAAAAGCAAGAAATATATTAACTTTTCATTACAATTCATTTTTTTCTCTCAAAATTTTATAAATTATCGCGTTTCTAGCGTTTCTTGGAGAATTAACATCTTGTCTAAGAAAGACCATCTTTATTTTAGTTCACAAAAAAGGAATATATGCCTTTTCAAGAAAAAAGTTTCTTTTCACCGAAAAAGTGAATTTTTAGATGATTTACTGATTATTTAATTGTTTTCATAAAAAAACAAACAAAAAACTCTGAATATTGCCACATTATACTTTTTTCTGAAAAAAAAAATCATAAATGACGTGTTTTTACACGTTTTTAGGAGTATTAACGGCATTTTAAACAATACCCCTTTTTACACGTATAATTTATGCAATTTGAATAGAGAAAGATATTCTGCCTAAAAAGTGACTTTTACAAGTTTTTTTTCATATTTTCAATTGTGTGACAGTAAACCAAAAAAATACATTCTTTTTCTCGACAATATTTTTTTTCTAAAAAATGGCACAAATTACCTATTTTCATGCTTTTATCCTTATTTAACGACAATATATATATTTTTGTCTGTAAAACCGCATAAATAACCCCTTTTTCAATGTTTTTCGGAGATTTACTACTTTTAAAGAAAAAGCATCCCCTTTACGAAAAAAAATATATGATTTTACCGCAAAAGTCACTTTTTTAATAATTTTCTATTTAGCTTTATGTTTTGATTAAAAATAAGAAAATAAACACTATATACATTTTCTTTCTCTGAAACTGTACAAAGTATCCATTTTTAACCTTTTTTGGCGTTTAAACACATTTTGTAGAAAACAACTTTTTCATGTTACAATATACTTTTTCTATCTAAAATTTCATAAATTACGTTTTTTTCAGTTTTTTTAAGAGTATTAACGGCATTTTACATAAAACCCCCTTTTACAAGTATATCATATGCGATTTGAATTATCCATTTTTCAACGTTTTTGAGGGTTTTACAATTATTTCATGACAAATCCATCTTCCTTTAGAAAAAAAAGTATGTTTTTACCTTCAAAAGTGAGTTTTTCAGTAATTTTCCTTGAATTTCCATGTTTTAATTAAAAACATGAAAAATACGCTATATCGTATTGTTTTTCTCTTTAAAGTTACATAAAGTACCCTATTTAAACCTTTTTATTGGTTTTAACACATTTTGAAGAAAATCCCTTTTTCATGTTACATAAAATGTAATACAAGCTATTTAAATGAAAAAAAAAAAATTCTTTAATAAAAAGGATTTTTCAGTGTTATTTCTTTTTATTTCCATGTTTTAAGTGAAAATGAAGGAAAAAGCAAGAAATATATTAATTTTTCATTACAATTCATTTTTTTCTCCCAAAATTCCATAAATTATCCCGTTTCCAACGTTTCTTGTAGAATTAACATCTTATTTACGAAAAACCATCTTTATTTTAGGTCAGAAAAAAGGAATATATGCCATTTCACGAAAAAATTTTGTTTTCACCGAAAAAGTGATTTTTTCGATGATTTTCTGCTTATTTCATTGTTTTCATCAAAAAATAAACAAAAAACACTGAATATTGCCACATTATACTTTTTTCTGAAAAAAATCATAAATCACGTGTTTCTCAACGTTTTTAGGAGTATTAACGGCATTTTTTTAAACAAAACCCTTTTTAAAATATATAATATATGCAATTTGAATAAAGAAGAAAATTCTGCCTAAAAAGTTACTTTTTCAAGGTTTTTTTCATATTTTCATTTGTTGATGGAGAAGAAAACCAAAAAAATACATTCTTTTTCTCGACAATACTTTTTTTCTCTAAAATTGCTCAAATTACCTATTTTATGCTTTTATTCTTATTTTACGACAATATATATTTTTTCTCTAAAACTGCATATATTACCCTTTTTTCAATGTTTTTCGGAGATTTACTAGTTTTACAGGAAAACGATCTCTTTTACAAAAAAAACATATGATTTTACAACACAAGTCATTTTTTAATAATTTTCTATTCATTTCAATGTTTTGATTAAAAAACAAGAAAATAAACACTATATACATTTTCTTTCTCTGAAACTGTACAATGTATCCATTTTTAACCTTTTTGGACGTTTAAACACATTTTGTAGAAAACAACAATTTAATATTACTATATAATTTTTCTATTTAAAATTTAATAAATTATGTTTTTTATAAGTTTTTAAGAGTATTAACGTCATTTTACATAAAATCTCCTTTTCAAATCTTCCCTTCAAAAAAAAGTATGTTTTTACCTCCAAAACTGAGTTTTTCAATCATTTTCTTTGAATTTCCATGTTTTAATTAAAAGCATGAGCAATACGCTATAGCGTATTGTTTTTCTCTTTAAAGTTACATAAACTCCCCTATTTAAACCATTTTATTGGTTTTAACAACATTTTGAAGAAAATTCGTTTTTCATGTTACATAAAATGTAATACAAGCCATTTCAATGAAAAATATATATTTCTTTACGAAAAAGGATTTTTCAGTGTTTTTTCCTTTCATTTCCATGTTTTGAATGAAAATGAAGAAAAAAGCAAGAAATATATTAACTTTTCATGGCAATTCATTTTTTTCCTCAAATTGCATAAATTATCCCTGTTTCCAGCGTTCTTGGAGAATTAACATCTTATCTAAGAAAGACCATCTTTATTTTAGTTCAGAAAAAAGGAATATATGCCATTTCACGAAAAAACTTTCTTTTCACCGAAAAAGTGATATTTGCGATGATTTTCTGCTTATTTCATTGTTTTTATAAAAAAAATAAACAAAAAACACTGAATATTTCCATAATATACTTTTTTTCTGAAAAAATCATAAGTGACGTGTTTTTCAACGTTTTTAGGAGTATTAACGGCATTTTAAACAAAACCCTTTTTTACATGTATAATATATGCAATTTAAATAAAGAAGAAAATTCTGCCTAAAAAGTGACTTTTCAAGTTTTTCATCATATTTTCATTTCTTGGTGTAAGAAAACCAAAAAATACATTCTTTTACTCGAAAATACTTTTTTTCTCTAAAATTGCACAAATTACCTATTTTATGCTTTTATTTTTATTTTACAACAATTTTTTTCTCTATAACTGCATAAATTACCCTTTTTTCAATGTTTTTTTTCGGAGATTTACTACTTTTAAAGGAAAACCATCTCTTTTACGAAAAAAAATATATGATTTTACACCAAAAGTCACTTTTTTAATAATTTTCTATTCATTTCAATGTTTTGATTAAAAAAAAAAAGAAAATAAAAACTATATACATTTTCTTTCTCTGAAACTGTAAAAAGTATCCATTTTTAACTTTTTTGGACGTTTAAAATCATTTTATAGAAAACAACTTTTTAATGTTACAAAATAATTTTTCTTTCTAAAATTTCAGAAATTATGTTTTTTATAAGTTTTTAAGAATATTAACGGCATTTTACATAAAACCCTCTTTTACAAGTATAATATATGAGATTTGAATTATCCATTTTTCAACGTTTTTAAGGGTTTTACAATAATTTTATGACAAATCCATCTTCCTTTAAAAATAAGGTATGTTTTTACCTCCAAAAGTGAGTTTCTCAGTAATTTTCTTTGAATTTCCATAGTTTAATTAAAATCATGTACAATACTCTATAGCGTATTGTTTTTCTCTTTAAAGTTAAATAAACTACCCTATTTAAACCTTTTTATTGGTTTTAACAACATTTTTAAGAAAATCCCTTTTTCATGTTACATAAATTGTAATACAAGCTCTTTCAATGAAAAAATATATATTTTTTTAAGAAAAATGATTTTTCAGTTTTATTTCTTTTCATTTCCATGTTTTGAGTGAAAATGAAGGAAAAAGCAAGAAATATATTAACTTTTCATGGCAATTAATTTTTTTCTCACAAAATTGCATACATTATCCCGTTTCCAGCGTCACTCTGAGAGTTAACATCTTATCTAAGAAAGACCATCTTTATTTTAGTTCAGAAAAAAGGAATATATGCAATTTCACGAAAAAAATTTCTTTTCACCGAAAAAGTTAATTTTTGATGATTTTCTGCTTTTTTCATTGTTTTCATCAAAGGATAAACAAAAAACAATGAATAGTGCCACAATATACTTTTTTTCTGAAAAAAATAATAAATGACGTGTTTTACAACGTTTTTAGGAGTATTAACGGCATTTTAAACAAAACCCCCTTTTACAAGTATAATATATGCAATTTGAATAAAGAAGAAAATTCTGCCTAAAAAGTGACTTTTTCAAGGTTTTTTCATATTTTCATTTGTTGGTGGAAGAAAACCAAAAAAATACATTCTTTATCTCGACAATATTTTTTTTCTCTAAAATTGCACAAATTACCTATTTTTATGCTTTTATCCTTATTTTACGACAATATATTTATTTTTTCTCTAAAACCGCATAAATGACCCTTTTTTCAATGTTTTTCGGAGATTTACTACTTTTAAAGGAAAACCATCTCTTTTACGAAAAAAAATATGATTTTACACCAAAAGTCACTTTTTAATAATTTTCTATTGATTTCAATGTTTTGATTAAAAACAAGAAAATAAACACTATATACACTTTTTTTCTCTGAAACTGTACAAAGTATCCATTTTTAACCTTTTGGACGTTTAAACACATTTTGTAGAAAACAACTTTTTCATGTTACAATATACTTTTTCTATGTAAAATTCCATAAATTACTTTTTTTCAGTTTTTAAGAGGATTAACGGCATTTTACATAAAACCCTTTTTACAAGTATAACATATGCGATTTGAATTATCAATTTTTCAACGTTTTTAAGGGTTTCACAATAATTTTATGTCAAATCCATCTTCCCTTAGAAAATAAAAGTATGTTTTTACCATCCAAAAGTGAGTTTTTCAGTAATTTTCTTTGAATTTCCATGTTTTAATTAAAAATATGAACAATACACTATAGCGTATTGTTTTTCTCTTTAAAGTTACATAAACTACCTATTTAAACCTTTTTATTGTTTTAACATTTTGAAGAAAATCTCTTTTTCATGTTACATAAATTGTAATACAAGCCATTTCAATGAAAAAATATATATTTCTTTAAGAAAAAGGATTTTTCAGTGTTTTTTCCTTTCATTTCCATGTTTTGAATGAAATGAAGGAAAAAGCAAGAAATATATTAACTTTTCATGGCAATTCATTTTTTTCTCTCAAAATTGCATAAATTATCCCGTTTCCAGCGTTTCTTGGAGAATTAACATCTTATCTAAGAAAGACCATCTTTATTTTCGTTCAGAAAAAAAGGAATATATGCAATTTCACGAAAAAAGTTTCTTTTCACCGAAAAAGTTAATTTTTTGATGATTTTCTGCTTATTTCATTGTTTTCATCAAACAATAAACAAAAAACACTGAATATTGCCATAATGTACTTTTTTTTCTGAAAAAAATATTAAAATGACGTGTTTTTCAACGTTTTTAGGAGTATTAACGGCATTTTAAAGAAAACCCCCGTTTACAAGTATAATATATGCAATTCGAATAAAGAAGAAAATTCTGCCTAAAAAGTGACTTTTTCAAGGTTTTTTTTTCATATTTTCATTTGTTGGTGGAAGAAAACCAAAAAAATACATTCTTTATCTCGACACTATTTTTTTTCTCTAAAATTGCACAAATTACCTATTTTTATGCTTTTATTCTTATTTTACGACAATATATTTATTTTTCTCTAAAACCGCATAAATGACCCTTTTTTCAATGTTTTTCGGAGATTTACTACTTTTAAAGGAAAACCATCTCTTTTACGAAAAAAAATATGATTTTACACAAAAAGTCACTTTTTTAATAAATTTCTATTGCTTTCAATGTTTTGATTAAAAACAAGAAAATAAACACTATATACATTTTCTTTTTCTGAAACTGTACAAAGTATCCATTTTTAACCTTTTTTGGACGTTTAAACACATTTTGTAGAAAACAACTTTTTCATGTTACAATATACTTTTTCTATGTAAAATTCCATAAATTACGTTTTTTTTCCGTTTTTAAGAGTATTAACGGCATTTTACATAAAACCCCCTTTTACAAGTATAACATATGCGATTTGAATTATCAATTTTTCAACGCTTTTAAGGGTTTTACAATATATTTTTGTCAAATCCATTTCCCTTAGAAAAAAAAGGGTGTTTTTACATCGAAAAGTGAATTTTTCAGTAATTTTCTTTGAATTTCCATGTTTTAATTAAAAATATGAACAATACACTATAGCGTATTGTTTTTCTCTTTAAAGTTACATAAATTACCCTATTTAAACCTTTTTATTTGTTTTAACAACATTTTGAAGCAAATCTCTTTTTCATGTTACATAAAATGTAATACAAGCCATTTCAATGAAAAAATATATATTTCTTTAAGAAAAAGGATTTTTCAGTGTTTTTTTCCTTTCATTTCCATATTTTGAATGAAAATGAAGAAAAAAGCAAAAAATATATTACTTTTCATGGCAGTTCATTTTTTTCTCTCAAAATTGCATAAATTATCCCGTTTCCACCGTTTCTTGGAGAATTAACATCTTTTCTAAGACAGACCATCTTTATTTTAGTTCACAAAAAAGAAATATATGCAATTTCACGAAAAAAGTTTCTTTTCACCGTAAAAGTTAATTTTTTGATGATTTTCTCCTTATTTCATTGTTTTCATCAAACAATAAACAAAAAACACTGAATATTGCCACAATATCCTTTTTTTTCTTAAAAAAAATTAAATGACGTGTTTTTCAACGTTTTTAGGAGCATTAACGGCATTTTAAACAACACCCCCTTTCAGAAGTATAATATCTGCAATTTGAATAAAGAAGAAAATTCTGCCTAAAAAGTGACTTTTTCAATTTTTTTTCATATTTT
>CM035220.1:6361953-6374073 GCA_020233015.1 Callinectes sapidus | reverse complement strand
TTTTTTCTAGGGGAAGATGGATTTGTTGTAAAATTATTGTAAAACCCTTAAAAACGTTGAAAAATATATAATTCAAATCGCATATTATGTTATACTTGTAAAAGAGGGTTTTATGTAAAATGCCGCTAATACTCTTAAAAACTGAAAAAAAAACGTAATTTGTGAAATTTTAGGTAGAAAAAGTATATTGTAACATGAAAAAGTTGTTTTCTACAAAATGTGTTTAAACGTCCAAAAAGCTTAAAAATGGATACTTTGTACAGTTTCAGAGAAAGAAAATGTATATAGTGTTTATTTTCTTGTTTTTAATCAAAAAACTGAAATCAATAGAAAATTATTAAAAAGTGACTTTAGATGTAAAATCATTTTTTTTTGTAAAAGAGATGGTTTTCCTTTAAAAGTAGTAAATCTCCGAAAAACATTGAAAAAAAGGTCATTTATGCGGTTTTATAGAAAAAGAATATGTAGTAATTAAGGATAAAAGCATAAAAATAGGTAATTTGTGGAATTTTATAGAAAAAAAGTATTGTCGAGAAAAAATATGTATTTTTTTGTTTTTTTTCCTCCAACAAATGAAAAATATGAAAAAAACCTTGAAAAAGTCACTTTTTAGGCAGAATTTTCTTATTTTTTCTAATTGCATATATTATACTTTTAAAAGGAGGTTTTGTTTTAAAATGCCGTTAATACTCCTAAAAACGTTGAAAAACACGTCATTTATGATTTTTTTTTTAGAAAAAAAAGCATATTGTGGCAATATTCAATGTTTATTGTTTATTTTTTTATGAAAACAGTGAAATAAGCAGAAAAAAATTTAAAAATTCATTTTTTCGGTAAAAACAAACTTTTTTCGTGAAAAGGCATATATTACTTTTTTCTTAACTAAAATAAAGATGGTCTCTCTTAGATAAGATGTTAATTCTCCAAGAAACGCTGGAAACGGGATAATTTATGCAATTTTGAAAGTAAAATATGAATTGCCATGAAACGTTAATATATTTCTTGCTTTTTCCTTCATTTTCACTCAAAACATGGAAATGAAAAGAAATAAGGGGTAAAAACATACTTTATTTTTTAATTGAGGATGGATTTGTCATAAAATTATTTTAAAACCCTTAAAAACGTTGAAAAATGGATAATTCAAATCGCATATGTTATACTTGTAAAAGGATGTTTTATGGAAAATGCCGTTAATACTCTTAAAAACTGAAAAAAACGTAATTTATGAAATTTTAGATTGAAAAAGCATATTGGTATATGAAAAAGTTGTTTTCTACAAAATGTTTTTAAATGTCCAAAAAGGTTAAAAATGAATATTTTGTACAGTTTCAGAGAAAGTAAATGTATATAGCGTTTATTTTCTTGTTTTTAATCAAAACATTGATATTAATAGAAAATTATTAAAAATGTGACTTTTGGTTTAAAATCATATTTTTTTTTTTTTCGTAAAAGAGATGTTTTTTCTTTAAAAGTAGTAAATCTCCGAAAAACTTTGAAAAAAGGGTCATTTATGCGGTTTTAGAGAAAAAATATATATATTGGCCTAAAATAAGGATAAAAGCATAAAAATAGGTAATTTGTGCAATTTTAGAGAAAAAAAGTTTTGTCGAGAAAAAGAATGTATTTTTTTTTTTTGGTTTTCTTCCACCGACAAATGAACATATGGAAAAATCCTTGGAAAAGTCACTTTTTTGGCAGAATTTTCTTTTTATTCAAATTGCATATATTATACTTATATAAGGGCGTTTTGTTAAAAATGCCGTTAATACTCCTAAAAACGTTGAAAAACACGTCACTTATAATTTTTTTTAGAAAAAAACTGTATTTTAGCTATATTCAGTGTTTTTTGTTTATTTTTTATGAAAACAATGAAATAAGCAGAAAATCATCGATAAATTCACTTTTTCGGTGAAAATTTTTTTTTTTCGTTAAATGGCATATATTCCTTTTTTCTGAACTAAAATAAAGATGGTCTTTCTTAGATAAGATGTTAATTCTCCAAGAAACGCTGGAAACGGGATAATTTATACAATTTTGAGAGAAAAAAAATGAATTGTAATGAAAAGGTAATATATTTCTTGCTTTTTCCTTCATTTTCACTTAAAACATGAAAATAAAAAGAAATAACACTAAAAAATCCTTTTTCTTAAAGAAATATATATTTTTCATTAAAATAGCTTGTATTACATTTTATGTAACATGAAAAAGGGATTTTCTTCAAAATGTTGTTAAAACCAATAAAAAGGTTTAAATAGGGTAGTTTATGTAACTTTAAAGAGAAAAACAATACGATATAGGGTATTGTTCATGTTTTTAATTAAAACATCGAAATTCAAAGAAAATTACTGAAAAACTCACTTTTGGAGGTAAAAACTTTTTTTCTAAGGGAAGATGATTTGTCATAAAATTATTGTAAAACCATAAAAAAACTTTGAAAAATGGATAATTCAAATCCCATATGTTATACTTGTAAAAGAGGGTTTTATGTAAAATGCCGTTAATACTCTTAAAAACTGAAAAAAATGTAATATATGAAAATTTAGATAAAAAAATTATATTGTAACATGAAAAAGTTGTTTTCTACAAAGTGTGTTTAAACGACCAAAAAGGTTAAAAATGGATACTTTAAAGTACAGTTTCAGAGAAAGAAAATGTATATAGTGTTTGTTTTCTAATTTTTAATCAAAACATTGAAATCAATAGAAAATTATTAAAAAAGTGACTTGTGGTGTAAAATTATTTTTTTTTTCGTAAAAGAGATGGTTTTCTTTTAAAAGTAGTAAATCTCCGAAAAACATTGAAAAAAGGGTCATTTATGTGGTTTTACAGAAAAAAATATATATATTGTCGTAAAATAAGAATGAAAGCATAAAAATAGGTAATTTGTGCAATTTTAGAGAAAAAAAATATTGTTGAGAAAAATAGTGTATTTTTTTTGGTTTACTTCAACCAACAAATAAAAATATGAAAAAAACCTTGAAAAAGTAACTTTTTATGCAGAATTTTCTTCTGTTTTCAAATTGCATATATTATACATGTAAAAAGGGGTTTTGTTTAAAATGCCGTTAATACTCCTAAAAACGTGTAAAAACACGTCATTTAGGATTTTTTTTCAGAAAAAAGTATATTGTGGCAATAATAACTGTTTTTTGTTTATTTTTTTATGAAAAAAATGAAATAAGCCGAAAATAATCGAAAAATTCTCTTTTTCGGTGAAAAGAAACTTTTTTCGTGAAATGGATATATTCCTTTTTTCTTAATTAAAATAGATGGTCTTTCTCAGATAAGATTTTAATTCTCCAAGAAACGCTGGAAACGGGATAATTTATGCAATTTTGAGAGAAAAAAATGAATTGTAATGAAAAGTTAAAATATTTCTTGCTTTTTCCTTCATTTTCACTTAAAACATGGTAATGAAAAAAAATAACACTGAAAAATCCTTTTTCTTAAAGATATATTTTTTTTCCATTGAAATAGGTTGTATTAAATTTTATGTAACATGAAATAGGGATTTTCTTCAAAATGTTGTTAAAACCAATAAAAAGTTTTAAATAGGGTAGTTTATGTAACTTCAAAGAGAAAACAATACGATATAGAGTATTGTTCATGTTTTTAATTAAAACATGGAAATTCAAAGAAAATTACTGAAAAACTCACTTTTGGAAGTAAAAACATACTTTTTTTCTAAGGGAAGATGGATTTGTCATAAAATTATTTTAAAACCCTTAAAAACGTTGAAAAATGGATAATTCAATTCGTATATGTTGTACTTGTAAAAGGGGGTTTTATGTAAAATGCAGTTAATACTCCTAAAAACTGAAAAAAAATGTAATATATGAAATTTTAGATAGAAAAAGTATATTTTAACATGAAAAAGTTGTTTTATACAAAATGTGTTTAAACGACCAAAAAGGTAAAAATGGATACTTTGTACAGGTTCAGAGAAAGAAAATGTATATAGTGTTTGTTTTCTTGTTTTAATCAAAACATTGAAATCAATAGAAAATTATTAAAAAAGTTACTTTTGGTGTAAAACCATATATTTTTTTGTAAAAGAGATGGTTTTCCTTTAAAAGTAGTAAATCTCCGAAAAACATTGCAAAAAGATTCATTTATGCAGTTTTAGAGAAAAAAATATATATTGTCGTAAAATAAGGATAAAAGCAAAAAAAAGGTAATTTGTGCAATTTTAGGGAAAAAAAAACATTACATTTTAGGCAGAATTTTCTTTTTTATTCAAATTGGATATATTATACTTTTAAAAGAAGCTTTTGTTTAAAATGTCGTTAATACTCCTAAAAACGTTAAAAAACATGTCATTTATGATTTTTTTTTTTCAGAAAAACATATATCATGGCAATATTCAGTGTGTTTTTGTTTATTTTTTTATGAAAACAATGAAATAAGCAGAAAGTCATCGAAAAATTCACTTTTTCGGTGAAAAGAAACTCTTTTCGTGAAATGGCATATATTCTTTTTTTTCTGAACTAAAATAAAGATGGTCTTTCTTAGATAAGATGTTAATTCTCCAAGAAACGCTGGAAACGAGATAAATTATGCAATTTTGAGAGAAATTATGAATTGCCGTGAAAAGTTAATATATTTCTTGCTTTTTCCTTCATTTTCACTCAAAACATGGAAATGATAAGAAATAACACTGAAAAAGCCTTTTTCTTAAAGAAATATATATTTTTTCATTGAAATAGCTTGTATTACATTTTATGTAACATGAAAAGAGATTTTCTTCAAAATGTTGTTAAAACCAATAAAAAGGTTTAAATAGGGTAGTTTATGTAACTTTAAATAGAGAAACAATACACTAGAGCGTATTGTTCATGTTTTTTAATTAAAACATGGAAATTCAAAGAAAATTACTGAAAAACACACTTTTGGAGATAAAATTTTTTTTTTTCTAGGGGAAGAGAGATTTGTCATAAAATTGTGTAAAACCCTTAAAAACGTTGAAAAATGGATAATTCAAATCGCATATGTTATACTTGTAAAATATGGTTTTATGTAAAATTCCATTAATACACCTAAAAACTGAAAAAAAACCGTAATATATGATATTTTACATAGAAAAATTATATTGTAACATGAAAAAAGTTGTTTTCTACAAAATGTGTTTAAACGTCCGAAAAGGTAAAAAATGGATACTTTGTACAGTTTCAGAGAAAGAAAATGTATATAGTGTTTATTTTCTTGTTTTTAATCAAAACATTGAAATAAATAGAAAATTTTTAAAAAGTGACGTTTCTTTTAAAATCATATTTTTTTCGTAAAACAGATGGATTTCCTTTAAAAGTAGTAAATCTCCGAAAAACATTGTAAAAAGGGTCACTCATACAGTTTTAAAGAGAAAAAAAATTGTTGTAAAATAACGATAAAAGCATAAAAATAGGTAATTTGTGCAATTTTAGAGAAAAAAAGTATTGTCGAGAAAAAGAATGTATTTTTTTGGTTTTCTTCCACCAACAAATGAAAATATGAAAAAAAAACTTTAAAAGTAACTTTTTAAGCACAATTTTCTTCTTTATTCAAATTGCATATATTTTACATGTATAAGGGGGTTTTGTTTAAAATGCCGTTAATACTCCTAAAAACGTTGAAAAACACGTCATTTATGATTTTTCTTAGAAAAATAGTATACTTTTGCAATATTCAGTGTTTTTTGTTTGTTTTTTGATGAAAACAATGAAATAAGCAGAAAATCATCGAAAAATTTACCTTTTCGGTTAAAAGAAACTTTTTTCGTGAAATGGCATATATTCTTTTTTTCTTAAGTAAAATAAAGATGTTCTTTCTTAGAAAAAAAAGGAATATATGCCATTTCACGGAAAAAGTTCTTTTTCACCGAAAAAGTGAATTTTTCCATGTTTTTTTTTTTTGCTTATTTCATTGTTTTCATAAAAAATAACCTTTCATTTCCATGTTTTGATTGAAAATGAAGGAAAAAGCAAGAAATATATTGACTTTCATTTTTTTCTCTCAAAATTTTATAAATTATCCTCTTTTCAGCGTTTTTAGGAGAATTAACATCTTATCTAAGAAAGACCATCTTTTTTAGTAAAGAAGAAAGGAATATATGCCATTTCACGGAAAAAGTTCCTTTTCAACGAAAAAGTTAATTTTTCTAAGGTTTTCTGCTTATTTCAATGTTTTCATAAAAATTAACGTTTCATTTCCATTTTTGAATGAAAATGAAGGAAAAAGCAGGAAATATATTGACTTTTTATATCAATTCATTTTTTTTCTATCAAAATTGCATAATTTATCGCCTTTTCAGCGTTTTTAGGAGAATTAACATCTTATCTAAGAAAGACCATCTTTTTAAGCGAAGAAAAAAATATTTATATATGGCATTTCACGAAAAAATTTGCTTTTCACCGAAAAAGTGATTTTTTCGATGATTTTCTGCTTATTTCGTTGTTTTCATAAAAATTAACTTTTCATTTCCATGTTTTGATTGAAAATGAAGGAAAAAGCAAGAAATATATTGACTTTTTATTGCTATTCAATTTTCTCTCCCAATATTACATAAATTATCCCCTTTTTAGCGTTTTTAAGAGAATTAACATCTTATCTAAGAAAGACCATCTTTTTTAATGAAGAAAAAAGGAATATATGCCATTTCACGAAAAAAAGTTTCTTTTCACCGAAAATGTGAATATTTCTATGATTTTCTCCTTATTTCATTGTTTACATAAATAATAAACAAAGAACAATGAATATTGCCACAATGTAGTACTTTCTTGTCAAAAATTTCATAAATGACGTGTTTTTCAACGTTTTTAGGAGTATCAACGGCATTTTATACAAAACCCTCTTCTACAAGCGTAATATAGGCAATTTGAATAAAGAAAAAAATTCGGCCTAAAAAGTGACTTTTTCAATGTTTTTTATCTTATTTTAATCTGTTCGTGGAAAAAGAACAAAAATACATTTTTTTTCGACAATATTTTTTTTCTCTAAAACTGCATAAATGACCCTTTTTTCAATGTTTTACGGAGATTTACAACTTTTTAAAAAAAACCCTCGCTTTTAGGAAAAAAATATGATTTTACACGAAAAGTAATTTTTTAATATTTTTCTTTTGATTTTAATGTTCTGATTAAAAACAAGAAAAAAAACTCTATATACATTTTTTTCTGTGAAACTGTACAAAGTCCCCATTTTTGAACGTTTATAAATGTGTACAAAGAAACTTTTTCATGTTACAATATACTTTTTTATGTAAAATTTCGAAAACTACGTGGTTTTTAAACGTTTTTAGGAGTATTAACGGCATTCTACACGAAACCCACATTTTACAATTATAAAATATGCAATTTGAATTAAGAAATAAAATTCTGCTGAAAAGTGACTTTTTTTTTGTTTTTCATGTTATTTTCATTGGTTGATAGAAGAAAAGCAAAAAATTAATTATTTTTTACGACAAACTATTTTTTTTCTCTAGAAATGCATAAATCATCCTTTTTCCAACGTTTTTTTTTTTTTTTGAGATTTTAAAACTTTTCAAGGAAGCCGCTCTCTTTTAGAAAATTTTTTTTTTTCATCAATATTGCATAAATTCCCTCTTTTTCAAAGCTTTTAAGAGTATTAACAACATTTCAAAGAAAAACACTCAGTTTTAGTTAGTTAGTTTAGTTTTTACCTCCAAAAGTGAGTTTTTTTCATTAATTATCTTTCAATTTCAATGTTTTAATTAAAAACAAGAAAAATAAACTATATATTTTTTTTTATCTTTAAAGTTACATAAAATACCCTATCTTAACCTTTTTATTGGTTTTAACAACATTTTGAAGAAAATCCCTTTTTTTTGTTACATAAAATGTAATACAAGCCATTTCAAGGAAAAAATATATATTTCTTTTAGAAAAAAGGATTTTACAGTATTTTTCTTTTCATATCCATGTTTTGATTGAAAATGAAGGAAAAAGCAAGAAATATATTGACTTTTTATAGCAATTCATTTTTTCTCTCAATTTTGCATAAATTATCCCCTTTTCAGCATTTTTAGGAGAATTAACATATTATCTAAGAAAGACCATCTTTTTTAGTGAAGAAAAAAGAAATATATGCCATTTCACGGAAAAAGATCCTTTTCACCAAAAAAGTTAATTTTTCCATGGTTTTCTGCTTATTTCATTGTTTTCATAAAAAAATAACCTTTCATTTCCATGATTTGATTGAAAATGAAGGAAAAAGCAAGAAATATATTGACTTTCATTTTTCTCTCTCAAAATTGCATACATTATCCTCTTTTCAACATTTTTAGGAGAATTAACATCTTATCTAAGAAAGACCATCTTTTTTAGTAAAGAACAAAGGAATATATGCCATTTCACGGAAAAAAGTTCCTTTTCGACGAAAAAGTTAATTTTTCTAAGGTTTCTAAGGTAAAAAAAGGATGATTTTACTCCAAATCAATGATATTCTATTGATTTCAATGTTTTGAATAAAAAAAGGAAAAAAAAAAAACATTTTATACATTTTTTTTCTCTGAAAGTATATAAACTACCAAATTTTAACCTTTTTGGACGTTTTAACAACTTTTGAAGAAAAAAACTCTTTCATGTTACAAAAAATGTAATATATATATATACCGTTCAAGAAAGAAAATATTTCTTTAAAAAAAAGGGATATTTTAAATGTTTCTATTTTAATTTCCATGTTTTGATTGAAAAGGAAGAAAAAATCAAGAAATCCACGTAGTTTTTATGGCAAAACATTTTCTTTCTTTAAATTCCATAAATTACCCGTGTTTCAACGTTTTTCAGAGTATTAACAATATTTTAAAGTAAACCCTCTTTTTAACATAAACATAATTGTAATATTTGCAATTTAACCAAAAAAAAGTGTATTTTCTACCCTATTTTAACCTCTTTAGGAGTTTTAACAATATTTTGAGGAAAAATCTTTTTAATTTAAATAAAAAGTATCCATTTCAAAGAAAAAAAATTATGTCAAAATTTTCTTTATTTCTCTTTTTCTATCCATGTTTTGATTGAAAATGAAGGAAAAAGACACTTAAATTTTATAGCAGTACGTTTTTTCATCAATATTGCATAAATTACCTCTTTTTCAGCGCTTCTAAGAGTATTAACAACATTTCAAAGAAAAACGCTCAGTTTTAGTTAGTTAGTTTAGTTTTTATCTCCAAAATTGAGTTTTTTTCAGTAATTATCTTTCAATTTCAATTTTTTCATTAAAAACAAGAAAAATACACTATATATATTTTTTCTCTTTAAAGTTACATAAACTACCCTATTTTAACCTTTTTATTGGTTTTAACAACATTTTTAAGAAAATCCCTTTTTCTTGTTACATAAAATGTAACACAAGCCATTTCAAGGAAAAAATATACATTTCTTTTAGAAAAATTTTTTTTTACAGTATTTTTCTTTTCATTTCCATGTTTTGATTGAAAATGAAGGAAAAAGCAAGAAATATATTTTTTTATAGCAATTAATTTTTTTCTTTCAAAATTGCATAAATTATCCCCCTTTTCAGCGTTTTTTGGAGAATTAACATCTAATCTAAGAACACCATTTTTTTTAGTGAAGAAAAAAGTAATATATGCCATTCCACGGAAAAAGTTCCTTTTCACCGAAAAACTGATTTTTTCGATGATCTGCTTATTTCATTATTTTAATAAAAGAGTAACTTTTCATTTCTATGTTTGATTGAGAATTAAGGAAAAAGCAAGAAATATATTGACTTTTTATTGCAATTCATTTTTTTCTCTCAAAATTGCATAAATTATCCCCTTTTCAGCGTTTCTAGGAGAATTATCATCTTACCTCATAAAGACCATCTTTTTTTAGTGAAGAAAAAAGGAATATATGCCATTTCACGGAAAAAATTCCTTTTCACCGAAAAAGTAAATTTTTCGATGATTTTCTGCTTATTTCATTGTTTTCATAAAAAATAACTTTTCATTTCCATGTTTTGATTGAAAATTAAGGAAAAAGCAAGATATATAT
Organism: Callinectes sapidus; assembly: GCA_020233015.1. NCBI lineage: Eukaryota > Metazoa > Arthropoda > Malacostraca > Decapoda > Portunidae > Callinectes > Callinectes sapidus. The sequence continues at coordinate 6,364,087 of CM035220.1, read as the reverse complement.
TGACTTTTTATAGCAATTCATTTTTTTCTCTCAAAATTGCATAAATTATGCTCTTTTCAGCGTTTTTAGGAGAATTAACATCTTATCTAAGAAAGACCATCTTTTTTAGTGAAGAAAAAAGGAATATATGACATTTTACGGAAAAAGTTCATTTTCAACTAAAAAATGAATTTTTCGATGGTTTTCTGCTTATTTCAATGTTTTCATAATAAATAACTTTTCATTTCCATGTTTTGATTACAAATTAAAGACAAGGCAAGAAATATATTTAATTTTTTTGCAATTCATTTTTTTTCTTTCAAAATTGCATACATTATCCCCTTTTCAGCGTTTTAAGGTCAATTAACATCTTATCTATGAAAGACCATCTTATTAAATGAAGAAAAAAAGAAATATATGCCATTTAAGAAAAAAAAAGTTGCTATTCACCGAAAAAGTGTTTTTCGATGATTTTCTGCTTATTTCATTGTTTTCATAAAAATTAACTTTTCATATCCATGTTTTGATTGAAAATTAAGGAAAAATCAAGAAATACATTGACTTTTTATTGCAGTTCATTATTTTGTCTCTCAAAATTGCATAAAAAAATTGCATAAATAAACCCTTCTCAGCGTTTTTAGGAGAATTAATATCTTATCTAAGGAAGACCATCTTTCTAAGTAAACAAAAAAGGAATATATGCCATTTCACGAAAGAAATTCCTTTTCACCGAAAAAAGGAGTATTTCGATTATTTTCTGCTTATTTCATTGTTTTCATAAATAATAGACAAAAAACAATGGATACTATGACTTTTTCTCAAAAATTTAATAAATGACGTGTTTTTTTAACGTTTTTAGGAGTATTAACGGCATTTTACACGAAACCCTCTTTTACAAGTGTAATATAGGGAATTTGAATAAAGAAAAAAATTCTGCCTAAAAAGGGACTTTTTCAATGTTTTTATCTTATTTTCATCTGTTGGTGGAAAAAAAGCAAAAATACATTCTTTTTTTCGACAATATTTTTTTTCTCTTAAACTGCATAAATGACCCTTTTTTCAATGTTTTACGGAGATTTACAACTTTTCAAAGAAAACTCTCTCTTTTAGGAAAAAAAATATGATTTTACACGAAAAGTCATTTTTTAATAATTTTCTTTGCATTTCAACATTTCAATGTTTTGATTAAAAACAAGAAAATAAACACTATATACATTTTCTTTTTTGAAACTGTACAAAGTACCCAAATTTGAACGTTTAAAAACATGTAGAGAGAAACTTTTTCAAGTTACAATATCCTTTTTTATCTAAAAGTTCAAAAATTACGCATTTTTTAAACGTTTTTAGGAGTATCAATGGCATTTTACACGAGACCCACCTTTTACAATTATAACATATGCAATTTGAATTAAGAAAACAAATTCTGCTGAAAAGCGACTTTTTTTATGTTTTACATGTTATTTTCATTGGTTGAAGAAAAGCAAAAAATTAATTGTTTTTTACGACAATATCTTTTTCTCTAAAAATGCATAAATCATACTTTTTACAACGTTTTTTTTTGGAGATTTAAAACTTTTCAAGGAAGCCGCTCTCTTTTAGAAAAAAAAGATAATTTTACTCCAAATCAATGATTTTCTATTGATTTCAATGTTTTGATTAAAAACAAGAGAAAAAACACTTTATACATTTCCCTTCTCATAAAGTATATAAACTACCAAATCTTAACCTTTTTGGACGTTTTAACAACATTTGAAGAAGAAACCTTTTTCATGTTACAAAAAAAGTAATATACATATATATCCTGTTCAAGAAAGAAAATATTTCATTCAAAAAAAGGGATAATTTAAATGTTTCTATTTTAATTTCCATGTTTTGATTGAAAAGGAAGGAAAAATCAAGAAATCCATGTAGTTTTTATGGCAAAACATTTTCTTTCCTAAAAATTCCATAAATTACCCGTGTTTCAACGTTTTTTAGAGTATTAACAATATTTTAAAGTAAACCCTCTTTTTCACATAAATATAATTGTAATATATGCAATTTAACCAAAAAAAGTGTATTTTCTACCCTATTTTAACCTTTTTAGGAGTTTTAACAATATTTTGAGGAAAAATATTTTTAATTTAAATAAAAAGTATGCCATTTCAAAGAAAAA
>CM035220.1:6336770-6348291 GCA_020233015.1 Callinectes sapidus | reverse complement strand
AGAGAAAGAAAATGTATATAGTTTTTATTTTCTTGTTTTCAATCAAAACATTGAAATAAATAGAAATTTTTTAAAAAGTGACGTTTCTTGTAAAATCATATTTTTTTTTCGTAAAACAGATGGATTTCCTTTAAAAGTAGTAAATCTCCGAAAAACATTGTAAAAAGGGTCACTCATGCAGTTTTAAAGAGAAAAAAAAATTGTCGTAAAATAACGATAAAAGCATAAAAATAGGTAATTTGTGTAATTTTAGAGAAAAAAAGTATTGTCGAGAAAAAGAATGTATTTTTTTGGTTTTCTTCCACCAACAAATAAAAATATGAAAAAACCCTTTAAAAGTCACTTTTTAAGCTGAATTTTCTTCTCTATTCAAGTTGCATATATTTTACATATATAAGGGGGTTTTGTTTAAAATGCCGTTAATACTCCTAAAAACGTTAAAAAACACGTCATTTATTATTTTTCTTAGAAAAATAGTATATTTTTGCAATATTCAGTGTTTTTTGTTTATTTTTTGATGAAAACAATTAAATAAGCAGAAAATAATCGAAAAATGTACTTTTTCGGTTAAAAGAAACTTTTTTCGTGAAATGGCATATATTTCTTTTTTCTTAAGTAAAATAAAGATGTTGTTTCTTAGAATAAAAAAGGAATATATGCCATTTCACGGAAAAAGTTCCTTTTCACCGAAAAAGTGAATTTTTCCATGGTTTTTTGCTAATTTCATTGTTTTCATAAAAAATAACCTTTCATTTCCATGTTTTGATTGAAAATGAAGGAAAAAGCAAGAAATATATTGACTTTCATTTTTTTCTCTCAAAATTGCATAAATTATCCTCTTTTCAGCGATTTTAGGAGAATTAACATCTTATCTAAGAAATACCATCTTTTTTAGTAAAGAAGAAAGGAATATATGCCATTTCACGGAAAAAGTTCCTTTTCAACGAAAAAGTTAATTTTTCTAAGGTTTTCTGCTTATTTCAATGTTTTCATAAAAATTAACGTTTCATTTCGATGTTTTGATTGAAAATGAAGGAAAAAGCAAGAAATATATTGTCTTCTTATATCAATTCATTTTTTTTCCATCAAAATTGCATAAATTATCGCCTTTTCAGCGTTTTTGGGAGAATTAACATCTTATCTAAGAAAGACAATCTTTTTAAATGAAGGAAAATATTTATAAATGGCATTTCACGAAAAAAGTGGCTTGTCACCGAAAAAGTGATTTTTTCGATGATTTTCTGCTTATTTCGTTGTTTTCATAAAAATTAACTTTTCATTTCCATGTTTTGATTGAAAATTAAGGAAAAACAAGAAATATATTGACTTTTTATTGCTATTGAATTTTTTCTCCGAAAATTGCATAAATTATCCCCTTTTTAGCGTTTTTAAGAGAATTAACATCTTATCTAAGAAAGACCATCTTTTTAATGAAGAAAAAAGGAATATATGCCATTTCACGAAAAAAAGTTCCTTTTCACCGAAAAAGTGAATATTTCGATGATTTTCTCCTTATTTCATTGTTTTCATAAATAATAAACAAAAAACAATGAATATTGCCACAATGTAGTACTTTCTTGTCAAAAATTTCATAAATGACGTGTTTTTCAACGTTTTTAGGAGTATCAACGGCATTTTACACAAAACCCTCTTTTACAAGCGTAGTATAGGCAATTTGAATAAAGAAAAAAAATTCGGCCTAAAAAGTGACTTTTTCAATGTTTTTATCTTATTTTAATCTGTTGGTGGAAAAAGACCAAAAATTCATTCTTTTTTCGACAATATTTTTTTTCTCTAAAACTGCATAAATGACCCTTTTTTCAATGTTTTACGGAGATTTACAATTTTTTAAAGAAAACCCTCGCTTTTAGGAAAAAAATATGATTTTACACAAAAAGTAATTTTTTAATATTTTTCTTTTGATTTTAATGTTCTGATTAAAAACAAGAAAAAAAACCCTATATATATATTTTTTCTCTGAAACTGTACAAAGTACCCATTTTTTAACGTTTAAAAATGGGTACAAAGAAACTTTTTCATGTTACAATATACTTTTTTATCTAAAATTTCAAAAACTATGTGTTTTTTAAACGTTTTCAGAAGTATTAACGCCATTTCACACGAAACCCACCTTTTACAATAATAACATATGCAATTTGAATTAAGAAAAAAAATTCTGCTGAAAAGTGACTTTTTTTTGTTTTTTATGTTATTATCATTGGTTGATAGAAGAAAAAACTTTTTAGGAGTTTTAACAATATTTTGAGGGAAAATCTTTTTTAATTTGAAAATAAAAAATATGCCATTTCAAAGAAAAAAACAAATTTATTTCAAAATTTTCTTTGTTTCTCTTTTTCTATCCATGTTTTGATTAAAAATGAAGGAAAAAGACATTTAAATTTCATAGCAGTACATTTTTTTTCATCAATATTGTATAAATTACCTCTTTTTTAACGCTTTTAAGAGTATTAACAACATTTCAAAGAAAAACATTCAGTTTTAGTTAGTTAGTTTAGTTTTTACCTCCTAAAGTGAGTTTTTTTCAGTAATTATCTTTCAATTTCAATGTTTTAATTAAAAACAAGAAAAATACACTATATATATTTTTTCTCTTTAAAGTTACATAAACTACCCTATTTTAAACTTTTTATTGGTTTTAACAACACTTTGAAGAAAATCATTGGAAAAAGTTCCTTTTCACCGAAAAAGCGAATTTTTCCATGGGTTTCTGCTTATTTCATTGTTTTCATAAAAAATAACCTTTAATTTCCATGTTTTGATTGAAAATGAAGGAAAAAGCAAGAAATATATTGACTTTCATTTTTTTCTCTCATTGCATAAATTATCCTCTTTTCAGCGTTTTTAGGAGTATTAACATCTTATCTAAGAAAGACCATCTTTTTTAGTGAATAAGAAAGGAATATATGCCATTTCACGAAAAAGTTCCTTTTCAACGAAAAAGTGAATTTTTCTAAGGTTTTCTGCTTATTTCAATGTTTTCATAAAAAATAACGTTTCATTTCCATGTTTTGATTGAAAATGAAGGAAAAAACAAGAAATATATTGAATTTTTATATCAATTCATTTTTTTCTGTCAAAATGCATAAATTATCCCCTTTTCAGTGTTTTTATAAGAGTTAACATCTTATTAAAGAAAGACCATCTTTTTAAGTGAAGAAAAAAGAAATGTATGGCATTTCACGAAAAAAGTGGCTTTTCACCGAAAAAATGATTTTTTCGGTGATTTTCTGCTTATTTCATTGTTTTCATAAAAATTAACTTTTCATTTCCATAATTTGATTGAAAATGAAGGAAAAAGCAAGAAATATATTGACTTTTTATTGCTATTCAATTTTTTCTCCCAAGATTACCTAAATTATCCCCTTTTCACCGTTTTTAGGAGAATTAACATCTTATCTAAGAAAGACCATCTTTTTTAATGAAGAAAAAAGGAATATATGCAATTTCACGAAAAATAGTTCCTTTTCACCGAAAAAGTGAATATTTCGATGATTTTCTCCTTATTTCATTGTTTTCATAAATAATAAACAAAAAACAATGAATATTCCCACAATGTACTTTCTTCTCAAAAATTTCATAAATGACGTGTTTTTCAGCGTTTTTAGGAGTATCAACGGCATTTTACACAAACCCTCTTTTACAAGCGTAATATAGGCAATTTGAATAAAGAAAAAAGTTCGGCCTAAAAAGTGACTTTTTTAATGTTTCTATCTTATATTCATCTGTTAATTAAAAAAAAAAACAGAAATAAATTATCTTTTCGACAATATATTTTTTTTCTCTAAAACTGCATAAAAGACCCTTTTTCCAATGTTTTACGGAGATTTACAACTTTTTAAAGAAAACCTTCGCTTTTAGGAAAAAAAAAAAAAAAAAGATTTTACACGAAAAGTCATTTTTTAATAATTTTCTTTTGATTTCGAAGGTCTGATTAAAAACAAGAAAAAAAACTCTATATATATATTTTCTTTCTCTGAAACTGTACAAAGTACCCATTTTTGAACGTTTAAAAACATGTACAAAGAAACTTTTTCATGTTACAATATACTTTTTTATTTAAAATTTCAAAAACTACGTGTTTTTTAAACGTTTTTAGGAGTATTAACGGCATTTTACACGAAACCCACATTTTACAATTATAACATATGCAATTTGAATTAAGAAAAAAAATTCTGCTGAAAAGTGACTTTTTTTTTGTTTTTCATGTTATTTTCATTGGTTAATAGAAGAAAAACAAAAATTTAATTGTTATTTACGACAATATATTTTTTTCTCTAAAACTGCATCATCCTTTTTTCAACGTTTTTTTTTTTTTTTTTTTTTGATATTTTAAAACTTTTCAAGGAAGCCGCTCTCTTTTAGAAAAAAAGATGATTTTACTCCAAATCAATGATTTTCTATTGATTTCAAAATTTCGATTAAAAACAAGAGAAAAGACACTTTAAACATATCCTTTCTCTGAAAGTATATAAACTACCAAATTTTAACCTTTTTGGACGTTTTAACAACATTTTCAAAAAAAAAACCTTTTTCATGTTACAAAAAATAAAATATAAAGATACCGTTCAAGAAAGAAAATATTTCTTTAAAAAAAAGGGATAATTTAAATGTATCTATTTTAATTTCCATGTTTTGATTGAACAGGAAAAAAAAAAATCCATGTAGTTTTTATAGCAAAACATTTTCTTTCTTTGAAATTCCATAAATTACCCGTGTTTCAACGTTTTTCACAGTATTAACAATATTTTAAAGTAAACCCTCTTTTTCACATAAATATAATTGTAATATATGGAATTTAACCAAAAAAAAAAAGTCTTTTCTACCCTATTTTAACCTTTTTAGGAGTTTTAACAATATTTTGAAGGAAAATCTTTTTAATTTAAATAAAAAAATATGCCATTTCAAAGAAAAAAACAAATTTATATCAAAATTTTCTTTCTTTCTCTTTTTCTATCCATGTATTGATTGAAAATGAAGGAAAAAGACACTTAAATTTTATAGCAGTACATTTTTTTCATCAATATTGCATAAATTACCTCTTTCTCCACGCTTTTAAGAGTATTAACAACATTTCAAAGAAAAACATTCAGTTTTAGTTAGTTAGTTTAGTTTTTACCTCCAAAAGTGAGTTTTTTTCATTAATTATCTTTCAATTTCAATGTTTTAATTAAAAACAAGAAAAATACACTATATATATATTTTTTATCTTTAAAGTTACATAAAATACCCTATCTTAACCTTTTTATTGGTTTTAACAACATTTTGAAGAAAATCCCTTTTTTTTGTTACATAAAATGTAATGCAAGCCATTTCAAGGAAAAAATATATATTTCTTTTACAAAAAAGGATTTTACAGTATTTTTCTTTTCATATCCATGTTTTGATTGAAAATGAAGGAAAAATCAAGAAATATATTGACTTTTTATAGCATTTCATTTTTTTCTCCCAATTTTGCATAAATTATCCCCTTTTCAGCATTTTTAGGAGAATTAACATATTATCTAAGAAAGACCATCTTTTTTAGTAAAGAAAAAAGGAATATATGCCATTTCACGGAAAAAGTTCCTTTTCACCGAAAAAGTGAATTTTTCCATGGTTTTCTGCTTATTTCATTGTTTTCATAAAAATTAACCTTTCATTTTTGTTTTTATTGAAAATGAAGGAAAAAGCAAGAAATATTTTTTAGACTTTCATTTTGTTCTCTCAAAATTGCATAAATTATCCTCTTTTCAACGTTTTTAGGAGAATTAACATCTTATTTAAAAAAGACCATCTTTTTTAGTAAAGAATAAGGGAATATATGCCATTTCACGGAAAAAAGTTCCTTTTCAACGAAAAAGTTTATTTTTCTAAGGTTTTCTGCTTATTTCAATGTTTTCATAAAAATCAACGTTTCATTTCCATGTTTTGATTGAAAATGAAGGAAAAAGCAAGAAATATATTGACTTTTTATATCAATTCATTTTTTTTCTGTCAAAATTGCATCAATTATCCCCTTTTCAGCGTTTTTAGGAGAATTAACATCTTATCTAAGAAAGACCATCTTTTTAAGTGAAGAAAAAAGAAACATATGGCATTTCACGAAAAAAGTGGCTTGTCACCGAAAAAGTGATTTTTTCGATGATTTTCTGCTTATTTCATTGTTTTCATAAAAATTAACTTTTCATTTCCATGTCTTGATTGAAAATTAAGGAAAAAGCAAGAAATATATTGACTTTTTATTGCAATTAAATTTTTTTCTCCCAAAATTACATAAATTATCCCCTTTTTCAGCGTTTTTAGGAGAATTAACGTATTATCTAAGAAAGACCATCTTTTTTAATGAAGAAAAAAGGAATATATGCCAATTCACGAAAAAAAGTTCCTTTTCACCGAAAAAGTGAATATTTCGGTGATTTTCTCCTTATTTCATTGTTTTCATAAATAATAAACAAAAAACAATGAATATTGCCACAATGTACTTTTTTCTCAATAATTTCATAAATGACGTGTTTTTCAACGTTTTTAGGAGTATCAACGGCATTTTACACAAAATCCCCTTTTACAAGTGTGATATAGGCAATTTGAATAAAGAAAAAATATCGGCCTAAAAAGGGACTTTTTCAATGTTTTTATTTTATTTTCATCTGTTGGTGGAAAAAAAGCAAAAATACATTATTTTTTTCGTGAATATTTTTTTCTCTTAAACTGCATAAATGACCCTTTTTTAAATGTTTTACGGAGATTTACAACTTTTCAAAGAAAACTCTCTCTTTTAGGAAAAAAATATGATTTTACACGAAAAGTCATTTTTTGATAATTTTCTTTTCATTTCAATGTTTTGATTTAAAACAAGAAAATAAACACTATATACATTTTCTTTTTTGAACCTGTACAAAGTACCCAATTTTGAACGTTTAAAAACATGTAGAGAGAAACTTTTTCATGTTACAATATCCTTTTTTATCTAAAATTTTAAAAATTACGCATTTTTTAAACGTTTTTAGGAGTATCAATGGCATTTTACACGAGACCCACCTTTTACAATTATAACATATGCAATTTGAATTAAGAAAACAAATTCTGTTGAAAAGTGACTTTTTTATGTTTTACATGTTATTTTCATTGGTTGATAGAAGAAAAGCAAAAAATTAATTGTTTTTTACGACAATATCTTTTTCTCTAAAAATGCATAAATCATACTTTTTTCAACGTTTTTTTGGAGATTTAAAACTTTTCAAGGAAGCCGCTCTCTTTTAGAAAAAAAAGATAATTTTACTCCAAATCAATGATTTTCTATTGATTTCAATGTTTTGATTAAAAACAAGAGAAAAAACACTTTATACATTTCCTTTCTCTGGAAGTATATAAACTACTAAATCTTTACCTTTTTGGACGTTTTAACAACATTTTGAAGAAGAAACCTTTTTCATGTTACAAAAAAAAGTAATATATATATCCTGTTCAAGAAAGAAAATATTTCTTTCAAAAAAAAGGGATAATTTAAATGTTTCATTTTAATTTCCATGTTTTGATTGAAAAGGAAGGAAAAATCAAGAAATCCATGTAGTTTTTATGGCAAAACATTTTCTTTCCTAAAAATTCCATAAATTACCCGTGTTTCAACGTTTTTTAGAGTATTAACAATATTTTAAAGTAAACCCTCTTTTTCACATAAATATAATTGTAATATATGCAATTTAACCAAAAAAAGTGTATTTTCTACCCTATTTTAACCTTTTTAGGAGTTTTAACAATATTTTGAGGAAAAATATTTTTAATTTAAATAAAAAGTATGCCATTTCAAAGAAAAATTAACCTTTCATTTATATGTTTTTATTGAAAATGAAGGAAAAAGCAAGAAATATATAGACTTTCATTTTTTTCTCTCAAAATTGCATAAATTATCCTCTTTTCAACGTTTTTAGGAGAATTAACATCTTATCTAAAAAAGACCATCTTTTTTAGTAAAGAATAAAGGAATATATGCCATTTCACGGAAAAAAAGTTTATTTTTCTAAGGTTTTCTGCTTATTTCAATGTTTTCATAAAAATCAACGTTTCATTTCCATGTTTTGATTGAAAATGAAGGAAAAAGCAAGAAATATATTGACTTTTTATATCAATTCATTTTTTTTTCGGTCAAAATTGCATAAATTATCCCCTTTTCAGCGTTTTTAGGAGAATTAACATCTTATCTAAGAAAGACCATCTTTTTAAGTGAAGAAAAAAGAAATATATGGCATTTCACGAAAAAAGTGGCTTGTCACCGAAAAAGTGATTTTTTCGATGATTTTCTGTTTATTTCATTGTTTTCATAAAAATTAACTTTTCATTTCCATGTTTCGATTGAAAATGAAGGAAAAAGCAAGAAATATTTTTTTTGATATTTTAAAACTTTTCAAGGAAGCTGCTCTCTTTTAAAAAAAGGATGATTTTACTAGAAATCAATGATTTTCTACTGATTTCAAAGTTTTTATTAAAAACAAGAGAAAAAACACTTTATACATTTTCTTTCTCTGAAAGTATATAAACTACCAAATTTTAACCTTTTTGGACGTTTTAACAACATTTTGAAGAAAAAACCTTTTTCATGTTACAAAAAATAAAATATAAAGATACCGTTCAAGAAAGAAAATATTTCTTAAAAAAAAAGGGATAATTTAAATGTATCTATTTTAATTTCCATGTTTTGATTGAAAAGGAAAAAAAAATCAAGAAATCCATGTAGTTTTTATAGCAAAATATTTTCTTTCCTTGAAATTCCATAAATTACCCGTGTTTCAACGTTTTTCAGAGTATTAACAATATTTTAAAATAAACCCTCTTTTTCACATATTTATAATTGTAATATATGCAATTTAACCAAAAAAAAAAAAAAAAAAGAATTTTCTACCCAATTTTAACCTTTTTAGGAGTTTTAACAATATTCTGAGGGAAAATCTTTTTAATTTAAATAAAAAATAAGCCATTTCAAAGAAAAAAACAAATTTATTTCAAAATTTTCTTTGTTTCTCTTTTTCTATCCATGTTTTGATTAAAAATGAAGGAAAAAGACACTGAAATTTTATAGCAGTACATTTTTTTCATCAATATTGCATAAATTACCTCTTTTTCCACGCTTTTAAGAGTATTAACAACATTTCAAAGAAAAACACTCAGTTTTAGTTAGTTAGTTTAGTTTTTACCTCCAAAAGTGAGTTTTTTTCATTAATTATCTTTCAATTTCAATGTTTTAATTAAAATTAAGAAAAATACACTATATATATATTTTTTTATCTTTAAAGTTACATAAAATACCCTATCTTAACCTTTTTATTGGTTTTAACAACATTTTGAAGAACATCCCTTTTTTTTGTTACATAAAATGTAATACAAGCCATTTCAAGGAAAAAATATATATTTCTTTTAGAAAAAAGGATTTTACAGTATTTTTCTATTCATATCCATGTTTTGATTAAAAATGATGGAAAAAGCAAGAAATATATTGACTTTTTATAGCAATTCATTTTTTCTCTCAATTTTGCATAAATTATCCCCTTTTCAGCATTTTTAGGAGAATTAATACTTTATCTACGAAAGACCATCTTTTTTAGTGAAGAAAAAAGAAATACATGCCATTTCACGGAAAAAGATCCTTTTCACCAAAAAATTGAATTTTTCCAGGGTTTTCTGCTTATTTCATTGTTTTCATAAAAAAATAACCTTTAATTTCCATGATTTGATTGAAAATGAAGGAAAAAGCAAGAAATATATTGACTTTTATTTTTTTCTCTAAAAAATTGCATAAATTATCCTCTTTTCAGCGTTTTTAGGAGAATTAACATCTTATCTAAGAAAGACCATCTTTTTTAGTGAATAAGAAAGGAATATATGCCATTTCACGGAAAAAGTTCCTTTTCAACGAAAAAGTTAATTTTTCTAAGGTTTTCTGCTTATTTCAATGTTTTCATAAAAATTAACGTTTCATTTCTATGTTTTGATTGAAAATGAAGGAAAAATCAAGAAATATATTGACTTTTTATATCAATTCATTTTTTTTTCTGTCAAAATTGCATAAATTATCCCCTTTTCAGCGATTTTAGGAGAATTAACATCTTATTAAAGAAAGACCGTCTTTTTAAGTGAATAAAAAAAAAAATATATGGCATTTCACGAAAAAGTGGCTTGTCACCGAAAAAGTGATTTTTTCGATGATTTTCTGCTTATTTCATTGTTTTCATAAAAATTAACTTTTCATTTACATGTTTTGATTGAAAATGAAGGAAAAAGCAAGAAATATTTTGACTTTTTATTGCTATTCACTTTTTTCTCCCAAAACTACATAAATTATCCCCTATTCAGCGTTTTTAAGAGAATTAACATCTTATCTAAGAAAGACCATCTTTTTTAATGAAGAAAAAAGGAATATATGCAATTTCACGAAAAAAAGTTCCTTTTCACCAAAAAAGTGAATATTTCGATGATTTTCTCCTTATTTCATTGTTTTCATAAATAATAAACAAAAAACAATGAATATTGCCACCATGTACTTTCTTCTCAAAAATTTCATAAATGACGTGTTTTTCAACGTTTTTAGCAGTATCAACGGTATTTTACACAAAACCCTCTTTTACAAGCGTAATATAGGCAATTTGAATAATGAAAAAAGTTCGGCCTAAAAAGGGACTTTTTCAATGTTTTTATCTTATTTTCATCTGTTGGTGGAAAAAGACCAGAAATACATTATTTTTTCGACAATATATTTTTTCTCTAAAACTGTATAAATGACCCTTTTTTCAATGTTTTACGGAGATTTACAACTTTTTAAAGAAATCCCTCGCTTTTAGGAAAATAATATGATTTTACTCGAAAAGTCATTTTTTAATAATTTTCTTTTGATTTGAATGTTCTGATTATAAACAAGAAAAAAACTCTATATACATTTTCTTACTCTGAAACTGTACAAAGTACCCATTTTTGAACGTTTAAAAACATGTACAACGAAACTTTTTTATGTTACAATATACTTTTTTATCTAAAATTTCAAAAACTACGTGTTTTTTAAACGTTTTTAGGAGTATTAACGGCATTTTACACGAATCCCACCTTTTACAATTATAACATATGTAATTTGAATTAAGAAAAAAAATTCTGCAGAAAAGTGGCTTTTTTTTTTTTGTTTTTCATGTTATTTTTATTGGTTGATGGAAGTAAAGCAAAAAATTTATTGTTTTTTACGACAATATTTTTTCTCTCTAAAAATGCATAAATCATCCATTTTTCACCGTTTTTTATGGAGATTTTAAAACTTTTTAAGGAAGCCCCTCTATTTTAGAAAAAAAAAGATGATTTTACCCCAAATCAATGATTTTCTATTGATTTGAATGTTTTGATAAAAAAAAAAAGAAGAGAAAAAACACTTTATACCTTTCCTTTCTCTGAAAGTATATAAACGACCAAATTTTAACCTTTTTGGACGTTGTAACAACATTTTGAAGAAAAAACCTTTTTCATGTTACAAACAATGTTATATATATAT
>CM035220.1:6308572-6322448 GCA_020233015.1 Callinectes sapidus | reverse complement strand
CGGATGTAGAGGAAAACACAACTGGAGTAGGTGGTGGTCCTGTACTCCAAGAAACGCTGGAAACAGGATAATTTATGCAATTTTGAGAGAAAAAAAGGAATTGTAGTGAAGAGTTTATATATTTCTTGCTTTTTTCTTCATTTTCACTTAAAACATGGAAATGAAAAGAAATAACACTGAAAAATCCTTTTTATTAAAGAAATATATATTTTTTCATTGAAATAGCTTGTTTTACATTTTATGTAACATGAAAAAGGGATTTTCTTCAAAATGTTGTTAAAACCAATAAAAGGGTATAAATAGGGTAGTTTATGTAATTTTAAAGAGAAAAAAAATACGATATAGCGTATTTTTAATGTTTTTAATTAAAACATATAAATTCAAAGAAAATTACTGAAAAACTCACTTTTGGAGGTAAAAACATACTTTTTTTCTAAAAGAAGATGGATTTGTCAAAAAAAATTGTAAAACCCTTAAAATCCTTGAAAAATGGATAATTGAAATCGCATATGTTATACTTGTAAAAGGGGGTTTTATGTAAAATGCCGTTAATACTCTTAAAAACTGGAAAAAAACGTAATTTATGAAATTTTAGATAGAAAAAGTATATTGTAACATAAAAAGTTGTTTTCTACAAAATGTGTTTAAACGCCAAAAAAGGTTAAAAATGGCTACTTTGTACAGTTTCAGAGAAAGAAAATGTATATAGTGTTTATTTTCTTGTTTTTAATCAAAACATTGAACTCAATAGAAAATTATTAAAAAAGTGACTTGTGCGGTAAAATCATATTTTTTTTCGTAAAAGAGATGGTTTTGCTTTAAAAGTAGTAAATCTCCAAAAAACATTGAAAAAAAGGTCATTTATGCGATTTTACAGAAAAAAAATATATATATTGTCGTAAAATAAGGATAAAAGCATGAACATAGGTAATTTGTGGAATTTTAGAGAAAAAAAAATTGTCGAGAAAAAGAATGTATTTTTTTGGTTTACTTCCACCAACAATTGAAAATATGAAAAAAACTTGAAAAAGTCACTTTTTAGGCAGAATTTCTTTCTTTATTCAAATTGCATATATACGTGTAAAAAGGGGTTTTGTTTAAAATGCCGTTAATACTTCTAAAAACGTGTAAAAACACGTCATTTATGATTTTTTTTCACAAAAAATAGTATAATGTGGCAATATTCAGAGTTTTTTTTTTATGAAAACATTTAAATAAGCAGTAAATCAATGAAAAATTCACTTTTTCGGTGAAAAGAAATTTTTTTCGTGAAATGGAAATTCTTCCTTTTTCCTGAAGTAAAATAAAGATGGTCTTTCTTAGTTAAGATAATAATTCTCCAAGAATCGCTGGAAACAGGATAATTTATGCAATTTTGAGAGAAAAAAATGAATTGCCATGAAAAGTTAATATATTTCTTGCTTTTTCCTTCATTTTCACTCAAAAAATGGAAATGAAAAGAAAAAACACTGAAAAATCCTTTTTCTTAAAGAAATATGTATTTTTTCATTGAGATGGCTTGTATTACATTTTATGAAACAGGAAAAAGGGGTTTTCTTCAAAATGTTGTTAAAAGCAATAAAAAGGTTTAAATAGGGTAGTTTATGTAACTTTAAAGAGAAAAACAATACGCTATAGCGTATTGTTCATGTTTTTAATAACAAAATTGATATTTAAAGAAAATTACTGAAAAATTCACTTATAGAGGTAAAAACATACTTTTTTTATTAAAGGAAGATTGATTTATCATAAAAATATTGTAAAACCCTTAAAAACGGTGAAAAATGGATAATTCAAATCGCATATGTTGTACTTGTATAAGGTGGTTTTATGTAAAATGACGTTAATACTCATAAATACTGAAAAAAATGTAATTTATGACATTTTACATAGAAAAGGTATATTGTAAAATGAAAAAGTTGTTTTCTACAAAATGTGTTTAAACGTCCAAAAAGGGTAAAACTGGATACTTTGTACAGTTTCAGAGAAATAAATTATATATTGTGTTTATTTTCTTGATTTTAATCAAAACATTGAACTCAATAGAAAATTATTAAAAAAGTGACTTTTGCGGTAAAATCTTATATTTTTTCGTAGAAGAGATGGTGTTCCTTTAGAAGTAGTAAATCTCCGAAAAAAAAACATTGAAAAAAGAGTCATTTATGGGCTTTTAGAGAAAAAAAATATTTTGTCGTAAAATAAGGATGAATACATAAAAATAGGTAATTTTTGCAATTTTAGAGAAAAAAGTATTGTCGAGAAATAAAATTTATTTTTTTGGTTTTCTTCCACAAACAAATGAAAATATGAAAAAAACCTTGGAAAAGTCACTTTTTAGGCAGAATTTTCTTTTTATTCAAATTGCATATATTATACTTGTAAAAGGGGGTTTTGTTTTAATGCCGTTAATACTCCTAAAAACGTTGAAAAAAACGTCATTTGTGATTTTTTTTAGAAAAGAAATATATTGTAGCAATATTCAGTGTGTTTTGTTTATTTTTTGATGAAAACAATGAAATAAGCAGAAAATCATCGAAAAATTCATTTTATCGGTGAAAAGAAAATTTTTTCGTGAAATGGAATATATTCCTTTTTTTTCTTAACTAAAATAAAGATGGTCTTTTTTTAGATAAGATGTTAATTCTCCAAGAAACGCTGGAAACGGGATAATTTATGCAATTTTGAGAGAAAAAAATGAATTATAATTAAAAGTTAATATATTTCTTGCTTTTTCCTTCATTTTCACTCAAAACATGGAAATGAAAAGAAATAACAATGAAAATTCCTTATTCTTAAAGAAATATTTATATATTTTAATTGAAATAGTTTGTATTACATTTTATTTAACATGAAAAAGGGATTTTCTTCAAAATGTTGTTAAAACCAATAAAAAGGTTTAAATAGGGTAGTTTATGAAACTTTAAAGAGAAAAACAATACGATACAGCGTATTGTTCATGTTTTTAATTAAAACATGGAAATTCAAAGAAAATTACTGAAAAACTCACTTTTGGAGGTAAAAACACTTTTTTTCTAAGGGAAGATGGATTTGTCATAAAATTATTGTAAAACCCTTAAAAACGTTGAAAAATGGATAATTCAAATCGCATATGTTATACTTGTAAATGGGGGTTTTATGTAAAATGCCTTTAATACTCTTAAAAACTGAAAAAAATGTAATTTATGAAATTTTAAAAGAAAAAGTATATTGTAAGATGAAAAAGTTCTTTTCTACAAAATGTGTTGAAACGACCAAAAAAGTTAAAAATGGATACTTTGTACAGTTTCAGAGAAAGAAAATATATATAGTGTTTATTTGCTTGTTTTTAATCAAAACATTGAAATGAATAGAAAATTATTAAAACAGTGACTTTTGGTGTAAAATCATATTTTTTTTCGTAAAAGAGATGGTTTTCCTTTAAAAGTAGTAAATCTCCAAAAAACATTGAAATATGTGTCATTTTTGCGGTTTTAGAGAAAATTTTTTTTTTGTCGTAAAATAAGGATAATAGCATAAAAATAGGTAATTTGTTCAATTGTAGAGAAAAAAAATATTACATTTTAGGCAGAATTTTCTTTTTATTCAAATTACATATATTATACTTGTAAAATGGGGTTTTGTTTAAAATGCCGTTAATACTCATAAAAACGTTAAAAACACGTCAATTATGATTTTTATCACAAAAAAGTATAATGTGGAAATATTCAGTGTTTTTTGTTTATTTTTTTATGAAAACAATGAAATAAGCAGAAAATCATTGAAAAATTCACTTTTTCGGTGAAAAGAAACTTTTTTCGCGAAATTTCGTGAAATATTCCTTTTTTCTGAACTAAAAAAAAAAGATGGTCTTTCTTAGATAAGATGATAATTCTCCAAGAAACGCTGGAAACGGGATAATTTATGCAATTTTGAAAGAAAAAAAAATGAATTGCCATGAAAAGTTAATATATATCCTGCTTTTTCCTTGACTTTCACTCAAAACATGGAAATGAAAAGAAATAACACGGAAAAATCTTTTCTCTTAAAGAAATATATATTTTTTCCTTGAAATGGCTTGTATTACATTTTATGTCACATGAAAAAGGGATTTTTTTTCAAAATGTTGTTAAAACCAATAAAAAAGGTTTAAATAGGGTACTTTATGTAACTTTAAAGAGAAAAATAATACGCTATAGGGTATTGTTCATGTTTTTAATAAAACATGGAAATTCAAAGAAAATTACTGAAAAACTCACTTTTGGAGGTAAAAACATACTTTTTTTCTAGAGGAAGATTGATTTGTCGTAAAATTATTGTAAAACCCTTAAAATCGTTGGCATATAGTCCTTTTTTATGAACTAAAATAAAGATGGTCTTTCTTAGATAAGATGTTAATTCTCCAAGAAACGCTGGAAACGGGATAATTTATGCAATTTTGAGAGAGAAAAAAAGGAATTGTAGTGAAAAGTTTATATATTTCTTGCTGCTTCCTTCATTTTCACTTAAAACATGGAAATGAAAAGAAATAACACTGAAAAATCCTTTTTATTTAAGAAATATATATTTTTTCATTGAAATAGCTTGTTTTACATTTTATATAACATGAAAAAGGGATTTTCTTCAAAATGTTGTTAAAACCAATAAAAAGGTTTAAATAGGGTACTTTATGTAACTTTAAAGAGAAAAACAATACGACATAGCGTATTTTTCATGTTTTTAATTACAACATGGAAATTCAAAGAAAATTACTGAAAAACTCACTTTTGGAGGTAAAAACATACCTTTTTTTCTAAAAGAAGATGGATTTGTCATAAAAAAATTTGTAAAACCCTTAAAAACCTTGAAAAATGGATAATTGAAATCGCATATGTTATACTTGTAAAAGGGGGTTTTATGTAAAATGCCGTTAATACTCTTAAAAACTGGAAGAAAACGTAATTTATGAAATTTTAGATAGAAAAAGTATATTGTAACATGAAAAAGTTGTTTTCTACAAAATGTGTTTAAACGCCAAAAAAGGTTCAAAATGGATACTTTGTACAGTTTCAGAGAAAGAAAATGTATATAGTGTTTATTTTCTTGTTTTTAAACTCTTGAAAACTGGAAAAAAACGTAATTTATGAAATTTTAGATAGAAAAAGTATATTGTAACATGAAAAAGTTGTTTTCTAGAAAATGTGTTTAAACGCCAAAAAAGTTTCAAAATGGATACTTTGTACAGTTTCAGAGAAAGAAAATGTATATAGTGTTTATTTTCTTGTTTTTAATCAAAACATTGAACTCAATAGAAAATTATTAAAAAAGTGACTTGTGCGGTAAAATCATATTTTTTTTCGTAAAAGAGATGGTTTTGCTTTAAAAGTAGTAAATCTCCGAAAAACATTGAAAAAAAGTTCATTTATGCGGTTTTACTGAAAAAAAATATATATATTGTCGTAAAATAAGGATAAAAGCATGAAAATAGGTAATTTGTGGAATTTTAGAGAAAAAAAATTGTCGAGAAAAAGAATGTATTTTTTTGGTTTACTTCCACCAACAATTGAAAATATGAAAAAAACTTGAAAAAGTCACTTTTTAGGCAGAATTTCTTTCTTTATTCAAATTGCATATATACGTGTAAAAAGGGGTTATGTTTAAAATGCCGTTAATACTCCTAAAAACGTGTAAAAACACGTCATTTATGATTTTTTTTCAGAAAAAAAAGTATAATGTGACAATATTCAGAGTTTTATTATTCTTTTTATGAAAACAATTAAATAAGCAGTAAATCATCGAAAAATTAACTTTTTCGGTGAAAACAATTTTTTTTCGTGAAATGGAAATTCTTCCTTTTTCCTGAAGTAAAATAAAGATGGTCTTTCTTAGTTAAGATAATAATTCTCCAAGAATCGCTGGAAACAGGATAATTTATGCAATTTTGAGAGAAAAAAATGAAATGCCATGAAAAGTTAATATATTTCTTGCTTTTTCCTTCATTTTAACTCAAAAAGTGGAAATGAAAAGAAAAAACACAGAAAAATCCTTTTTCTTAAAGAAATATATATTTTTTCAATGAGATGGCTTGTATTACATTTTATGAAACATGAAAAAGGGATTTTCTTCAAAATGTTGTTAAAACCAATAAAAAGGTTTAAATAGGGTTGTTTATGTAACTTTAAAGAGAAAAACAATACGCTATAGCGTATTGTTTGTGTTTTTAATAAAAAAATGGATATTCAAAGAAAATTACTGAAAAATTCACTTATAGAGGTAAAAACATACTTTTTTTTATTAAGGGAAGATTGATTTGTCATAAAAATATTGTAAAACCCTTAAAAACGGTGAAAGATGGATAATTCAAATCGCATATGTTATACTTGTATAAGGGGGTTCTATGTAAAATGACGTTAATACTCATAAATATAGAAAAAAATGTAATTTATGACATTTTACATAGAAAAAGTATATTGTAACATGAAAAAGTTGTTTTCTACAAAATGTGTTTAAACGTCCAAAAAGGGTAAAACTGGATACTTTGTACAGTTTCAGAGAAATAAATTATATATTGTGTTTATTTTCTTGATTTGAATCAAAACATTGAACTCAATAGAAAATTATTAAAAAAGTGACTTTTTCGGTAAAATCTTATATTTTTTCGTAGAAGAGATGGTGTTCCTTTAGAAGTAGTAAATCCCCGAAAAAAAAACATTGAAATAAGAGTCATTTATGGGTTTTTAGAGAAAAAAAAAATATTGTCGTAAAATAAGGATAAATACATAAAAATAGGTAATTTTTGCAATTTTAGAGAAAAAAGTATTGTCGAGAAATAGAATTTATTTTTTTGGTTTTCTTCCACAAACAAATGAAAATATGAAAAAAAACATTGGAAAAGTAACTTTTTAGGCAGAATTTTCTTTTTATTCAAATTGCATATATTATACTTGTAAAAGGGGGATTTGTTATAAATGCCGTTAATACTCCTAAAAACGTTGAAAAAAACGTCACTTGTGATTTTTTTCAGAAAACAAATACATTGTAGCAATATTCAATGTTTTTTGTTTAGTTTTTGATGAAAACAATGAGATAAGCAGAAAATCATCGAAAAATTCATTTTTTCGGTGAAAAGAAACTTTTTTCGTGAAATGGAATATATTCCTTTTTCTGAACTAAAATAAAGATGGTCATTCTTAGATAAGATGTTAATTCTCTAAGAAACGCAGGAAACGGGATAATTTATGCAATTTTGAGAGAAAAATAAAGAATTGTAATGAAAAGTTAATACATTTCTTGCTTTTTCCTTCATTTTAACTTAAAACATGTAAATAAAAAGAAATAACACTGAAAAATCCTTTTTCTTAAAGAAATATATATTTTTTCATTGAAAAAGCTTGTATTACATTTTATGTAACATGAAAAAGGGATTTTCTTCAAAATATTGTGAAAACCAATAAAAAGGTTTAAATAGGGTAGTTTATGTAACTTTAAAGAGAAAAAAAAACGATATAGTGCATTGTTCATGTGTTTAATTAAAACATGGAAATTAAAAGAAAATTACTGAAAAACTCACTTTTGGAGGTAAAAACATACTTTTTTTCTAAAGGAAGTTTGATTTGTCATAAAATTGTTGTAAAACCCTTAAAAACGTTGAAAAATGGATAATTCAAATCGCATATGTTATACTTTTAAAAGGGGGTTTTATGTAAAATGCCGTTAATACTCTTAAAAACTGGAAAAAACGTAATTTATGAAATTTTAGATAGAAAAAGTATATTGTAACATGAAAAAGTTGTTTTCTACAAAATGTTTTTAAACGTCAAAAAAGGTTAAAAATGGATATTTTGTACAGTTTATGAGAAAGAAAATGTATATAGTGTTCATTTTCTTGTTTTGAATCAAAACATTGATATCAATAGAAAATTATTAAAAAGTGACTTTTGGTGTAAAATCATATTTTTTTTTCGTAAAAGAGATGGTTTTCCCTTAAAAGTAGTAAATCTCCGAAAAACTTTGAAAAAAGGGTCACATGCGGTTTTAGAGCATAAAAAAACATATTGTCGTTAAATAAAGATAAAAGCATAGAAATAGTTAAAATGTGCAATTTTAGAGAAAAAAAAAAATTGTCGAAAAAAAGAATGTACTTTTTTGGTTTTGTTCCTAAAACGAATGAAAATATAAAAAAAACATTGAAAAAGTCACTTTTTAGGCAGAATTTTCACCTTTATTCAAATTGCATATATTTTACTTGTAAAAGGATGTTTTGTTTAAAATGCCGTTAACACTCCTAAAAACGCTGAAAAAAACGTCATTTATGATTTTTTTCAGAAAAAAGTATATTGTGGCAATGTTCAGTGTTTTTTTTTTTTTTTTTTTTTTGATGAATACAATGAAATAAGCAGAAAATTATCGAAAATTTCACTTTTTCGGTGAAAATAAACTTTTTTCGTGAAATGGCATATTTTCCTTTTTTCTGAACTATAATAGAAATGGTCTTTCTTCGACAAGATGTTAATTTTCCAAGAAACCCCGGAAACGGGATAATTTATGGAATTTTGAGAGAAAAAAATGAATTGCCATGAAAAGTTAATATATTTCTTACTTTTTTCTTCATTTTCACTCAAAACATGGAAATGAAAAGAAATAACACTAAAAAATTTTGAACTGAAAACGTTGTTTTCTACAAAATGTGTTTAAATGTCCAAAAAGGTTAAAAATGGGTACTTTGTACAGTTTCAGAGAAAGAAAATGTATATAGTGTATATTTTCTTGTTTTTATTCAAAACATTAAAATCAATAGAAAATTGTTAAAAAAGGGGCTTTTGGTGTAAAATAATGTTTTTTTCGTAAAAGAGATGGTTTTCCTTTAAAAGTAGTAAATCTCCGAAAAAACTTTGAAAAAAGGGTCACTTATGCGGTTTTAGAGCAAAAAAATATTTTGTTGTAAAATAAAGGTAAAAGCATAAAAATAGGTAATGTGTCCAATTCTAGAAAAAAAATATATTGTCGAGAAAAAGAATGTATTTTTTTGTTTTTTTGTTTTGTTTGGTTGTTGTTTTTTTGGTTTTGTTTTGTTTTGGTTTTGTTGTTTGTTTGAAAATATGAAAAAAAACCTTGAAAAAGTCACTTTTTTGGCAAAATTTTCACCTTTATTCAAATTGCATATATTTAACTTGTAAAAGGGGGTTTTGTTTAAAATGCCGTTAACACTCCTAAAAACGTTGAAAAACACGTCATTTATGATTTTTTTCAGAAGAAAAGTATATTGTGGATATATTCAATATTTTTTTTTTTTAATGAAAATAATGAAATAAGCAGAAAATCATCGAAAAATTAACTTTTTCGCTGAAAAATACCCTTTTTCGTGAAATGGCATATATTCCTTTTTCTGAACTAAAATAAAGATGGTATTTCTTAGATAAGATGTTAATTCTAAAAGAAATGCAGGTAACGGGATAATTTATGCAATTTTGAGAGAAAAAAATGAATTTCCATGAAAAGTTAATATATTTCTTGCTTTCTCCTTCATTTTCACTCAAAACATGGAAATGAAAAGAAAAAACACTGAAAAATCCTTAATCTTTAAGAAATATATATTTTTTCATTGAAATGGCTTGTATTACATTTTATGTAACATGAAAAAGGTATTTTCTTCAAAATGTTGTTGAAACCAATAAAAAGGTTTAAATACGGTAGTTTGTGTAACTTTAAAGAGAAAAATAATACGCTATAGCTTATTGTTCATATATTTAATTAAAACATTGAAATTCAAAGAAAATTACTGAAAAACTCACTTTTGGAGGTAAAAACATACTTTTTTTTTTTCTAAGGAAGGATGGATTTGTCATAAAAAATATTGTAAAACTCTTAAAAACGTTGAAAAATGGATAATTCAAATCGCATATGTTATACTTGTAATAAAGGGTTTTATATAAAATGCTATTAACCCTCACTCTTAAAAATTGAAAAAAACGTAATTTATGAAGTTTTAGATAGAAAAAGTATATTGTAACATGAAAAAGTTGTTTTCTACAAAATGCGTTTATACGTCCAAAAAGGTAAAAGATGGATACTTTGTACAGTTTCAGAGAAAGAAAATATATATAGTGTTTATTTTCTTGTTTTTAATCAAAGTTTTGAAATCAATAGAAAGTTATTAAAAAGTGACTAGGTGTAAAATCATATTTTTTTTTCGTAAAAGAAATGGTTTTCTTTAAAAGTAGTAAATTTCCGGGAAACACTGAAAAAAGAGTCAATTATGCGGTTTTAGAGAAAAAATAAATATTGTCGTAAAATAAGGATAAAAGCATAGAAATAGGTAATTTGTGCAATTTTAGAGAAAAAAAGTATTGTCGAGAAAAAGAATGATTTTTTTCGTTTTCTTCCACCAACAAATGAAAATATGAAAAAAAAATGAAAAAGTCACTTTTTAAGCAGAATTTTCTTTTTATTCAAATTCCATATATTATACTTGTAAAAGGGGGTTTTGTTAAAAATGCCGTTAATACTTCTAAAAAAATTGCAAAACACGTCCCAAGATTTTTTTTTGAAAAAAAAAAAATATTGTAGCAATATTCAGTGTTTTTTTCCAGTGTTATTTTTTGATGAAAACAATGAAATAAGCAGAAAATCATCGAAAAATTAACTTTTTCGGTGAAAAGAAACTTTTTTTCGTGAAATGGCATATATTCCTTTTTTCTGAACTAAAAAAAAAAAAAAAATGGGCTTTCTTAGACAAGATGTTAATTCTCCAGAAAACGCTGGAAACGGGATAAATTATGCAATTTCGAGAGAAAAAAATGAATTGTAATGAAAAGTTTATATATTTCTTGCTTTTTTTTTCATTTTCACTCAAAACATGGAAATGAAAAGAAATAACAATGAAAAATCCTTTTCTTAAAGAAATATATATATTTTTTAATTGAAATAGCTTGTATAACATTTTATTTAACATGAAAAAGGGATTTTTTTCAAAATGTTGTTAAAAACAATAAAAAGGTTTAAATAGGCAGAATTTTAGGAAGAATTTCTTTCTTTATTCAAATTGCTTTGAAAAACTACCTTTTGGAGGTAAAAACATACTTTTTTTTCTAACGTTAGGTGGACTTGTCATAAAAATATTGTAAAACCCTTAAAAACGTTGAAAAATGGATAATTCAAATCGCATATATTATACTTGTAAAAAGGGGTTCTATGTAAAATGCCATTAATACTCTTAAATACTGAAAAAAACGTAATTTATGAAATTTTAGTTAGAAAAAGTAGATTGTAACATGAAAAAGTTGTTTTCTACAAAATGTGTTTAAACGTCCAAAAAGGTTAAAAATTGATACTTTGTATAGTTTTAGAGAAAGAAAATGTATATAGTGTTTTTTTTTCTTTTTTTTAATCAAAATATTGAAATTATTAGAGAATTATTAAAAAAGTGACTTTTGGTGTAAAATCATATGGTTTTTCGTGAAAGACATGGTTTTCCTTTAAAAGTAGTAAACTCCAAAAAAACATGGAAAAAAGGGTCATTTATGCGGTTTTAGAGAAAAAAATATATATTGTCGTAAAATAAGGATAAAAGCATAAAAATAGGTAATTTGTCCAATTTTAGAGAAAAAAATTATTATCGAGAAAAAGAATGTATTTTTTTGGTTGTCTTCCACCAACAAATGAAAATATTTCAAAAACCTTGAAAAAGTCACCTTTTAGGCGGAATATTCTTCTTTATTCAAATTGCATATAGTATACTTGTAAAAGGGGGTTTTGTATAAAATACCGTTAATATTCCTAAAAACGTTGAAAAACACGTCATTTATGATTTTTTTTTAGAAAAAAAGTACATTGTGGCAATATTCAATGTTTATTGTTCATTTTTTTATGAAAACAATGAAATAAGCAGAAAATCATCGAAAAATTAACTTTTCGGTGAAAAGAAACTTTTTTCGTGAAATAGCATATATTCCTTTTTTCTGAACTAAAATAAAGATGGTCTTTCCTAGATAAATTGTTAATTCTCCAAGAAACGCTGGAAATGGGATAATTTATGCAATTTTGAGAGAAAAACATGAATTGCCATGAAAAGTATATATATTTCTTGCTTTTTCCTTCATTTTCACTCAAAACATGGAAATGAAAAGAAAAAAAACATTGAAAAATCTTTTTTCTTAAAAAAAAAATATATTTTTCATTGAGATGGCTTGTATTACATTTTATGTTACATGAAAAAGGGATTTTATTCAAAATGTAGTTAAAACCAATTAAAAGGTTTAAAGGAGTGTTGGAGGCGAAAAATCGGATTAAAATCTGGTACATTAACATTTTTCAAGAAAACATATGGGTAGCGTTACCATGTAGATGACTTCATTCTCACCAAGTGTTATAACTGCGAAGAGTTTATTTTTTCCTACAAAAATTATAATAAATAAAATATTGGTGATATCTGGCAACCTTTAAATACCCACTCCTTGTTTACATTGAAAAAAAAAAAAAAAAAAAAAAAAAAAAATGAATGCAAAATTTTTGTTTTTTTGCTGATAAACTATGTGTCTGGAGGATGCTGACATCTTCTCCTACCACCAGACACCCACATATGAGCCAGTGACCCTTACATACTCTAAGTGCCCACCAGACAGTTAGAGGTTGAGCATGTTAGTCCAGGTAATCGCAGTTATCACAGATTTCTATCTCTCATTCTTAATGCCACAATGCCACGACAAAAAGTATGGAAGATTGAAAGGCAGAGAGGGCCAGTGAAGGAAGGAAAAAGGAGGCAGAAGAGAAAAAAGCAAGAAATAACACTTCTGTAGCTAAAACCCATGCCAATGCCTCTACCTTACACACAAATTCAGCAGTCTACCCTTGTGAGAATGGACAAAGTATGTGAGAAGGAGTTAAAGGCCAAAGAAAACAGAGTTAAAGAGATAGATAGGGAGGACTACGAGGCCGGGACGTTTTAAAAATGGCGTGCAGAAACTTTAAAACGCCAGTCCTGAAAATTTCAAGTTTTTGTAATATTTTTGTGAACTACTTCTTTATTTATGGACCGTTTTTGTTCATTTTGGTCTTGTTTAAAAGATTGAAAGTTACTCTTTAATATTACAAGAGGAATTTTTGTTTTGCTTATCAAAAGATTAATTGCAAATTTTTTATTAGAATAACTTGCCAAATTTTTATTGTTTGCATAAATAATTGAAAAGAAAATTTATATAAAATCACAGGATCTTTTCTTTGCAAATCGCTCTTGTAATTTTGTTTCCCAGACATTAAACTTTCATTTGCTGCACAAAACAGCCTTAAAAATTAAATTCCCATACAGAGGTGTATTTTTAAAATTATGTCAATTTAGTAACTACAAAAATACACTACGATTAATATGTACCTAGGAAAAATAAGATAACTTCTGGAATTAAAGTACTATGTAATGGATAATAATCCATGAAATTACCAATGGGATTGGAAAAGTTTCAAAAATCTTCACTCTTGTAAACCTCCTACACCCAATTAAATAGTGTAGTTTATGTAGCTTTAAAGAGAAAAACAATACGCTATAGCGTATGAACAATACGTTATAGCGTATTGTTCATGTTTTTAATTAAAACATGGAAATTCAAAGAAAATTACTGAAAAACTCACTTTTGGAGGTAAAAACATACTTTATTTTCTAAGGGAAGATGGATTTGTCATAAAATTATTGTAAAACCCTTAAAAACGTTGAAAAATGGATAATTCAAATAATTCAAATCGCATATGTTATACATGTAAAAATGGGTTTTATGTAAAATTCCGTTAAAACTCTTAAAAACTGAAAAAAACGTTCTTTATGATTTTTTTGATAGAAAAAGTATATTGTAACATGAAAAACTTGTTTTCTACAAAATGTGTTTAAACGTCCAAAAAGGTTAAAAATGGATACTTTGTATAGTTTCAGAGAAAG
>CM035220.1:6293418-6306056 GCA_020233015.1 Callinectes sapidus | reverse complement strand
ACGCTGGAAAGGGGATAATTTATGCAATTTTGAGAGAGAAAAAAGAATTTCCATGAAAAGTTAATATATTTCTTGCTTTTTCCGTCATTTTCACTCAAAAAATGGAAATGAAAAGAAATAACAATCCTTTTTCTTAAACAAATATATATTTTTTCATTGAAATGGCTTGTATTACATTTTATGTAACATGAAAAAGGCATTTTCTTCAAAATGTTGTTAAGGCCAATAAAAAGGTTTAAAGAGGGTAGTTTATGTAACTTTAAAGATTAAAAAAATACGCTATGGTGTATTGTTCATGTTTTTGAATTAAAACATGGAAATTTAAAAAAATTACTGAAAAACTCACTTGTATAGGTAAAAACATACTTTATTTTCTAAGGGAAGATGGATTTGTCACAAAAATATTATAAAACCCTTAAAAACGTTGAAAAATGGATAATTTAAATCGCATATGTTATACTTTTAAAAGGGAGTTTTATGTAAAATGCTGTTAATACTCTTAAATACTGAAAAAAAAACGTAATTTATGAAATTTTAGATAGAAAAAGTATATTGTAACATGAAAAAGTTGTTTTCTACAAAATGTGTTTAAACGTCCAAAGAGGTTAAAAATGGATACTTTGTATAGTTTCAGAGAAAGAAAATGCATGTAGTGTTTATTTTCTTGTTTTTAATCAAAACATTGAAATCAATAAAAAAAAATTTTTTAAAGTGACTTTGGTGTAAAATCATATTTTTTTCGTAAAAGAGATGGTTTTCATTTAAAAGTAGTAAATCTTCGAAAAAAATTGAAAAAAGAGTCAGTTATGCCGTTTTAGGGGAAAAAAAATATAATTTGTCGAAAAATAAGGATAAAAGAATAAAAAAAATGTAATTTGAGCAATTTTTGAGAAAAAAAATATTGTTAAGAATAAGAATGTATTTTTTTTTATTTATTTCCACCAACAAATGAAAATATGAAAAAAACCTTGAAAAATCACTTTTTAGGCAGAATTTTCTTCTTTATTTAAATTGTATATATTATACGTGTTAAAAAGGGTTTTGTTTAAAATGCCGTTAATACTCGTAAAAACGTTGAAAAACCCGTCATTTATGCTTTTTTCAGAAAAAAAAGTATATTGTGGCAATATTCAGTTTTTTTTATGAAAACAATGAAATTAGCAGAAAATCATCAAAAAATTCACTTTCTTCGGTAAAAAGAAACTTTTTTCGTGAAAAGGCATATATTCCTTTTTTCTGAACTAAAATAAAGATGGTCTTTCTTAGATAATATGTTAATTCTTCAAGAAACGCTGAAAACGGGATAATTTATGCAATTTTGAGGGGAAAAAATGAATTGCCATGAAAATGTAATATATTTCTTGCTTTTTCCTTCATTTTCACTCAAAACGTGGAAATAAAAAGAAATAACACTGAAAACTCCTTTTTCTTAAACAAATATATATTTTTTCATTGAAATGGCTTGTATTTCATTTTATGTAACATGAAAAAGGGATTTTCTTCACAATGTTTTTAAAACCAATAAAAAGGTTTAAATAGGGTAGTTTATGTAACTTTACAGATAAAAACAATACGCTATAGCGTATTGTTCATGTTTTTAATTAAAACACGGAAATTCAAAGAAAATTACAGAAAATCTCACTTTTGGAGGTAAAAACATGCTTTTTTCTAGGGGAAGATGGATTTGTTGTAAAATTATTGTAAAACCCTTAAAAATACTCTTAAAAACTGAAAAAAACGTAATTTGTGAAATTTTCGATAGAAAAAGAATTTTGTAACATGAAAAAGTTGTTTTCTACAAAATGTGTTTAAACGTCCAAAAAGGTTAAAAATGGAGACTTTGTACAGTTTCAGAGAAAGAACTTGTATATAGTCTTTATTTTCTTGTTTTTAATCAAAAAACTGAAATCAATAGAAAATTATTAAAAAAGTGACTTTAGATGTAAAATCATATATATATATATATATATATATATATATATATATATATATATATATATATATATATATATCTATATATATATATATATATATATATTTCTATATAATTCTATATAATATGTTTGTAAGAGAGATGGTTTTCCTTTAAAAGTAGTAAATCTCCGAAAAACATTGAAAAAAAGGTCATTTATGCAGTTTTATAGAAAAAGAATATATTGTAGTAATTAAGGAAAAAAACATAAAAATAGGTAATTTGTGCAATTTTATAGAAAAAAAGTATTGTCGAGAAAAAGAATGTATTTTTTTGTTTTTTTTTCCTCCAACAAATGAAAATATGAAAAAAAACCTTGAAAAAGTCACTTTTTAGGCAGAATTTTCTTATTTTTTCTAATTGCATATATTATACTTTTAAAAGGGGGTTTTGTTTTAAAATGCCGTTAATACTCCTAAAAACGTTGAAAAACACGTCATTTATGATTTTTTTTTAGAAAAAAAAGCATATTGTGGCAATATTCAATGTTTATTGTTTATTTTTTTATGAAAACAGTGAAAAAATTCACTTTTTCGGTAAAAACAAATTGTTTTCGTGAAAAGGCATATATTACTTTTTTCTTAACTAAAATAAAGATGGTCTCTCTTAGATAAGATGTTAATTCTCCAAGAAACGCTGGAAACGGGATAATTTATGCAATTTTGAGAGTAAAATATGAATTGCCATGAAACGTTAATATATTTCTTGCTTTTTCCTTCATTTTCACTCAAAACATGGAAATGAAAAGAAATAAGGGGTAAAAACATACTTTATTTTCTAATTGAGGATGGATTTGTCATAAAATTAATTTAAAACCGTTGAAAAATGGATAATTCAAATCGCATATGTTATACTTGTAAAAGGACGTTTTATGGAAAATGCCGTTAATACTCTTAAAAACTGAAAAAAACGTAATTTATGAAATTTTAGATTGAAAAAGTATATTGGTATATGAAAAAGTTGTTTTCTACAAAATGTTTTTAAATGTCCAAAAAGGTTAAAAATGAATATTTTGTACAGTTTCAGAGAAAGTAAATGCATATAGTGTTTATTTTCTTGTTTTTAATCAAAACATTGATATCAATAGAAAATTATTAAAAAAGTGACTTTTGGTTTAAAATCATATTTTTTTTTCGTAAAAGAGATGGTTTTTCTTAAAAAGTAGTAAATCTCCGAAAAACTTTGAAAAAAGGGTAATTTATGCGGTTTTAGAGAAAAAATATATATATTGGCCTAAAATAAGGATAAAAGCATAAAAATAGGTAATTTGTGCAATTTTAGAGAAAAAAAGTATTGTCGAGAAAATGAATGTATTTTTTTTTTTGGTTTTCTTCCACCAACAAATGAAAATATGGAAAAATCCTTGGAAAAGTCACTTTTTTGGCAGAATTTTCTTTTTATTCAAATTGCATATATTATACTTATATAAGGGGGTTTTGTTAAAAATGCCGTTAATACTCCTAAAAACGTTGAAAAACTCGTCACTTATAATTTTTTTTAGAAAAAAAACTATATTTTAGCTATATTCAGTGTTTTTTGTTTATTTTTTATGAAAAAATGAAATAAGCAGAAAATCATCGATAAATTCACTTCTTCGGTGAAAATTTTTTATTTCGTGAAATGGCATATATTCCTTTTTTCTGAACTAAAATAAAGATGGTCTTTCTTAGATAAGATGTTAATTCTCCAAGAAACGCTGGAAACGGGATAATTTATACAATTTTGAGAGAAAAAATGAATTGTAATGAAAAGGTAAT
This sequence comes from Callinectes sapidus, assembly GCA_020233015.1. Taxonomy (NCBI): domain Eukaryota; kingdom Metazoa; phylum Arthropoda; class Malacostraca; order Decapoda; family Portunidae; genus Callinectes; species Callinectes sapidus. The sequence goes on along the minus strand of CM035220.1, from coordinate 6,302,327 downwards.
ATATTTCTTGCTTTTTCCTTCATTTTCACTTAAAACATGAAAATGAAAAGAAATAACACTAAAAAATCCTTTTTCTTAAAGAAATATAAATTTTTTTATTAAAATAGCTTGTATTACATTTTATGTAACATGAAAAAGGGATTTTCTTCAAAATGTTGTTAAAACCAATAAAAAGGTTTAAATAGGGTAGTTTATGTAACTTTAAAGAGAAAAGCAATACGATATAGGGTATTGTTCATGTTCTTAATTAAAACATGGAAATTCAAAGAAAATGACTGAAAAACTCACTTTTGGAGGTAAAAACAACTTTTTTTCTAAGGGAAGATGGATTTGTCATAAAATTTTTGTAAAACTATAAAAAACGTTGAAAAATGGATAATTCAAATCCAATATGTTATACTTGCAAAAGGGGGTTTTATGTAAAATGCCGTTAATACTCTTAAAAACTGAAAAAATGTAATGTATGAAAATTTAGATAGAAAAATTATATTGTAACATGAAAAAGTTGTTTTCTACAAAATGTGTTTAAACGACCAAAAAGGTTAAAAATGGATACTTTGTACAGTTTCAGAGAAAGAAAATGTATATAGTGTTGGTTTTCTAATTTTTAGTCAAAACATTGAAATCAATAGAAAATTATTAAAAAAGTGACTTGTGGTGTAAAATTATATTTTTCTCGTAAAAGAGATGGTTTTCTTTTAAAAGTAGTAAATCTCCGAAAAACATTGAAAAATGGGTCATTTATGTGGTTTTACAGAAAAAAATATATATATTGTCGTAAAATAAGGATAAAAGCAAAAAAATAGGTAATTTGTGCAATTTTAGGGAAAAAAAAACATTACATTTTAGGCAGAATTTTCTTTTTATTCAAATTGGATATATTATACTTGAAAAAGAAGTTTTTGTTTAAAATGCCGTTAATACTCCTAAAAACGTTAAAAAACATGTCATTTATGATTTTTTTTTTTTTTCAGAAAAAAATATATCATGGCAATATTCAGTGTGTTTTTGTTTATTTTTTTATGAAAACAATGAAATAAGCAGAAAATCATCGAAAAATTAACTTTTTCGGTGAAAAGAAACTCTTTTCGTGAAATGGTATATATATTTTTTTTCTGAACTAAAATAAAGATGGTCTTTCTTAGATAAGATGTTAATTCTCCAAGAAACGCTGGAAACGAGATAAATTATGCAATATTGAGAGAAATTATGAATTGCCGTGAAAAGTTAATATATTTCTTGCTTTTTCCTTCATTTTCACTCAAAACATGGAAATGATCAGAAATAACACTGAAAAATCCCTTTTCTTAAAGAAATATATATTTTTTCATTGAAATAGCTTGTATTACATTTTATGTAACATGAAAAAGAGATTTTCTTCAAAATATTGTTAAAACCAATAAAAAGGTTTAAATAGGGTAGTTTATGTAATTTTAAATAAAGAAACAATACACTAGAGCGTATTGTTCATGTTTTTAATTAAAACATGGAAATTCAAAGAAAATTACTGAAAAACACACTTTTGGAGATAAAAACTTTATTTTTTTTTTCTAGGGGAAGATAGATTTGTCATAAAATTATTGTAAAACCCTTAAAAACTTTGAAAAATGGATTATTCAAATCGAATATGTTATACTTGTAAAATATGGTTTTATGTAAAATTCCATTAATACACCTAAAAACTGAAAAAAAACCGTAATATATGAAATTTTACATAGAAAAATTATATTGTAACATGAAAAAAGTTGTTTTCTTCAAAATGTGTTTAAACGTCCGAAAAGGTAAAAAATGGATACTTTGTACAGTTTCAGAGAAAGAAAATGTATATAGTGTTTATTTTCTTGTTTTTAATCAAAACATTGAAATAAATAGAAAATTTTTAAAAAGTGACGTTTCTTGTAAAATCATTTTTTTTTTCGTAAAACATGGATTTCCTTTAAAAGTAGTAAATCTCCGAAAAACATTGTAAAAAGGGTCACTCATACGGTTTTAAAGAGGAAAAAAAATTGTCGTAAAATAACGATGAAAGCATAAAAATAGGTAATTTGTGCAATTTTATAGAAAAAAAGTATTGTCGAGAAAAAGAATGTATTTTTTTTGGTTTTCTTCCACCAACAAATGAAAATATGAAAAAACCTTTAGAAGTCACTTTTTAAGCAGAATTTTCTTCTTTATTCAAATTGCATATATTTTACATGTATAAGGGGGTTTTGTTTAAAATGCCGTTAATACTCCTAAAAACGTTGAAAAACACGTCATTTATGATTTTTCTTAGAAAAATAGTATATTTTTGCAATATTCAGTGTTTTTTGTTTGTTTTTTTATGAAAACAATGAAATAAGCAGAAAATCATCGAAAAATTTACTTTTTCGGTTAAAAGAAACTTTTTTCGTGAAATGGCATATATTCCTTTTTTCTTAAGTAAAATAAAGATGTTCTTTCTTAGAAAAAAAAGGAATATATGCCATTTCACAGAAAAAGTTCCTTTTCACCGAAAAAGTGAATTTTTCCATGGTTTTTTTGCTTATTTCATTGTTTTCATAAAAAATAACCTTTCATTTCCATGTTTTGATTGAAAATGAAGGAAAAAGCAAGAAATATATTGACTTTCATTTTTTTCTCTCAAAATTGCATAAATTATCCTCTTTTCAGCGTTTTTAGGAGAATTAACATCTTACCTAAGAAAGACCATCTTTTTTAGTAAAGAAGAAAGGAATATATGCCATTTCACAGAAAAAGTTCCTTTTCAACGAAAAAGTTAATTTTTCTAAGGTTTTCTGCTTATTTTAATGTTTTCATAAAAATTAACGTTTCATTTCCATTTTTGATTGAAAATGAAGGAAAAAGCAAGAAATATATTGACTTTTTATATCAATTCATTTTTTTCTATCAAAATTGCATAATTTATCGCCTTTTCAGCATTTTTTTGGAGAATTAACATCTTATCTAAGAAAGACCATCTTTTTAAGTGAAGAAAAAAATATTTATATATGGCATTTCACGAAAAAATTTGCTTTTCACCGAAAAAGTGATTTTTTCGATGATTTTCTGCTTATTTCGTTGTTTTCATAAAAATTAACTTTTCATATCCATGTTTTGATTGAAAATGAAGGAAAAAGCAAGAAATATATTGACTTTTTATTGCTATTCAATTTTTTCTCCCAATATTACATAAATTATCCCCTTTTTAACGTTTTTAAGAGAATTAACATCTTATCTAAGAAAGACCATCTTTTTTAATGAAGAAAAAAGGAATATATGCCATTTCACGAAAAAAAGTTCCTTTTCACCGAAAAAGTGAATATTTCGATGATTTTCTCCTTATTTCATTGTTTCCATAAATAATAAACAAAAAACAATGAATATTGCCACAATGTAGTACTTGCTTGTCAAAAATTTCATAAATGACGTGTTTTCAACGTTTTTAGGAGTATCAACGGCATTTTACACAAAACCCTCTTCTACAAGCGTAATATAGGCAATTTGAATAAAGAAAAAAATTCGGCGTAAAAAGTGACTTTTTCAATGTTTTTATCTTATTTTAATCTGTTCGTGGAAAAAGACCAAAAATACATTTTTTTTCGACAATATTTTTTTTCTCTAAAACTGCATAACTGATCCTTTTTTCAATGTTTTACGGAGATTTACAACTTTAAAAAAAAAACCCTCGCTTTTAGGAAAAAAATATGATTTTACACGAAAAGTAATTTTTTAATAATTTTTCTTTTGATTTTAATGTTCTGATTAAAAACAAGAAAAAAAACTCTATATACATTTTTTTTCTCTGAAACTGTACAAAGTCCCCATTTTTGAACGTTTAAAAATGTGTACAAAGAAACTTTTTCATGTCACAATATACTTTTTCATGTAAAATTTAAAAACCTACGTGGTTTTTAAACGTTTTTAGGAGTATTAACGGCATTCTACACGAAACCCACCTTTTACAATTATAACATATGCAATTTGAATTAAGATATAAAATTCTGCTGAAAAGTGACTTTTTTTTTGTTTTTCATGTTATTTTCATTGGTTGATAGAAGAAATAAAAAAATTAATTATTTTTTACAATATATTTTTTTTCCCTAAAAATGCATAAATCATCCTTTTTCCAACGTTTTTTTTTTTTTTTTTGAGATTTTAAAACTATTCAAGGAAGCCGCTCTCTTTTAGAAAAAAAGGATTTTTTTCATCAAAATTGCATAAATTACCTCTTTTTCAAAGCTTTTAAGAGTATTAACAACATTTCAAAGAAAAACACTCAGTTTTAGTTAGTTAGTTTAGTTTTTACCCCCAAAAGTGAGTTTTTTTCATTAATTATCTTTCAATTTCAATGTTTTAATTAAAAACAAGAAAAATAAACTATATATTTTTTTTTATCTTTAAAGTTACATAAAATACCCTATCTTAACCTTTTTATTGGTTTTAACAACATTTTGAAGAAAATCCCTTTTTTTTTGTTACATAAAATGTAATACAAGCCATTTCAAGGAAAAAATATATATTTCTTTTAGAAAAAAGGATTTTACAGTATATTTCTTTTCATATCCATGTTTTGATTGAAAATGAAGGAAAAAGCAAGAAATATATTGACTTTTTATAGCAATTCATTTTTTTCTCTCAATTTTGCATAAATTATCCCCTTTTCAGCATTTTTAGGAGAATTAACATATTATCTAAGAAAGACCATCTTTTTTAGTGAAGAAAAAAGAAATATATGCCATTTCACGGAAAAAGATCCTTTTCACCAAAAAAGTTAATTTTTCCATGGTTTTCTGCTTATTTCATTGTTTTCATAAAAAATAACCTTTCATTTCCATGATTTGATTGAAAATGAAGGAAAAAGCAAGAAATATATTGACTTTCATTTTTTTCTCTCAAAATTGCATACATTATCCTCTTTTCAACGTTTTTAGGAGAATTAACATCTTATCTAAGAAAGACCATCTTTTTTTAGTAAAGAAGAAAGGAATATATGCCATTTCACGGAAAAAGTTCCTTTTCAACGAAAAAGTTAATTTTTCTAAGGTTTTCTGCTTATTTCAATGTTTTCATAAAAATTAACGTTTCATTTCTATGTATTGATTGAAAATGAAGGAAAAAGCAAGAAATATATTGACTTTTTATATCAATTCATTTTTTTTTCTGTCAAAATTGCATAAATTATTCCCTTTTCAGCGTTTTTAGGAGAATTAACATCTTATTAAAGAAAGACCATCTTTTTAAGTGAAGAAAAAAAGAAATATATGGCATTTCACGAAAAAATTTGCTTTTCACCGAAAAAGTGATTTTTTCGATGATTTTCTGCTTATTTCATTGTTTTCATAAAAATTAACCTTTCATTTCCATGTTTTGATTGAAAATGAAGGAAAAAGCAAGAAATATATTGACTTTTTATTGCTATTCAATTTTTTCTCCCAAAACTACATAAATTATCCCCTTTTCAGCGTTTTTAGGAGAATTAACATCTAATCTAAGAAAGACCATCTTTATTAATGAAGAAAAAAGGAATATATGCCATTTCACGAAAAAAAGTTCCTTTTTACCAAAAAAGTGAATATTTCGTTGATTTTCTTCTTATTTCATTGTTTTCATAAATAATAAACTAAAAACAATGAATATTGCCACAATGTACTTTCTTCTCAAAAATTTCATAAATGACGTGTTTTTCAACGTTTTTAGGAGTATCAACGGTATTTTACACAAAACCCTCTTTTACAAGCGTAATATAGGCAATTTGAATAAAGAAAAAAGTTCGGCCTAAAAAGTGACTTTTTCAATGTTTTTATCTTAATTTCATCTGTTGGTGGAAAAAGACCACAAATACATTTTTTTTCGACAATATATATTTTTTTCTCTAAAACTGCATAAATGACCTTTTTTCAATGTTTTACGGAGATTTACAACTTTTTAAAGAAATCCCTTGCTTTTAGGAAAATAATATGATTTTACACGAAAAGTTATTTTTTAATAATTTTCTTTTGATTTCAATGTTCTGATTATAAACAAGAAAAAAAAACTCTATATACATTTTCTTACTCTGAAACTGTACAAAGTACCCATTTTTGAATGTTTAAAAACATGTACAAAGAAACTTTTTCATGTTACAATATACTTTTTTATCTAAAATTTAAAAAACTACGTGTTTTTTAAACGTTTTTAGGAGTATTAACGGCATTTTACACGAATCCCACCTTTTACAGTTATGACATATGTAATTTGAATTAAGAAAAAAAATTCTGCTGAAAAGTGGCTTTTTTTTGTTTTTCATGTTATTTTTATTGGTTGATGGAAGAAAAGCAAATAATTAATTGTTTTTTACGACAATATATTTTTTTCTCTAAAAATGCATAAATCATCCATTTTTTACCGTTTTTTATGGAGATTTTAAAACTTTTAAAGGAAGCCGCTCTATTTTAGAAAAAAAAGATGATTTTACCCCAAATCAATGATTTTCTATTGATTTGAATGTTTTGATGAAAAAAAAAAAAACAAGAGAAAAAACACTTTATACCTTTCCTTTCTCTGAAAGTATATAAACTACCAAATTTTAACCTTTTTGGACGTTTTAACAACATTTTGAAGAAAAAACCTTTTTCATGTTACAAAAAATGTAATATATATATATACCCTTCAAAAAAGAAAATATATCTTTCAAAAAAAGGGATAATTTAAATGTTTCTATTTTAATTTCCATTTTTCTCCCAAAACTGCTTATCTAAGAAAGACCATCTTTTTCAATGAAGAAAAAAGGAATGTATGCCATTTCATGACAAAAGTTCCTTTTCATCGAAAAAGTGAATATTTCGATGATTTTCTCCTTATTTCATTGTTTTCGTAAATAATAAACAAAAAACAATGAAAATTGCCACAATGTACTTTTTTTCTCAATAATTTCATAAATGACGTGTTTTTCAACGCTTTTAGGAGTATCAACGGCATTTTACACAAAATCCCCTTTTACAAGTGTAATATAGGCAATTTGAATAAAGAAAAAATATCGGCCTAAAAAGTGATTTTTTCAATGTTTTTATCTTATTTTCATCTGTTGGAGCAGAAATACATTCTTTTTTCGAAAATATATTTTTTTCTCTAAAACTGCATAAATGACTCTTTTTTCAATGTTTTACGGAGATTTACAAGTTTTCAAAGAAAACCCTTTCTTTTAGGAAAAAAATATGATTTTACACGAAAAGTCATTTTTTAATAATTCTCTTTTGATTTCAATGTTCTGATTAAAAACAAGAAAAAAAAAAACACTATATACATTTTCTTTCTTTGAAACTGTACAAAGTACCCATTTTTGAACGTTGAAAAACATGTACAAAGAAACTTTTTCATGTTACAATATACTTTTTTATCTAAAATTTCAAAAACTACGTGTTTTTTAAATGTTTTTAGGAGTATCTATTAACGGCATTAGACACGAAACCCACCTTTTACAATTATAACATATGCAATTTGAATGAAAAAAAAAATCTGCTGAAAACTGACATTTTTTTGTTTTTCATTTTATTTTCACTGGTTGATAGAAGAGAAGCAAAAAATTAATTGTTTTTTACGACAATATATTTTTTTCTCTAAAAATGCATAAATCATCCTTTTTTCAACGTTTTATTAGGAGATTTTAAAACTTTTTCAAGGAAGCCGCTCTCTTTTAGAAAAAAAAGGATGATTTTACTCCAAATCAATGATTTTCTATTGATTTCAATGTTTTGAATAAAAAAAGAAAAAAAAACCACTTTATACATTTCTTTTCTCTGAAAGTATATAAACTACCAAATTTTAACCTTTTTGGACGTTTTAACAACTTTTTGAAGAAAAAAACTCTTTCATGTTACAAAAAATGTAATATATATATACCGTTCAAGAAAGAAAATATTTCTTTAAAAAAAATGTTTTGAGGGATCATTTTAAATGTTCAAAATATTTCTTTAAAAAAAAGGGATATTTTAAATGTTTCTATTTTAATTTCCATGTTTTGATTGAAAAGGAAGAAAAAATCAAGAAATCCACGTAGTTTTTATGGCAAAACATTTTCTTTCTTTAAATTCCATAAATTACCCGTGTTTCAACGTTTTTCAGAGTATTAACAATATTTTAAAGTAAACCCACTTTTTAACATAAATATAATTGTAATATTTGCAATTTAACCAAAAAAAAGTATATTTTCTACCCTATTTTAACCTCTTTAGGAGTTTTAACAATATTTTGAGGAAAAATCTTTTTAATTTAAATAAAAAGTATGCCATTTCAAAGAAAAAAAATTATGTCAAAACTTTCTTTATTTCTCTTTTTCTATCCATGTTTTGATTGAAAATGAAGGAAAAAGACACTTAAATTTTATAGCAGTACGTTTTTTCATCAATATTGCATAAATTACCTCTTTTTCAGCGCTTTTAAGAGTATTAACAACATTTCAAAGAAACACGCTCAGTTTTAGTTAGTTTAGTTTTATCTCCAAAATTGAGTTTTTTTCAGTAATTATCTTTCAATTTCAATTTTTTCATTAAAAACAAGAAAAATACACTACATATATTTTTTCTCTTTAAAGTTACATAAACTACCCTATTTTAACCTTTTTATTGGTTTTAACAACATTTTTAAGAAAATCCCTTTTTCTTGTTACATAAAATGTAACACAAGCCATTTCAAGGAAAAAATATACATTTCTTTTAGAAAAAAATTTTTTTACAGTATTTTTCTTTTCATTTCCATGTTTTGATTGAAAATGAAGGAAAAAGCAAGAAATACATTTTTTTTATAGCAATTAATTTTTTTCTTTCAAAATTGCATAAATTATCCCCCTTTTCAGCGTTTTTTGGAGAATTAACATCTAATCTAAGAACACCATATTTTTTAGTGAAGAAAAAAGGAATATATGCCATTCCACGGAAAAAGTTCCTTTTCAC
>CM035220.1:6282684-6293318 GCA_020233015.1 Callinectes sapidus | reverse complement strand
CGAAAAACTGATTTTTTCGATGATCTGCTTATTTCATTATTTTAATAAAAGAGTAACTTTTCATTTCTATGTTTGATTGAAAATTAAGGAAAAAGCAAGAAATATATTGACTTTTTATTGCAATTCATTTTTTTCTCTCAAAATTGCATAAATTATCCCCTTTTCAGCGTTTCTAGGAGAATTAACATCTTATCTCATAAAGACCATCTTTTTTTAGTGAAGAAAAAAGGAATATATGCCATTTCACGGAAAAAGTTCCTTTTCACCGAAAAAGTAAATTTTTCGATGATTTTCTGCTTATTTCATTGTTTTCATAAAAAATAACTTTTCATTTCCATGTTTTGATTGAAAATGAAGGAAAAAGCAAGATATATATTGACTTTTTATAGCAATTCATTTTTTTCTCTCAAAATTGCATAAATTATGCTCTTTTCAGCGTTTTTAGGAGAATTAACATCTTATTTAAGAAAGACCATCTTTTTTAGTGAAGAAAAAAGGAATATATGACATTTCACGGAAAAAGTTCATTTTCACCTAAAAAATGAATTTTTCGATGGTTTTCTGCTTATTTCAATGTTTTCATAATAAATAACTTTTCATTTCCATGTTTTGATTACAAATTAAAGACAAGGCAAGAAATATATTGAATTTTTTTGCAATTCATTTTTTTTCTTTCAAAATTGCATACATTATCCCCTTTTCAGCGTTTTAAGGACAATTAACATCTTATCTAAGAAAGACCATCTTATTAAATGAAGAAAAAAAGAAATATATGCCATTTAAGAAAAAAAAGTTGCTATTCACCGAAAAAGTGTTTTTCGATGATTTTCTGCTTATTTCATTGTTTTCATAAAAATTAACTTTTCATATCCATGTTTTGATTGAAAATTAAGGAAAAATCAAGAAATACATTGACTTTTTATTGCAGTTCATTATTTTGTCTCTCAAAATTGCATAAAAAAATTGCATAAATAAACCCTTCTCAGCGTTTTTAGGAGAATTAATATCTTATCTAAGGAAGACCATCTTTCTAAGTAAACAAAAAAGGAATATATGCCATTTCACGAAAGAAATTCCTTTTCACCGAAAAAAGGAGTATTTCGATGATTTTCTGCTTATTTCATTGTTTTCATAAATAATAGACAAAAAACAATGGATACTATGACTTTTTCTCAAAAATTTAATAAATGACGTGTTTTTTAACGTTTTTAGGAGTATTAACGGCATTTTACACGAAACCCTCTTTTACAAGTGTAATATAGGGAATTTGAATAAAGAAAAAAATTCTGCCTAAAAAGGGACTTTTTCAATGTTTTTATCTTATTTTCATCTGTTGGTGGAAAAAAAGCAAAAATACATTCTTTTTTTCGACAATATTTTTTTTCTCTTAAACTGCATAAATGACCCTTTTTTCAATGTTTTACGGAGATTTACAACTTTTCAAAGAAAACTCTCTCTTTTAGGAAAAAAAATATGATTTTACACGAAAAGTCATTTTTTAATAATTTTCTTTTCATTCCAATGTTTTGATTAAAAACAAGAAAATAAACACTATATACATTTTCTTTTTTGAAACTGTACAAAGTACCCAATTTTGAACTTTTAAAAACATGTAGAGAAAAACTTTTTCAAGTTACAATATCCTTTTTTATCTAAAAGTTAAAAAAATACGCATTTTTTAAACGTTTTTAGGAGTATCAATGGCATTTTACACGAGACCCACCTTTTACAATTATAACATATGCAATTTGAATTAAGAAAACAAATTCTGCTGAAAAGCGACTTTTTTTATGTTTTACATGTTATTTTCATTGGTTGAAGAAAAGCAAAAAATTAATTGTTTTTTACGACAATATCTTTTTCTCTAAAAATGCATAAATCATACTTTTTACAACGTTTTTTTTGGAGATTTAAAACTTTTCAAGGAAGCCGCTCTCTTTTAGAAAAAAAAGATAATTTTACTCCAAATCAATGATTTTCTATTGATTTCAATGTTTTGATTAAAAACAAGAGAAAAAACACTTTATACATTTCCCTTCTCTGAAAGTATATAAACTACCAAATCTTAACCTTTTTGGACGTTTTAACAACATTTGAAGAAGAAACCTTTTTCATGTTACAAAAAAAGTAATATATATATCCTGTTCAAGAAAGAAAATATTTCATTCAAAAAAAGGGATAATTTAAATGTTTCTATTTTAATTTCCATGTTTTGATTGAAAAGGAAGGAAAAATCAAGAAATCCATGTAGTTTTTATGGCAAAACATTTTCTTTCCTAAAAATTCCATAAATTACCCGTGTTTCAACGTTTTTTAGAGTATTAACAATATTTTAAAGCAAACCCTCTTTTTCACATAAATATAATTGTAATATATGCAATTTAACCAAGAAAAGTGTATTTTCTACCCTATTTTAACCTTTTTAGGAGTTTTAACAATATTTTGAGGAAAAATCTTTTTAATTCAAATAAAAAGAAATTTCAAAGAAAAAAGCAAATATATGTCAAAATTCTCTTTGTTTTACTTTTTTTTATCCATGTTTTGATTGAAAATGAAGGAAAATGACACTTAAATTTTATAGCAGTACATTTTTTTCATCAATATTTCATAAATTACCTCTTTTTCAGCGTTTTTAACATTTCAAAGAAAAACACTCAGTTTTAGTTAAATAGTTTAGTTTTTACCTCCAAAAGTGAGTTTTTTTCAGTAATTATCTTTCAATTTCAATGTTTTAATTAAAAACAAGAAAAATGCACTATATATTTTTTTTTCTCTTTTAAGTTACATAAAGTACCCTATCTTAACCTTTTCATTGGTTTTAACAACATTTTTAAGAAAATCCCTTTTTCTTGTTACATAAAATGTAATACAAGCCATTTCAAGGAAAAAATATATATTTCTTTTAGAAAAAGGATTTTACAGTATTTTTCTTTTCACTTCCATGTTTTGATTGAAAATGAAGGAAAAAGCAAGAAATATATTGACTTTTTATAGCAATTAAATTTTTTTCTCAAAATTCTATAAATTATCCCCTTTTTAGCGTTTTTAGGAGAATTAACATCTTATCTAAGAAAGACCATCTTTTTTTAGTGAAGAAAAAAGGAATATATGCCTTTTCACGGAAAAAGTTCCTTTTCACCAAAAAAGTGAATTTTTCGATGATTTTGTAGCAGCACACTACTTCAGTTTGCCCTTAAATATACTGTAGTAGCACACTACTTCAGTCTGCCCTTAAATATACCATTCTCACATTCTGTCTGTCTTGAACGCAGATTATTTAATTTGTAATATATATCTTTCCTTTATATATCATTTCATCCGTTTTACATACACATCATACACAAACCAACATACACATTAAAACACACATAAATATTCCTCTCAACCATTATCCATTCTCAACACTGCACTCATCTTACACACATCTCACACCATAATCAAATACCAGATAATATATTACTAATGAAAATCTATACGTATACCAAAGATATAAAGTGAATAAAGAAGAGAGTAACAAGAGGGGATTTCCTTCACCGTTAAAAATGGGTACTTTGTACAGTTTCAGAGAAAGAAAATGTATATAGGGTTTATTTTCTTGTTTTAATCAAAACATTGAAATCAATGGAAAATTATTAAAAAATTATTTTTGGTGTAAATTTTTTTTTTTTCGTAAAAGAGATGGTTTCCCTTGAAAAGCATTAAAACTCCAAAAAACATTAAAAAAAAGGTCATTTATGCAGTTTTAGAGAAAAAAATATATTATGGTAAAATAAGGATAAAAGCATAAAAATAGGTAATTTGTGCAATTTTAGAGAAAAAAATATTTTCGAGAATAAGAATGCATTTTTTTTGGTTTTCTTCCTTGAACAATTGAAAATGAGAAAAAAAACATTGAAAAAGTCACTTTTTAGGCAGATTTATCTTCTTTATTCAAATTGCATATATTATACTTGTAAAAAGGGGTTTATTTTAAAATGCCGTTAATACTCCTAAAAACGTTGAAAAACACGTCATTTATGATTTTTTTCAGTAAAAAGTAGATTGTCGCAATATTCAGTGTGTTTTTTTTATGAAAAAAATGAAATAAGCAGAAAATCATCGAAAAATTCACTTTTTCGGTGAAAAGGAACTTTTTTCGTGAAAAGGCATATATTCCTTTTCTCTGAACTAAAAAACAAATGGTGTTTCTTTGAAAAGATGTTAATTCTCCTAAAAACACTGGAAAGGGGATAATTTATGATATTTTGAGAAAACATAAAATCTAATGAAAATATAAATTTAATAAATAAAACGTGCAAATAAAAAGAAAAAAAAACTGAAAAACATTTTTTCTAAATTTTTTTTTTTTCCTTGAAATGGCTTGTATTACATTTTATGTAACATAACAAAGGCATTTTCTTCAAAATGTTGTTAAAACCAATAAAAAGGTTGAAATAAGGTAGTTTATGTAACTTTAAAGAGAAAAAAACAATACTCTATAGCGTACTATTCATGTTTTTAATTAAAATATGGAAATTCAAAGAAAATTACTTAAAACTCACTTTTGGAGGTAAAAAACATACTTTTTATTCTAAGGCAAGATGAATTTTTCATTAAAATATTGTAAAACCCTGAAAAACGTTGAAAAATAGATAATTCAAATCGCATATGTTATATGTGTAAAAGGGGGTTTTGTGTAAAATGGCGTTAATACTCTAAAAAACTGAAAAAAACCTAATTAACGAAATTTTAGATAAAAAAGTATATTGTAACATGAAAAAGTTATTTTCTACAAAATATTTTCAGACGTCCAAAAAGGTTAAAAATGGGTACTTTGTACAGTTTTAGAGAAAGAAAATGTATATACTGTTTATTTTCTTGTTTTTAATTAAAACATTGAAATCAAAAGAAAAATGATTAAAAAATCAAATTTTTCTCGTAAAAGAAATGGTTTTCCTTGAAAAGCTGTAAATCTCCGAAAAACATTGAAAAAGGGGTCATTTATGCAGTTTTAGAGAAAAAAAATATATTATCGTAAAATAAGGATAAAACAATAAAAATAGGTAATTTGTGCAATTTTAGAGAAAAAAATTATCGTCGAGAAAAGAATATATGTTTATTGGTTTTCTTCCGCCAACAAATATAAGAAAATAAGAAAAAAAAATATTGAAAAGTCACTTTTTAGGCAGAATTTTCTACTTTATTCAAATTGCATATATTATACTTGTAAAAAGAGGTTTTGTTTAAAATGCTATTAATACTACAAAAAACGTTGATAAACACGTCATTTATGATTTTCTTTCAGTAAAAAGTATATTGTTGCAATATTCATTGTTTTCTTCTTTTATTTTTTTTATGAAAACAATGAAATAATCAGAAAATTCACTTTTTCGTTGAAAAGGAACTTTCTTCGTGAAATGGCATATATTCCTTTTTTCTAAACTAAAAAAAAAAGATGGTCTTTCTTGGATAAGATGTTAACTCTCCTAAAAACGCTGGAAAGGAGATAATTTATCCAATTTTGAGAAAAAAAATGAATTTAAATAAAAAGTTAATATATTTCTTGCTTTTTCCTTTATTTTCATTCAAAACGTGCAAATGAAAAGCAAAAACACTGAAAAATCCGTTTTTTTTTAAGAAATATATATTTTTTTCCTTGAAATGGATTGTATTACATTTTATGTAACATGAAAAAGGGATTTTCTTCAAAATGTTGTTAAAACTAATAAAAAGTTTAAAAAATATAGTTTATGTAACTTTAAAAAGAAAAAAACAATACTCTATAGCGTACTGCTCATGTTTTTAATCAAAACATGAAAATTCAAAGAAAATTACTGAAAAACTCAATTTTGGAGGTAAGAACATTCTTTTTTTTCTAAGGGGAAGATGGATTTCTCATAAAAATATTTTAAATCCCTAAAAAACGTTGGAAAGTGGATAATTCAAATGGCATATGTTATACTTGTAAAAGAGGGTTTTGTGTAAAATGCCGATAATACTCTTAAAAACTGAAAAAAAAAGTTACGAAATTTTACATAAAAAGAGTATATTGTAACATGAAAAGTTGTTTTCCACAAAACATTTTTAAACGTCGAAAAAGGTTAAAAATGGGTACTTTGTACAGTTTCAGAGAAAGAAAATGTATATTGTGTTTATTTTCTTGTTTTTAATCAAAACATTGAAAACAATAGAAAATGATTAAAAAATTACTTTTGGTGTAAAATCATATTTTTTTCGTAAAAGAGATGGTTTTCCTTGAAAAGTCGTAAATCTCCAAAAAAACAATGAAAAAAGGGTCATTTATGCAGTTTTAGAGAAAAAAATATATTATCGTAAAATAAGCATACAAATAGGAAATTAATGCAATTTCACACAAAAAAATATATTGTCGATAAAAAAAATGTATTTTTTTTTTTTTTTTGTTTTCTTCCACCAATAAATAAAAATAAGAAAAAAACGTTGAAAAGGCACTTTTTAGGCAGAATTTTCTTCTTTATTCAAATTGCATATATTATATATGTAAAAGGGGGTTTTGTTTAAAATGCCGTTAATTCTCCTAAAAACGTTAAAAAACACTTCTTTTATGATTTGTTTCTGTAAAAAGTATATTGTCACAATATTCAGTGTTTTTTTGTTTAGTTTTTGATGAAAACAATGAAATAATCAGAAAATCATCAAAAAATTCACTTTTCCGGTGAAAAGGAATTTTTTCGTGAAATGGCATATATTCATTCCTTTTTTCTCAAATAAGAAAAAGATGGTCTTTCTTAGATAAGATATTTATTCTCCTAAAAATGCTGGAAAAGGGATAATTTATGCAATTTTGAGAAAAAAAAATAATTCCAATAAAAAGTTTATATATTTCTTGCTTTTTCCTTCATTTTTATTCAAAACGTGCAAATAAAAAAAAACTGAAAAATCCTTTTTCTAAAAGAAATATATATTTTTTTTCTCTTGAAATGGCTTGTATTTTATATTGTCACATAAAAAAGGTATTTTCTTCAAAATGTTGTAAAAAACAATAAAAAAAGGTTTAATTAGGGTAGTTTATGTAACTTTAAATAGGAAAAAAAAACTCTATAGCGGACTGTTCAGTTTTTTAAATTAAAACATGGAAATTCAAAGAAAATTACTGAAAAACTCACTTTTGGAGGTAAAAACATACTTTTTTTTCTAAGGCAAGATTCATTTGTCATAAAAATATTATAAAACCCTGAAAAACGTTGAAAAATGGATAATTCAAATCGCATATGTTATACTTGTAGAAGGGGGTTTTGTGTTAAATGCCGTTAATACTCCTAAAAACTGAAAAAAACCTAATTTACGAAATTTTAGATAAAAAAAGTATATTGTAACATGAAAAAGTGGTTTTCTACAAAATATTTTCAAACGTCCAAAAAAGTTAAAAATGAGTACTTTATACAGTTTCAGAGAAAGAAAATGTATATAGTATTTATTTTCTTGTTTTTAATCGAAACATTGAAATCAATAGAAAATTATTAAAAATTGACTTTTGGTGAAAAATCATATTTTTTTCGTAAAAAAGATGTTTTTTCTTGAAAAGTTGTAAATTTCCGAAAAACAATGAAAAAGGGGTCATTTATGGAGTTTTAGAGAAAAAAATATATTATCGTAAAATAAGGATAAAACCATAAAAATAGGTATTTTGTGCAATTTTATGGAAAAAAATATTGTCGAGAAAAAGAATGTATTTTTTGGGGGGTTTTCTTCCACCAACAAATGAAAATAGGAAAAAAAACTTGAATTTTCTTCTTTATTTTCTTCTTTATTCAAATTGCATATATTAAACGTGTAAATGGGGGTTTTGTTTAAAATGCCGTTAATACTCTTAGAAACGTTGAAAACCACGTCATTTATGATTTTTTTTTTCAGTAAAAATATATTGTCGCAATATTCAGTGTTTTTTGTTTATTTTTTGATGAAAACAATGAAAAAATCAGAAAATCACCGAAAAATTAACTTTTTCGGTAAAAAGGAACTTTTTTTGTGAAATGCCATATATTCCTTTTTTCTTATCTGAATAAAAGATGGTCTCTCTTAGACAAGATGTTAATTCTCCTAAAAACACTGGAAAAGGGATAATTTATGCAATTCTGAGAGAAAAAATGAATTCCAATAAAAAGTTAATATCTTGCTGTTATCTTTCATTTTCATTCAAAACGTGCAAATGAAAAGAAAAAACAATAAAAAATCCTTTTTCTAAAAGAAATATAAATATTTTTTCCCTTCAAATGGCTCGTATTACATTTTAAGTAACATGAAAAAAAGGATTTTCTTCAAAATGTTGTTAAAACCAAAAAAAAGGGTAGTTTATTTAAATTTAAAGAGAAAAAAACAATACTCTATAGCGTACTATTCATGTTTTTAATTAAAATATGGAAATTCAAAAAAAATTACTGAAAAATTCATTTTTGGAGGTAAAAACATACTTTTTTTCTAAGAAAAGATGGATTTGTCAAAAAATTATTGTAAAACCTTGAAAAACGTTGAAAAATTGATAATTCAAATCGCATATGTTATACTTGTAAAGGGGGGTTTTGTGTAAAAAACCTTTCTTCTTATTCTTCTGCAGCTGCTCCCATGTTGATATGAGGTCGCTGTTCCTCGCTAGTCTTCTCCACAAGGCCCGGTCCCCAATATCCTCTTCCCTCAATCCTCTCTCCCTCAGGTCTTCTCCGATGCAATCCTTTCACCTTTTCTTTGGTCTGCCACGTTGCCTTCTTACCTCCACTTCCATATCAAGTATCCTTCTACTGACATACTCTTCCTCTGGTCTTTTGATGTGAACGAACCATTGCATTCTCCTTTCTTGTACTTTCTTTGTTACCTCCGTTACTTTGGCTGTTCCCCTTATTAAGACTTTTTCTCACTTTATGCCTCCTTGTCACCCCACGCATCCACCTTAACATTCTCATCTCAGCAACCTCCAACTTACTCTCTTGTGCTCTCTTTATTGGCCACGTTTCCGCACCATACAACATTGCTGGTCTTACAACTGATTTAAACACCCTTTACTCTTGCACTAATTTTTCGGTCACATAGCACTCCAGTTGTTCTTTTCCAATTCTTCCAGCCCGATTGGATACGGTGACTAATCTCTCCATCCAAGCTGCCATCCGCTGCTATGTGAGAGCCTAAGTATCTAAACTCCTTGGCCCCCTTTAACTTCACATCTTGCATCCAAACCTCACTCTCCTGCCGACCATTAAAATTCAGATACTCCGTCTTCTCCCTGCTAATTCTCAAACCTCTCTCCTCCCATGCTCTTCTCCATCTCTCAGACTTTCTCTCAACACCATCTCTACTTTCATTCACCAAAACTATGTCATCCGCGAACAACATGGTCCACGGTGCCTCCTCCTTTATATTTTGAACACTGTCATCCATGAGTAGGTTGAACAGGTATGGCCTCAGAGAAGATCCTTGGTGCAGACCCACTCTCACGCCGATCTCTTCCGTTGTTCCCACACTGCTCCTTACCCTCGTCCTTGAGCCTCCGTACATGTCCTGGATCACCCTCCCATACTTCTCAGACGCTCCTTTCCTTCTCATACTAGCCCAAACTTTTTGGCGTGGCACTCTATCATACGCTTTTTCCAAATCAATGAAGATAAGGTGTAACTCTCTTTATTTTTCTCCATACTTCTCCAACAGTTGCCTTAGCGCAAAGATTGCATCGGTAGTACTTCTCCCCGGCATAAATCCAAATTGTTCGTCTCCCACCAGTTTTTCTCCTCCTACTCTTCTCTCAATTATTCTTTCGTACAGTTTCATTGTATGCGACATTAATTTAATCCCTCTGTAATTTTTACAGTCTTGTATGTCTCCTTCTTCTTTGTATATTTGAACCACATCGCTGCATCTCCATGCATCTGGGATTTTCTCCTTCTCATAGATCTTACTTAGTAACCAGCATAACCACCCAATCCCTTCTTCTTCTAAACTCTTCCACACCTCTACATGTATGTTATCCGGCCCTGTTGCCTTGCCGTTGTTCATCCCTCTTAATGCTTGTTTAACTTCCTCCCTTGAAATTGCTGTTGTTCTGTCATTTGGTCCCCCTTCGTCCATCCCTGCTCTTGGGTTTTCCTCATTATAAAGTGTCTTGAAATATTCCTTCCATCGCTCTTTTATTTCATTGTCATCAACAAGAACTCTCCTTTCCTTATTTTTAACCTGTTTGATACGCGTAAAATTCTCTGTTGACTTTTCCCTCTCTCTTGCAAGTGCAAATATCCTTTTCTTTCCTTTCCTTGTTTCTAATTTATCGTACATATCTTCCCTTGCTCTAGCTTTCGCTTGTGCTACTGGCCTTTTCGCTTCGCTTGAACCTATACCAACAATATTCATTTTTTATTTCTTTTACCATTAGCTACACGTAATTGAAAGTAGGAAAGAAAGAAGCTGAGGTGTTTGGGAGTGTATTCTTCAAGGATGTGCTACAGGAAGGACTGAAACAAGGATCAAGAACTCAACAAATATGTGCATTGGAGAGAGAGAGAAAGAGAGAGAGAGAGAGAGAGAGAGAGAGAGAGAGAGAGAGAGAGAGAGAGAGAGAGAGAGGTGAATGACAAGATGAAGGTGAAGTTATTTCTAGCATGAAGCGTAAATGAAGCTTATTGTCATTCACGATC
>CM035220.1:6270329-6282584 GCA_020233015.1 Callinectes sapidus | reverse complement strand
AGGTAACAAAGAAAGTACAAGAAAGGAGAATGCAATGGTTTGGTCACATCAAAAGACCAGAGGAAGAGTATGTCAGTAGAAGGATACTTGATATGGAAGTGGAGGGAAGAAGGCAACGTGGCAGACCAAAGAAAAGGTGAAAGGATTGCATCGGAGAAGACCTGAGGGAGAGAGGATTGAGGGAAGAGGACGTTGGGGACCTGGCCTTGTGGAGAAGACTAGCGAGGAACAGCGACCTCATATCAACATGGGAGCAGCTGCAGAAGAATAAGAAGAAAGGCACTTTACACAAAACACCCCTTTACAAGTATAACATATGCGATTTGAATTATCAATTTTTCAACGTTTTTCAAGGTTTTACAATAATTTTATGACAAATCCATCTTTTCTTAGAAAAAAACTATGTTTTTACCTCCAAAAAAGAATTTTTCAGTAATTTTCTTTGAATTTCCATGTTTTAATTAAAAACATGAATAGTACGCTATAGAGTATTGTTTTTTTCTCTTTAAAGTTAAATAAACTACCCTTTCTTTTGGTTTTAACAACATTTTGAAGAAAATCCCTTTTTCATGTTACTTAAAATGTAATACGAGCCATTTGAAGGGAAAAAAATATATATATTTCTTTTAGAAAAAGGATTATTTATTGTTTTTTTCTTTTCATTTGCACGTTTTGAATGAAAATGAAAGATAACAGCAAGAAATATAATAACTTTTTATTGGAATTCATTTTTTCTCTCAGAATTGCATAAATTATCCCCTTTCCAGTGTTTTTAGGAGAATTAACATCTTGTCTAAGAGAGACCATCTTTTATTCAAATAAGAAAAAAGGAATATATGGCATTTCACGAAAAAAGTTCCTTTTTACCGAAAAAGTTAATTTTTCGGTGATTTTCTGATTATTTCATTGTTTTCATCAAAAAATAAACAAAAAACACTGAATATTGCGACAATATATTTTTACTGAAAAAAAAATCATAAATGACGTGGTTTTCAACGTTTTTAAGAGTATTAACGGCATTTTAAACAAAACCCCATTTACACGTTTAATATATGCAATTTAAATAAAGAAGAAAATAAAGAAGAAAATGCAAGGTTTTTTTCTTATTTTCATTTGTTGGTGGAAGAAAACCCTCCAAAAAATTCATTCTTTTTCTCGACAATATTTTTTTTCCATAAAATTCCACAAAATACTTATTTTTATGGTTTTATCCTTATTTTACGATAATATATTTTTTTCTCTAAAACTCCATAAATGACCCCTTTTTCATTGTTTTTCGGAGATTTACAACTTTTCAAGAAAACACATCTTTTTTACGAAAAAAATATGATTTTTCACAAAAAGTCAAATTTTAATAATTTTCTATTGATTTCAATGTTTTAATTAAAAACAAGAAAATAAACACTATATACATTTTCTTTCTCTGAAACTGTATAAAGTACTCATTTTTAACTTTTTTGGACGTTTGAAAATATTTTGTAGAAAACCACTTTTTCATGTTACAATATACTTTTTTTTATCTAAAATTTCGTAAATTAGGTTTTTTTTCACTTTTTAGGAGTATTAACGGCATTTAACACAAAACCCCCTTCTACAAATATAACATATGCGATTTGAATTATCCATTTTTCAACGTTTTTCAGGGTTTTATAATATTTTTATGACAAATGAATCTTTTCTTAGAAAAAAAAGTATGTTTTTACCTCCAAAAGTTAGTTTTTCAGCAATTTTCTTTGAATTTCCATGTTTTAATTAAAAAAATTGAACAGTACACTATAGAATTTTTTTCCTATTTAAAGTTACATAAACTACCCTATTTAAACCTTTTTTATTGGTTATAACAACATTTTGAAGAAAATACCTTTTTTATGTGACAATATAAAATACAAGCCACAAGCCATTTCAAGGGAAAAAAATATACATTTCTTTTAGAAAAAGGATTTTTCAGTGTTTTTTTTTTATTTGCACGTTTTGAATAAAAATGAAGGAAAAAGCAAGAAATATATAAACTTTTTATTGGAATTATTTTTTTTTCTCAAAATTGCATAAATTATCCCTTTTCAAGCATTTTTAGGAGAATAAATATCTTATCTAAGAAAGACCATCTTTTTCTTATTTGAGAAAAAAGGAATGAATATATGCCATTTCACGAAAAAATTCCTTTTCACCGGAAAAGTGAATTTTTCGATGATTTTCTGATTATTTTATTGTGTTCATCAAAAACTAAACACAAAAACACTGAATATTGTGACAATATACTTTTTACAGAAAAAAAATCATAAAAGAAGTGTTTTTTAACGTTTTTAGGAGAATTAACGGCATTTTAAACAAAACCCCCTTTTACATATATAATATATGCAATTTGAATAAAGAAGAAAATTCTGCCTAAAAAGTGCCTTTTCAACGTTTTTTTCTTATTTTTATTTATTGGTGGAAGAAAACAAAAAAAAAACATTTTTTTATCGACAATATATTTTTTTTTTTTGTAAAATTTCCTATTTGTATGCTTATTTTACGATAATATATTTTTTTCTCTAAAACTGCATAAATGACCCTTTTTTCATTGTTTTTTTTTTTTTTGGAGATTTGCGACTTTTCAAGGAAAACCATCTCTTTTACGAAAAAAATATCATTTTACACCAAAAGTAATTTTTTAATCATTTTCTATTGTTTTCAATGTTTTGATTCAAAACAAGAAAATAAACACAATATACATTTTCTTTCTCTGAAACTGTACAAAGTACCCATTTTTAACCTTTTTGGACGTTTAAAAATGTTTTGTGGAAAATAACTTTTCATGTTACAATATACTCTTTTTATGTAAAATTTCGTAACTTAGGTTTTTTTTCAGTTTTTAAGAGTATTATCGGCATTTTACACAAAACCCTCTTTTACAAGTATAACATATGCCATTTGAATTATCCACTTTCCAACGTTTTTTAGGGATTTAAAATATTTTTATGACAAATCCATCTTCCCCTTAGAAAAAAAGAATGTTTTTACCTCCAAAATTGAGTTTTTCAGTAATTTTCTTTGAATTTTCAGGTTTTGATTAAAAACATGAGCAGTACGCTATAGAGTATTGTTTTTTCTTTTTAAAGTTACATAAACTACCCTTTTTAAACTTTTTATTAGTTTTAACAACATTTTGAAGAAAATCCCTTTTTCATGTTACATAAAATGTAACACAATCCATTTCAAGGAAAAAAATATATATATTTCTTTAAAAAAAAACGGATTTTTCAGTGTTTTTCCTTTTCATTTGCACGTTTTGAATGAAAATAAAGGAAAAAGCAAGAAATATATTAACTTTTTATTTAAATTTTTTTTTTCTCAAAATTGGATAAATTATCTCCTTTCCAGCGTTTTTAGGAGAGTTAACATCTTATCCAAGAAAGACCATCTTTTTTTTTAGTGTAGAAAAAAAGGAATATATGCCATTTCATGAAGAAAGTTCCTTTTCAACGAAAAAGTAAATTTTTTGATGATTTTCTGATTATTTCATTGTTTTCATAAAAAAAATAAAAGAAGAAAACAATGAATATTGCAACAATATACTTTTTACTGAAAGAAAATCATAAATGACGTGTTTATCAACGTTTTTTGTAGTATTAATGGTATTTTAAACAAAACCTCTTTTTACAAGTATAATATATGCAATTTGAATAAAGTAGAAAATTCTGCCTAAAAAGTGACTTTTCAATATTTTTTCTTCTTATTTTCTTATATTTGTTGGTGGAAGAAAACCAATAAAAATATATTCTTTTTCTCGACGATAATTTTTTTTCTCTAAAATTGCACAAATTACCTATTTTTATGGTTTTATCCTTATTTTACGATAATATATTTTTTTCTCTAAAACTGCATAAATGACCCTTTTTTCAATGTTTTTCGGAGGTTTACAGCTTTTCAAGGAAAACCATTTCTTTTACGAGAAAAATTTGATTTTTTAATCATTTTTCTTTTGATTTCAATGTTTTGATTAAAAACAAGAAAATAAACAGTATATACATTTTCTTTCTCTAAAACTGTACAAAGTACCCATTTTTAACCTTTTTGGACGTTTGCAAATATTTTGTAGAAAACAACTTTTTCATGTTACAATATACTTTTTTTTATCTAAAATTTCGTTAATTAGGTTTTTTTCAGTTTTTAAGAGTATTAACGCCATTTTACACAAAACCCCCTTTTACACGTATAACATATGCGATTCGAATTATCTATTTTTCAACGTTTTTCAGGGTTTTACAATATTTTAATGAAAAATTCATCTTGCCTTAGAATAAAAAGTATGTTTTTTACCTCTAAAAGTGAGTTTTTAGTAATTTTCTTTAAATTTCCATATTTTAATTAAAAACATGAATAGTACGCTATAGAGTATTGTTTTCTTCTCTTTAAAGTTACATAAACTACCTTATTTCAACCTTTTTATTGGTTTTAACAACATTTTGAAGAAAATGCCTTTGTTATGTTACATAAAATGTAATACAAGCCATTTCAAGGAAAAAAGAAAAAAATTTTAGAAAAAATGTTTTCAGTTTTTTTTTCTTTTTATTTGCACGTTTTATTTATTAAATTTTTATTTTCATTGGATTTTTTGTTTTCTCAAAATATCATAAATTATCCCCTTTCCAGCGTTTTTAGGAGAATTAACATCTTATCAAAGAAACACCATTTGTTTTTTTAGTTCAGAATATATGCCTTTTCACGAAAAAAGTTCCTTTTCACCGAAAAAGTGAAATTTTCGATGTTTTTCTGCTTATTTAATTTTTTTCATAAAAAAAAAATAAACAAAAAAAACTGAATATTGCGACAATCTACTTTTTACTGAAAAAAATAATAAATGGCGTGTTTTTCAACATTTTTAGGAGTATTAACGGCATTTTAAAATAAACCCCTTTTTTTACAATTAGTATAATATATGCAATATGAATAAAGAAGAAAAATCTGCTTAAAAAGTGACTTTTTCAATGTTTTTTTCTCATTTTCAATTGTTCAAGGAAGAAAACCAAAAAAAATGCATTCTTATTCTCGAAAATATTTTTTTCTCTAAAATTGCACAAATTACCTATTTTTATGCTTTTATCCTTATTTTACCATAATATATTTTTTTTCTCTAAAACTGCATAAATGACCTTTTTTAATGTTTTTTGAGTTTTAATGCTTTTCAAGGGAAACCATCTCTTTTACGAAAAAAAAAAAAAAAATTTACGCCAAAAATAATTTTTTAATAATTTTCTATTGATTTCAATGTTTTAATTAAAACAAGAAAATAAACCCTATGTTCATTTTCTTTCTCTGAAACTGTACAAAGTACCCATTTTTAACGGTGAAGGAAATCCACTCTTGTTACTCTCTTCTTTATTCACTTTATAATTATCTTTGGTATACGTATAGATTTTCATTAGTAATATATTATCTGGTATTTGATTATGGTGTGAGATGTGTGTAAGATGAGTGCAGTGTTGAGAATGGATAATGGTTGAGAGGAATATTTATGTGTGTTTTAATGTGTATGTTGGTTTGTGTATGATGTGTATGTAAAACAGATGAAATGATATATAAAGGAATGATATATATTACAAATGAAATAGTCTGCGTTCAAGACAGACAGAATGTGACAATGGTATATTTAAGGGCAGACTGAAGTAGTGTGCTACTACAGTATATTTAAGGGCAAACTGAAGTAGTGTGCTGCTACAAAATCATCGAAAAATTCTCTTTTTCGGTGAAAAGGAACTTTTTCCGTGAAAAGGCATATATTCCTTTTTTTCTTCACTAAAAAAAGATGGTCTTTCTTAGATAAGATGTTCATTCTCCTAAAAACGCTAAAAAGGGGATAATTTATAGAATTTTGAGAAAAAAATTAATTGCTATAAAAAGTCAATATATTTCTTGCTTTTTCCTTCATTTTCAATCAAAACATGGAAGTGAAAAGAAAAATACTGTAAAATCCTTTTTCTAAAAGAAATATATATTTTTTCCTTGAAATGGCTTGTATTACATTTTATGTAACAAGAAAAAGGGATTTTATTAAAAATGTTGTTAAAACCAATGAAAAGGTTAAGATAGGGTACTTTATGTAACTTAAAAGAGAAAAAAAAATATACAGTGCATTTTTCTTGTTTTTAATTAAAACATTGAAATTGAAAGATAATTACTGAAAAAAACTCACTTTTGGAGGTAAAAACTAAACTATCTAACTAAAACTGAGTGTTTTTCTTTGAAATGTTAAAAACGCTGAAAAAGAGGTAATTTATGAAATATTGATGAAAAAAATGTACTGCTATAAAATTTAAGTGTCATTTTCCTTTATTTTCAATCAAAACATGGATAGAAAAAGTAAAACAAAGAGAATTTTGACATATATTTGCTTTTTTCTTTGAAATGGCATACTTTTTATTTAAATTAAAAAGATTTGTCCTCAAAATATTGTTAAAACTCTTAAAAAGGTTAGAATAGGGTAGAAAATACACTTTTCTTGGTTAAATTGCATATATTATAATTATATTTATGTGAAAAAGAGGGTTTACTTTAAAATATTGTTAATACTCTAAAAAAACGTTGAAACACGGGTAATTTATGGAATTTTTAGGAAAGAAAATGTTTTGCCATAAAAACTACATGGATTTCTTGATTTTTCCTTCCTTTTCAATCAAAACATGGAAATTAAAATAGAAACATTTAAATTATCCCTTTTTTTGAATAAAATATTTTCTTTCTTGAACAGGATATATATATATATTACTTTTTTTGTAACATAAAAAAGGTTTCTTCTTCAAAATGTTGTTAAAACGTCCAAAAAGGTTAAGATTTGGTAGTTTTTATACTTTCAGAGAAGGGAAATGTATAAAGTGTTTTTTCTCTTGTTTTTAATCAAAACATTGAAATCAATAGAAAATCATTGATTTGGAGTAAAATTATCTTTTTTTTCTAAAAGAGAGCGGCTTCCTTGAAAAGTTTTAAATCTCCAAAAAAACGTTGAAAAAAGTATGATTTATGCATTTTTAGAGAAAAAGATATTGTCGTAAAAAACAATAAATTTTTTGCTTTTCTTCTATCAACCAATGAAAATAACATGTAAAACATAAAAAAGTCGCTTTTCAGCAGAATTTGTTTTCTTAATTCAAATTGCATATGTTATAATTGTAAAAGGTGGGTCTCGTGTAAAATGCCATCGATACTCCTAAAAACGTTTAAAAAATGCGTAATTTTTTAACTTTTAGATAAAAAAGGATATTGTAACTTGAAAAAGTTTCTCTCTACATGTTTTTAAACGTTCAAAATTGGGTACTTTGTACAGTTTCAAAAAAGAAAATGTATATAGTGTTTATTTTCTTGTTTTTAATCAAAACATTGAAATGAAAAGAAAATTATTAAAAAATTACTTTTCGTGTCAAATCATATTTTTTTCCTAAAAGAGAGAGTTTTCTTTGAAAAGTTGTAAATCTCCGTAAAACATTGAAAAAAGGGTCATTTATGCAGTTTAAGAGAAAAAAATATATTGTCGAAAAAAAGAATGTATTTTTGCTTTTTTTCCACCAACAGATGAAAATAAGATAAAAACATTGAAAAAGTCCCTTTTTAGGCAGAATTTTTTTCTTTATTCAAATTGCCTATATTACACTTGTAAAAGAGGGTTTTGTGTAAAATGCCGTTAATACTCCTAAAAACGTTAAAAAACACGTCATTTGTTAAATTTTTGAGAAAAAAGTATATTGTCATAGTATCCATTGTTTTTTGTCTATTATTTATGAAAACAATGAAATAAGCAGAAAATCATCGAAATACTCCCTTTTTCGGTGAAAAGGAATTTCTTTCGTGAAGTGGCATACATTCCTTTTTTGTTTACTTAGAAAGATGGTGTTCCTTAGATAAGATATTTATTCTCCTAAAAACGCTGAGAAGGGGATAATTTATGCTATTTTGAGAGACAAAATAATGAACTGCAATAAAAAGTCAATGTATTTCTTGATTTTTCCTTCATTTTCAATCAAAACATGGATATGAAAAGTTAATTTTTATGAAAACAATGAAATAAGCAGAAAATCATCGAAAAACACTTTTTTGGTGAATAACAACTTTTTTTTCTTAAATGGCATATATTTCTTTTTTTCTTCATTTAATAAGATGGTCTTTCTTAGATAAGATGTTAATTGTCCTTAAAACGCTGAAAAGGGGATAATGTATGCAATTTTGAAAGAAAAAAAATGAATTGCAAAAAAATTCAATATATTTCTTGCCTTGTCTTTAATTTGTAATCAAAACATGGAAATGAAAAGTTATTTATTATGAAAACAATGAAATAAACAGAAAACCATCGAAAAATTCATTTTTTAGGTGAAAATGAACTTTTTCCGTGAAATGGCATATATTCCTTTTTTCTTCACTAAAAAAGATGGTCTTTCTTAGATAAGATGTTAATTCTCCTAAAAAAGCTGAAAAGAGGATAATTTATGCAATTTTGAGAGAAAAAAATGAATTTCTATAAAAAGTCAATATATATCTTGCTTTTTCCTTCATTTTCAATCAAAACATGGAAATGAAAAGTTATTTTTTATGAAAACAATGAAATAAGCATAAAATCATCGAAAAATTTACTTTTTCGGTGAAAAGGAACTTTTTCCGTGAAATGGCATATATTCCTTTTTTCTTCACTAAAAAAGATGGTCTTTATGAGATAAGATGTTAATTCTCCTAGAAACGCTGAAAAGGGGATAATTTATGCAATTTTGAGAGAAAAAAATGAATTGCAATAAAAAGTCAATATATTTCTTGCTTTTTCCTTAATTTTCAATCAAACATAGAAATGAAAAGTTATTCTTTTATTAAAATAATGAAATAAGCAGATCATCGAAAAAATCAGTTTTTCGGTGAAAAGGAACTTTTTCCGTGGAATGGCATATATTCCTTTTTTCTTCACTAAAAAAAAATGGTGTTCTTAGATTAGATGTTAATTCTCCAAAAAACGCTGAAAAGGGGATAATTTATGCAATTTTGAAAGAAAAAAATTAATTGCTATAAAAAAATATATTTCTTGCTTTTTCCTTCATTTTCAATCAAAACATGGAAATGAAAAGAAAAATACTATAAAAAAAAATTCTAAAAGAAATGTATATTTTTTCCTTGAAATGGCTTGTGTTACATTTTATGTAACAAGAAAAAGGGATTTTCTTAAAAATGTTGTTAAAACCAATAAAAAGGTTAAAATAGGGTAGTTTATGTAACTTTAAAGAGAAAAAATATATATAGTGTATTTTTCTTGTTTTTAATGAAAAAATTGAAATTGAAAGATAATTACTGAAAAAAACTCAATTTTGGAGATAAAAACTAAACTAACTAACTAAAACTGAGCGTTTTTCTTTGAAATGTTGTTAATACTCTTAAAAGCGCTGAAAAAGAGGTAATTTATGCAATATTGATGAAAAACGTACTGCTATAAAATTTAAGTGTCTTTTTCCTTCATTTTCAATCAAAACATGGATAGAAAAAGAGAAATAAAGAAAATTTTGACATAATTTTTTTTCTTTGAAATGGATACTTTTTATTTAAATTAAAAAGATTTTTCCTCAAAATATTGTTAAAACTCCTAAAGAGGTTAAAATAGGGTAGAAAATACACTTTTTTTTTGGTTAAATTGCAAATATTGCAATTATATTTATGTTAAAAAGAGGGTTTACTTTAAAATATTGTTAATACTCTGAAAAACGTTGAAACACAGGTAATTTATGGAATTTTAAGGAAAGAAAATGTTTTGCCATAAAAACTACGTGGATTTCTTGATTTTTTCTTCCTTTTCAATCAAAACATGGACATTAAAATAGAAACATTTAAAATATCCCTTTTCTTTTAAAGAAATATTTTCTTTCTTGAACGGTATATATATATTACATTTTTTGTAACATGAAAGAGTTTTTTTCTTCAAAAAGTTGTTAAAACGTCCAAAAAGGTTAAAATTTGGTAGTTTATATACTTTCAGAGAAAGGAAATGTATAAAGTGTTTTTTTTTCCCTTTTTTTATTCAAAACATTGAAATCAATAGAGAATCATTGATTTGGAGTAAAATCATCCTTTTTTTTCTAAAAGAGAGCGGCTTCCTTGAAAAAGTTTTAAAATCTCCTAATAAAACGTTGAAAAAAGGATGATTTATGCATTTTTAGAGAAAAAAATATATTGTCGTAAAAAACAATTAATTTTTTTGCTTCTCTTCTATCAACCAGTGAAAACAAAATGAAGAACAAAAAAATGTCAGTTTTCAGCAGAATTTTTTTTCTTCATTCAAATTGCATATGTTATAATTGTAAAAGGTGGGTTTCGTGTCTAATGCCGTTAATAGATACTCCTAAAAACGTTTAAAAAACACGTAGTTTTTGAAATTTTAGATAAAAAAGTATATTGTAACATGAAAAAGTTTCTTTGTACATGTTTTTCAACGTTCAAAAATGGGTACTTTGTACAGTTTCAAAGAAAGAAAATGTATATAGTGTTTTTTTTCTTGTTTTTAATCAGAACATTGAAATCAAAAGAGAATTATTAAAAAATGACTTTTCGTGTAAAATCATATTTTTTTCCTAAAAGAAAGGGTTTTCTTTGAAAAGTTGTAAATCTCCGTAAAACATTGAAAAAAGTCATTTATGCAGTTTTAGAGAAAAAAATATATTTTCGAAAAAAGAATGTATTTCTGCTCTTTTTCCACCAACAGATGAAAATAAGATAAAAACATTGAAAAAATCACTTTTTAGGCCGATATTTTTTCTTTATTCAAATTGCCTATATTACACTTGTAAAAGGGGATTTTGTGTAAAATGTCGTTGATACTCCTAAAAGCGTTGAAAAACATGTCATTTATGAAATTATTGAGAAAAAAGTACATTGTGGCAATATTCATTGTTTTTTGTTTATTATTTATGAAAACAATGAAATAAGGAGAAAATCACCGAAATATTCACTTTTTCGATGAAAAGGAACTTTTGTCATGAAATGGCATACATTCCTTTTTTCTTCATTGAAAAAGATGGTCTTTCTTAGATAAGCAGTTTTGGGAGAAAAATGGAAATTAAAATCGAAACATTTAAATTATCCCTTTTTTTGAAAGATATATTTTCTTTTTTGAAGGGTATATATATATATTACATTTTTTGTAACATGAAAAAGGTTTTTTCTTCAAAATGTTGTTAAAACGTCCAAAAAGGTTAAAATTTGGTAGTTTATATACTTTCAGAGAAAGGAAAGGTATAAAGTGTTTTTTCTCTTGTTTTTTTTTTTCATCAAAACATTCAAATCAATAGAAAATCATTGATTTGGGGTAAAATCATCTTTTTTTTCTAAAATAGAGCGGCTTCCTTTAAAAGTTTTAAAATCTCCATAAAAAACGGTGAAAAATGGATGATTTATGCATTTTTAGAGAAAAAAAAATATTGTCGTAAAAAACAATTAATTTTTTGCTTTTCTTCCATCAACCAATAAAAATAACATGAAAAACAAAAAAAAAGCCACTTTTCAGCAGAATTTTTTTTCTTAATTCAAATTACATATATTATAATTGTAAAAGGTGGGATTCGTGTAAAATGCCGTTAATACTCCTAAAAGCGTTTAAAAAACACGTAGTTTTTGAAATTTTAGATAAAAAAGTATATTGTAACATAAAAAAGTTTCTTTGTACATGTTTTTAAACGTTCAAAAATGGGTACTTTGTACAGTTTCAGAGTAAGAAAATGTATATAGAGTTTTTTTCTTGTTTATAATCAGAACATTGAAATCAAAAGAAAATTATTAAAAAATGACTTTTCGTGTAAAATCATATTATTTTCCTAAATGCGAGGGATTTCTTTAAAAAGTTGTAAATCTCCGTAAAACATTGAAAAAAGGTCATATATGCAGTTTTAGAGAAAAAAAATATATTGTCGAAAAGAGAATGTATTTGTGGTCTTTTTCCACCAACAGATGAAAATAAGATAAAAACATTGAAAAAGTCACTTTTTAGGCCAAATTTTTTTCTTTATTCAAATTGCCTATATTACGCTTGTAAAAGAAAGTTTTGTGTAAAATGCCGTTGATACTCCTAAAAACGTTGAAAAACACGTCATTTATGAAATTTTTGACAAGAAAGTACTACATTGTGGCAATATTCATTGTTTTTTGTTTATTATTTATGGAAACAATGAAATAAGGAGAAAATCATCGAAATATTCACTTTTTCGGTGAAAAGGAACTTTTTTTCGTGAAATGGCATATATTCCTTTTTTCTTCATTAAA
>CM035220.1:6256252-6268400 GCA_020233015.1 Callinectes sapidus | reverse complement strand
ACTAAAAAATGTTAACCTTTTTGGACGTTTTAACAACATTTTGAAGAAAAAACCTTTTTCATGTTACAAAAAACGTAATATATATATATATATACCATTCAAGAAAGAAAATATTTCTTTAAAGAAAAAGGGATAATTTAAATGTTTCTATTTTAATTTCCATTTTTTCTCCCAAAATTACATAAATTATCCCCTTTTCAGCATTTTTAGGAGAATTAACATCTTATCTAAAAAAGACCATATTTTTTTAATGAAGAAAAAAAGAATATATGCCATTTCACGACAAAAGTTCCTTTTCATCGAAAAAGTTAATATTTCGATGATTTTCTTCTTATTTCATTGTTTTCATAAATAATAAACAAAAAACAATGAATATTGCCACAATGTACTTTTTTCTCAAAAATTTCATAAATGACGTGTTTTTCAACGTTTTTAGGAGTATCAACGACATTTTACACAAAATCCCCTTTTACAAGTGTAATATAGGCAATTTGAATAAAGAAAAAAATCGGCCTTAAAAGTGATTTTTTCAATGTTTTTATCTTATTTTCATCTGTTGGTGGAAAAAGACCAGAAATACATTCTTTTTTCGAAATTTTTTTTTTTTCTCTAAAACTGCATAAATGACTCTTTTTTCAATGTTTTACGGAGATTTACAACTTTTCAAAGAAAACCCTTTCTTTTAGGAAAAAAATATGATTTTACACGAAAAGTCATTTTTTAATAATTCTCTTTTGATTTCAATGTTCTGATTAAAAACAAGAAAAAAAAAAAAAAAACTATATACATTTTCTTTCTCTGAAACTGTACAAAGTACCCATTTTTGAACGTTTGAAAACATGTACAAAGAAACTTTTTCATGTTACAATATACTTTTTTATCTAAAATTTCAAAAACTACGTGTTTTTTAAACGTTTTTAGGAGTATCTATTAACGGCATTAGACACGAAACCCACCTTTTACAATTATAACATATGCAATTTGAATGAAGAAAAAAAATTCTGCTGAAAAGTGACATTTTTTGTTTTTCATTTTATTTTCACTAGTTGATAGAAGAAA
This sequence comes from Callinectes sapidus, assembly GCA_020233015.1. Classification (NCBI taxonomy): domain Eukaryota; kingdom Metazoa; phylum Arthropoda; class Malacostraca; order Decapoda; family Portunidae; genus Callinectes; species Callinectes sapidus. The sequence continues at coordinate 6,267,341 of CM035220.1, read as the reverse complement.
AGCAAAAAAATAATTGTTTTTTTCGACAATATTTTTTTTTCTCTAAAAATGCATAAATCATCCTTTTTTCAACGTTTTTTTAGGAGATTTTAAAACTTTTTCAAGGAAGCCGCTCTCTTTTAGAAAAAAAAGGATGATTTTACTCCAAATCAATGATTTTCTATTGATTTCAATGTTTTGAATAAAAAAAGGGAAAAAAAACACTTTATACATTTCCTTTCTCTGAAAGTATATAAACTACCAAATTTTAACCTTTTTGGACGTTTTAACAACATTTTGAAGAAAAAAACTCTTTCATGTTACAAAAAATGTAATATATATATATACCGTTCAAGAAAGAAAATATTTCGTTAAAAAAAAGGGATATTTTAAATGTTTCTATTTTAATTTCCATGTTTTGATTGAAAAGGAAGAAAAAATCAAGAAATCCACGTAGTTTTTATGGCAAAATATTTTCTTTCCATAAGATTCCATAAATTACCCGTGTTTCAACGTTTATCAGAGTATTAACAATATTTAAAAGTAAACCCTCTTTTTAACATAAATATAATTGTAATATTTGCAATTTAACCAAAAAAAAGTGTTTTTCTACCCTATTTTAACCTTTTTAGGAGTTTTAACAATATTTTGAGGAAAAATCTTTTTAATTTAAATAAAAAAGTATGCTATTTCAAAGAAAAAAAATTATTTAAAAATTTTCTTTGTTTCTCTTTTTCTATCCATGTTTTGATTGAAAATGAAGAAAAAAGACACTTAAATTTTATAGCAGTACGTTTTTTCATCAATATTGCATAAAATTATCTCTTTTTCAGCGCTTTTAAGAGTATTAACAACATTTCAAAGAAAAACGCTCAGTTTTAGTTAGTTAGTTTAGTTTTTATCTCCAAAAGTGAGTTTTTTTCAGTAATTATCTTTCAATTTCAATTTTTTCATTAAAAACAAGAAAAATACACTATATATTTTTTTTTCTCTTTAAAGTTACATAAACTACCCTATTTTAGCCTTTTTATTGGTTTTAACAACATTTTTAAGAAAATCCCTTTTTCTTGTTACATAAAATGTAATACAAGCCATTTCAAGGAAAAAATATACATTTCTTTTAGAATAAAATTTTTTTACAGTATTTTTCTTTTCATTTCTATGTTTTGATTGAAAATGAAGGAAAAAGCAAGACATATATTGACTTTTTATAGCAATTGATTTCTTTCTTTCAAAATTGCATAAATTATCCCCTTTTCAGCGTTTTTTGGAGAATTAACATCTAATCTAAGAACACCATTTTTTTTAGTGAAGAAAAAAGGAATATATGCCATTCCACGGAAAAAGTTCCTTTTCACCGAAAAAGTTATTTTTTCTATGATCTGCTTATTTCATTATTTTAATAAAAGAATAACTTTTCATTTCTATGTTTTGATTGAAAATAAAGGAAAGAGCAAGAAATATATTGACTTTTTATTGCAATTCATTTTTTTTCTCTCGAAATTGCATAAATTATCCCCTTTTCAGCGTTTTTAGGAGAATTAACATCTTATCTCATAAAGACCATCTTTTTTAGTGAAGAAATAAGGAATATATGCTATTTCACGGAAAAAGTAAATTTTTCGATGATTTTCTGCTTATTTCATTGTTTTCATAAAAAATAACTTTTCATTTCTATGTTTTGATTGAAAATGAAGGAAAAAGCAATATATATATTGACTTTTTAGAGCAATCCATTTTTTTTCTCTCAAAATTGCATAAATTATCCTCTTTTTAGCGTTTTTAGGAGAATTAACATCTTATCTAAGAAAGACCATCTTTTTAAGTGAAGAAAAAAGGAATATATGCCATTTCACGGAAAAAGTTCATTTTCACCTAAAAAATGAATTTTTCGATGGTTTTCTGCTTATTTCATTGTTTTCATAATAAATAACTTTTCATTTCCATGTTTTGATTAAAAATTAAAGACAAGGCAAGAAATATATTGAATTTTTTTGCAATTCATTTTTTTTATCTCAAAATTGCATACATTATCCCCTTTTCAGCGTTTTAAGGACAATTAACATCTTATCTAAGAAAGACCATCTTATTAAATGAAGAAAAAAAAGAAATATATGCCATTTAAGAAAAAATATTTGCTATTCACCGAAAAAGTGTTTTTTCGATGATTTTCTGCTTATTTCATTGTTTTGATAAAAATTAACTTTTCCATATCCATGTTTTGATTGAAAATGAAGGAAAAATCAAGAAATACATTGACTTTTTATTGCAGTTCATCATTTTGTCTCTCAAAATTGCATAAATTATCCCCTTCTCAGCGTTTTTAGGAGAATTAATATCTTACCTAAGGAAGACCATCTTTCTAAGTAAACAAAAAAGGAATATATGCCATTTCACGAAGAAAATTCCTTTTCACCGAAAAAGGGAGTATTTCGATGATTTTCTGCTTATTTCATTGTTTTCATAAATAATAAACAAAAAACAATGGATACTATGACAATATACTTTTTTCTCAAAAATTTAATAAATGACGTGTTTTTTTAACGTTTTTAGGAGTATTAACGGCATTTTACACAAAACGCCCTTTTACAAGTGTAATATAGGCAATTTGAATAAAGAAAAAAATTCTGCCTAAAAAGGGACTTTTTCAATGTTTTTATCTTATTTTCATCTGTTGGTGGAAAAAAAAGCAAAAATACATTTTTTTTTCATCAATATATTTTTTTTCTCTTAAACTGCTTAAATGACCCTTTTTTCAATGTTTTACGGAGATTTACAACTTTTCAAAGAAAACTCTCTCTTTTAGGAAAAAAATATGATTTACACGAAAAGTCATTTTTTAATAATTTTCTTTTCATTTCAATGTTTTGATCTAGAACAAGAAAATAAACACTATATACATTTTCTTTTTTTTGGAACTGTACAAAGTACCCAATTTTGAACGTTTAAAAACATGTAGAGAGAAACTTTTTCATGTTACAATATCCTTTTTTATCTAAAATTTGAAAAATTACGCGTTTTTTAAACGTTTTTAGGAGTATCAATGGCATTTTACACGAGACCCACCTTTTACAATTATAACGTGCAATTTGAATTAAGAAAAAAAATTCTGCTGAAAAGTGACTTTTTTATGTTTTACATGTTATTTTCATTGGTTGATAGAAGAAAAGCTAAAAAATTAATTGTTTTTTACGACAATATCTTTTTCTCTAAAAATGCATAAATCATACTTTTTTCAACGTTTTTTTGGAGATTTAAAACTTTTCAAGGAAGCCGCTCTCTTTTAGAAAAAAAGGATAATTTTACTCCAAATCAATGATTTTCTATTGATTTCAATGTTTTGATTAAAAACAAGAGAAAAAAAACACTTTATACATTTCCCTTCTCTGAAAGTATATAAACTACCAAATCTTAACCTTTTTGGACGTTTTAAGAACATTTTGAAGAAGAAACCTTTTTCATGTTACAAAAAAAAGTAATATATATATCCTGTTCAAGAAAGAAAATATTTCTTTCAAAAAAAGGGATAATTTAAATGTTTCTATTTTAATTTCTATGTTTTGATTGAAAAGGAAGGAAAAATCAAGAAATCCATGTAGTTTTTATGGCAAAACATTTTCTTTCCTAAAAATTCCATAATTTACCCGTGTTTCAACGTTTTTTAGAGTATTAACAATATTTTAAAGTAAACCCTCTTTTTCACATAAATATAATTGTAATATATGCAATTTAACCAAAAAAAAGTGTATTTTCTATTATATTTTAACCTTTTTAGGAGTTTTAACAATATTTTGAGGAAAACTCTTTTTAATTTAGATAAAAAGTATGCCATTTCAAAGAAAAAAGCAAATTTATGTCAAAATTCTCTTTGTTTTACTTTTTCTATCCATGTTTTGATTGAAAATGAAGGAAAATGACACTTAAATTTTATAGCAGTACATTTTTTTCATCAATATTTCATAAATTACCTCTTTTTCAGCGTTTTTAACATTTCAAAGAAAAACACTCAGTTTTAGTTAGATAGTTTAGTTTTTACCTCCAAAAGTGTTTTTTTTTCAGTAATTATCTTTCAATTTCAATGTTTTAATTAAAAACAAGAAAAATGCACTATATATTTTTTTTCTCTTTTAAGTTACATAAACTACCCTATTTTAACCTGTTCATTGGTTTTAACAACATTTTGAAGAAAATCCCTTTTTCTTGTTACATAAAATGTAATACAAGCCATTTCAAGGAAAAAAAATATATTTTTTTTAGAAAAAGGATTTTACAGTATTCTTCTTTTCACTTCCATGTTTTGATTGAAAAAGAAGGAAAAAGTAAGATATATATTGACTTTTTATAGCAATTCAGTTTTTTTCTCAAAATTGCATAAATTATCCCCTTTTTAGCGTTTTTTTGGAGAATTAACATCTTATCTAAGAAAGACCATCTTTTTTTAGTGAAGAAAAAAGGAATATATGCCTTTTCACGGAAAAAGTTCCTTTTCACCGAAAAAGTGAATTTTTCGATGATTTTGTAGCAGCACACTACTTCGGTCTGCCCTTAAATATACTGTAGCAGCACACTACTTCAGTCTGCCCTTAAATATACCCTTGTCATATTCTGTCTGTCTTGAGCGCAGACTATTTCATTTGTAATATATATCATTCCTTTATATATCATTTCATCCGTTTTACATACACATCATACACAAACCAACATACACATTAAAACACACTTAAATATTCCTTTCAACCATTATCCATTCTTAACACTGCACTCATCTTACACACATCTCACACCATAATCAAATACCAGATAATATATTACTAATGAAAATCTATACGTATACCAAAGATATAAAGTGAATAAAGAAGAGAGTAACAAGAGTGGATTTCCTTCACCGTTAAAAATGGGTACTTTGTACAGTTTCAGAGAAAGAAAATGTATATAGGGTTTATTTTCTTATTTTAATCAAAACATTGAAATCCATAGAAAATGATTAAAAAATTATTATTTTTTTTTTTTCGTAATAGAGATGGTTTCCTTTGAAAAGCATTAAAACTCCAAAAACATTGTAAAAAAGGTCATTTATGCAGTTTTAGAGAAAAAAGATATATTATGGTAAAATAAGGATAAAAGCATAAAAATAGGTAATTTGTGCAATTTTAGAGAAAAAAATATTGTCGAGAATAAGAATGCATTTTTTTTGGTTTTCTTCCTTGAACAATTGAAAATGAGAAAAAATATTGAAAAAGTCACTTTTTAGGCAGATTTTTCTTCTTTATTCAAATTGCATATATTATACTTGTAAAAAGGGGTTTATTTTAAAATGCCGTTAATACTCCTAAAAACGTTGAAAATCACGTCATTTATGATTTTTTTCAGTAAAAAGTACATTGTCGCAATATTCAGTGTTTTTGTTTATTTTTTTTCATGAAAACAATGAAGTAAGCAGAAAATCATCGAAAAATTCACTTTTTCGGTGAAAAGGAACTTTTTTCGTGAAAAGGCATATATTCCTTTTCTCTGAAGTAAAAAAAAAATGGTGTTTCTTTGATAAGATGTTAATTCTCCTAAAAACGCTGGAAAGGGGATAATTTATGCAATTTTGAGAAAAAAAATTCCAATAAAAATAAAAAGTTAATAAATAAAACGTGCAAATAAAAAGAAAAAAAACTGAAAAATCCCTTTTGTAAATTTTTTTTTTTTCCTTGAAATGGCTTGTATTACATTTTATGTAACATAACAAAGGCATTTTCTTCAAAATGTTGTTAAAACCAATAAAAAGGTTGAAATAGGGTAGTTTATGTAACTTTAAAGAGAAAAAACAATACTCTATAGCGTACTATTCATGTTTTTTATTAGAATATGGAAATTTAAAGAAAATTACTAAAAAACTCACTTTTGGAGAAAGTTTTTTATTCTAAGACAAGATGAATTTTTCATTAAAATATTGTAAAACACTGAAAAACGTTGAAAAATAGATAATTCAAATAGCATATGTTATACTTGTAGAAGGGGGTTTCGTATTAAATGCCGTTAATACTCTTAAAAACTGAAGAAAAAAAAACTAATTTACGAAATTTTAGATAAAAAAAGTATATTGTAACATGAAAAAGTGGTTTTCTACAAAATATTTTCAAAGGTCCAAAAAGTTAAAAATAAGTACTTTATACAGTTTCAGAGAAAGAAAATGTATATAGTGTTTATTTTCTTGTTTTTAATCAAAACATTGAAATCAATAGATAATTATTAACAATTGACTTTTGGTGAAAAATCATATTTTTTTCGTAAAAAAGATGTTTTTTCTTGAAAAGTTGTAAATCTCCGAAAAACAATGAAAAGGGGGTCATTTATGGAGTTTTAGAGAAAAAAAATATATTATCGTAAAATAAGGATAAAAGCATAAAAATAGGTATTTTGTGCAATTTTATGGAAAAAAATATTGTCGAGAAAAAGAATGTATTTTTTTTTTTGGTTTTCTTCCACCAACAAATGAAAATAAGAAAAAAACCTTGAAGTTTCTTCTTTATTTTCTTCTTTATTCAAATTGCATATATTAAACGTGTAAATGGGGGTTTTGTTTAAAATGCCGTTAATACTCTTAAAAAAGTTGAAAACCACGTCATTTATGATTTTTTTTTTCAGTAAAAAGTTTATTGTCGCAATATTCAGTGTTTTTTGTTTATTTTTTTTATGAAAACAATGAAATAATCAGAAAATCACCGAAAAATTCACTTTTTCGGTAAAAAGGAACTTTTTTCGTGAAATGCCATATATTCCTTTTTTCTTATCTGAAAAAAAGATGGTCTCTCATAGACAAGATGTTAATTCTCCTAAAAACACTGGAAAGGGGATAATTTATGCAATTCTGAGAGAAAAAATGAATTCCAATAAAAAGTTAATATATTTCTTGCTGTTATCTTTCATTTTCATTCAAAACGTGCAAATGAAAAGAAAAAAACAATAAAAAATCATTTTTCTAAAAGAAATATATATATTTTTTCCCTTCAAATGGCTCGTATTACATTTTAAGTAACATGAAAAAGGGATTTTCTTCAAAATGTTGTTAAAACCAAAAAAAAAGGGTAGTTTATTTAACTTTAAAGAGAAAAAACAATACTCTATAGCGTACTATTCATGTTTTTAATTAAAACATGGAAATTCAAAGAAAATTACTGAAAAATTCATTTTTTGGAGGTAAAAACATACTTTTTTTCTAAGAAAAGATGCATTTGTCATAAAATTATTGTAAAACCTTGAAAAACGTTAAAAAATTGATAATTCAAATCGCATATGTTATACTTGTAAAGGGGGGTTTTGTGTAAAGTGCCTTTCTTCTTATTCTTCTGCAGCTGCTCCCATGTTCATATGAGGTCACTGTTCCTCGCTAGTCTTCTCCACAAGGCCCAGTCCCCAACATCCTCTTCCCTGAATCCTCTCTCCCTCAGGTCTTCTCCGATGCAATCCTTTCACCTTTTCTTTGGTCTGCCACTTTGCCTTCTTCCCTCCACTTCCATATCAAGTATCCTTCTACTGACATACTCTTCCTCTGGTCTTTTGATGTGACCGAACCATTGCATTCTCTTTTCTTGTACTTTCTTTGTTACCTCCGTTACTTTGGCTGTTCCCCTTATACGACTGTTTCTCACTTTATGCCTCCTTGTCACCCCAAGCATCCACTTTAACATTCTCATCTCAGCAACCTCCAACTTACTCTCTTGTGCCATCTTTATTGGCCACGTTTCCGCACCATACAACATTGCTGGTCTTACAACTGATTTAAACACTTTCCCCTTTACTCTTGCACTAATTTTTCGGTCACATAGCACTCCAGTTGGTCTTTTCCAATTTTTCCAGCCTGATTGGATACGGTGACTAATCTCTCCATCCAAGCTGCCATCCGCTGCTATGTGAGAGCCTAAGTATCTAAACTCCTTGGCCCCCTTTAACTTCACATCTTGCATCCATACCTCACTCTCCTGCCGACCATTAAAATTCAGATACTCCGTCGTCTCCCTGCTAATTCTCAAACCTCTCTCCTCCAATGCTCTTCTCCATCTCTCCAACTTTCTCTCAACACCATCTCTACTTTCATCTACCAAAACTATGTCATCCGCGAACAACATGGTCCACGGTCCACTCCTTTATATTTTGGACACTGTCATCCATGAGTAGGTTGAACAGGTATGGGCTCAGAGAAGATCCTTGGTGCAGACCCACTCTCACGCCGAACTCTTCCGTTGTTCCCACACTGCTCCTTACCCTCGTCTTTCAGCCTTCGTATATGTCCTGGTTCACCCTCACATACTTTTCAGACGCTCCATACTAGCCCAAACTTATTAGCGTGGCACTCTATCATACGCTTTTTCCAAATCAATGAAGATAAGGTGTAACTCTCTTTGTTTTTCTCCATACTTCTCCAACAGTTGTCTTAGCGCAAAGATTGCATCGGTAGTATTTCTCCCCGGCATAAATCCAAATTGTTCGTCTCCCACCAGTGTTTCTCCTCTTACTCTTCTCTCAATTATTCTTTCGCACAGTTTCATTGTATGCGACATTAATTTAATCCCTCTGGAATTCTTACAGTCTTGTATGTCTCCTTTTTCTTTGTATATTGGAACCACATCGCTGCATCTCCATGCATCTGGGATTTTCTCCTTCTCATAGATCTTATTTAGTAACCAGGATAACCACCCAATCCCTTCTTCTTCTAAACTCTTCCACACCTCTACAGGTATGTTATCCGGCCCTGTTGTCTTGCCGTCGTTCATCCTTCTTAATGCTTGTTTAACTTCCTCCCTTGAAATTGCTGTTGTTCTCCTGTCATTTGGTTCCCCTTCGTCCATCCCTGGGATGCTCTTGGGGTTTCCTCATTCAAAAGTGTCTTGAAATATTCCTTCCATCGCTCTTTTATTTCATTGTTATCAACAAGAACTCTCCCTTCCTTATTTTTAACCTGTTTGATATCCGTAAAATCCTTTGTTGACTTCTCCGTCTCTTGCTAGTGCAAATATCGTTTTCTCTCCTTCCCTTGTTTCTAATTTATCGTACATATCTTCCCTTGCTCTAGCTTTTGCTTGTGCTACTGCCCTCTTCGCTTCTTTATTTGCTTCTCTGTAGGCTCTTTCTTTTTCTTCATTTCCCATTCTGTCATATGTTTTCTTTGCCTCCTTCTTTTTCCTTAACTTTTTCTCTCACCTCATTATTCCACCACCAATTTTCCTTATCTTGTGGGGGGTCCTTGCCTGATGTTTTCCCAAATACTTCTTCTCCTATCCCAATTATGTGCTTGCTGTTTGTTGTCCATGTGTTTGGATCCTCAGTTTCTTCCATCTTGTCCAGCACTTTATTTTTAAACTCCGCTTTCAACTGTTCATCCTTTAACCTAAACCATTTAATTTTTTATGCCCGTTTTTGTCTGCCCTTTCTTTCTTCTTTCATCTCATAATCTATCACTATCAGCGTGCGTTGGGGTGTGACACTCTCGCCATTGATAAACTTAAAATTCTTTATTTCCTTCAGGTTATTTCTCCTACACATTAAGAAATCGATCTGACTTTTCCTTCCTCTACTGCAATATGTCCAAATCTGATTTTCCTGTTTCTTATAAAAAGTATTCAAGATTGCCATGTCGTAAGCCACTGCAAAATCCAACACCTTTTCACCTTCTTCATTCCTCTCTCCCACACCCCTTCCGCCATGTATTCTCTCAATAACATTTCTATTTCTTCCCACATGGCCATTCAGATCACCCCCAAGGAAGATTCTCTCTTCATCTCCCATCCCCCTAATTTGCTCATCCATCTGTTCCCAAAAATCCTCTTTCTCCTCAATACTACAGCCGACTTGTGGTGCGTAAGCACTGATGATGTTAAGTTTGTCTTTTCCATACATTAGCTTAATATCCATTACTCTGTCACTGCACCTGTTTACCTTCACAATATGCTTCTTCCACTCAGCATCCAATACCACTCCCACACCTCCTCTTCCTTCCTTGTTTGCTCCACTGTAAAATAGCTTGTAACCTTCTTCCACATCTCTGGCCTTGTTTCCACGCCATCTAGTCTCCTGGACACAAATGATGCTAATTTTTCTCCTCTTCATCACATCCGCTACTTCTCTACTCCTTCCCGTCATGCTCCCAACATTTAAGGAACCAACTCTTTGGGCTATCTTCTTTAGCCGTGCCCGCCCCGGACACGGTAGCCTTCTCTCACTTATCGCAGCAGCTAGGCGAGGCTCCTGCGCGTCGCATACAGGGGACGCCCTAGCTATATTCTCATACTCTTGACTTTGCTCCATGGTTTAAAAAGTTTTTATAGCTGGATGCCCTTCCTACCGCTAACCCTCCCCATTTATCCGGGCTTGGGACCGGCACTGAGTTGAGCTGGCTTGCTCCCCCAGTGGCTGGGTTGCTCCCCCAAAGGCTTGGTATTGTATAAACTGCCGTTAATACTCTTAAAAAAAGAAAAAACCTAATTTACGAAATTTTAGATAAAAAAAAAGTATATTGTAACATGATAAAGGTGTTTTCTACAAAATATTTTCAAACGTTTAAAAAGGTTGAAAATGGATACTTTGTACAGTTTCAGAGAAAGAAAATGTATATAGTGTTTATTTTCTTGTTTTTAATCAAAACTTTGAAATCAATAGAAAATGATTAAAAAATGACTTTCGGTGTAAAATCATATTTTTTTCGTAAAAGAGATGGTTTTCCTTGAAAAGTTGTAAATCTCCGAAAAACATTGAAAAAGGGTAATTTATGCAGTTTTAAAGAAAAAAAATATATTATCGTAAAATGAGGATAAAAGCATATATATAGGAAATTTGTGCAATTTTAGAGAAAAAAAATATTGTCGAGAAAAAGAATGTATTTTTTTGGTTTTCTCCCACCAACAAATGAAAATCAGAAAAAAACATAGAAAAAGTTTTTTTTTTAGGCACAATTTCCTTCTTTATTCAAATTGCATATATTATACTTGTAAAATGGGGTTTTGTTTAAAATACCGTTAATAATCCTAAAAACGTTGAAAAACACGTCAATTATGATTTCTTTTAAAAAAATATATATATATTGTCTATATATTCAGTGTTTTTTCTTTATTTTTTGATGAAAACATTC
>CM035220.1:6232502-6247157 GCA_020233015.1 Callinectes sapidus | reverse complement strand
ATTTTTTTCAGAAAAAAAGTATATTGTGGCAATATTCAGTGTTTTTTGTATATTGTTTGATGAAAACAATGGAATAAGCAGAAAATCATCAAAAAATTAACTTTTTCGGTGAAAAGAAACTTTTTTCGTGAAATTGCATATATTCCTTTTTTTCTGAACTAAAATAAAGATTGGTCTTTCTTAGATAAGATGTTAATTCTCCAAGAAACGTTGGAAACGGGATAATTTATGCAATTTTGAGAGAAAAAAAATGAATTGCCATGAAAAGTTAATATATTTCTTGCTTTTTCCTTCATTTTCATACAAAACAGGGAAATGAAAGGAAAAAACACTGAAAAATCCTTTTTTAAAGAAATATATATTTTTTTCATTGAAATGGCTTGTATTACATTTTATGTAACATTAAAAAGAGATTTTCTTCAAAATGTTGTTAAACCAATAAAAATGTTTAAATAGGGTCGTTTATGTAACTTTAAAGAGAAAAACAATACGCTATAGTGTATTGTTCATATTTTTAATTGAAATATGGAAATTCAAAGAAAATTACTGAAAAACTCACTTTTGGATGTAAAAACATACTTTTATTTTCTAAGGGAAGATGGATTTGACATAAAAATATTGTAAAACCCTTAAAAACGTTGAAAAATTGATAATTCAAATCGCATGTGTTATACTTGTATCAGGGGGTTTTATGTAAAATGCCGTTAATACTCTTAAAAACTGAAAAAAACGGAATTTATGGAATTTTACATAGAAAAAGTATATTGTAACATGAAAAAGTTGTTTTCTACAAAATGTGTTTAAACGTCCAAAAAGGTTAAAAATGGATACTTTGCACAGTTTCAAAGAAAGAAAATGTATATAGTGTTTATTTTCTTGTTTTTCATCAAAAAATTAAAATCAATAGAAAATTATTAAAAAAGTGACTTTTGGTGTAAAATCATATTTTTTTCGTAAAAGAGATGGTTTTCTTTTAAATGTAGTAAATCTCCGAAAAACATTGAAAAAAGGGTCATTTATCCGGTTTTAGAGAAAAATAAATATATTGTCGTAAAATAAGGATAAAAGCATAAAAATAGGTAATCTGTGCAATTTTAGAGAAAAAAATATATTGTCGAGATAAAGAATGTATTTTTTTTGGTTTTCTTCCACCAACAAACGAAAATATGAAAAAAAAACTTGAAAAAGTCATTTTTTAGGCAGAATTTTCTTCTTTATTCAACTTGCATATCTTCTACTTGTAAAAGGGGGTTTTGCTTAAAATACCGTTAATACTCCTAAAAACGTTGAAAAACACGTCATTTATTATTTTTTTCAGAAAAAAGTATATTGTGGCAATATTCAGTGTTTTTTGCTTATTGTTTCATGAAAACAATGAAATAAGCAGAAAATCATCAAAAAATTAAACTTTTTGGTGAAAAGAAACTTTTTTCGTGAAATTTCATATATTCCTTTTTTCTGAACTAAAATAAAGATGGTCTTTCTTAGATAAGATGTTAATTCTCCAAGACACGCTGGAAACGGGATAATTTATGCAATTTTTAGAGAAAAAAATGAATTGCCATGAAAAGTTAATATATTTCTTGCTTTTTCCTTCATTTTCATTCAAAACATGGAAATGAAAGGAAAAAACACTGAAAATCCTTTTTTTTAAAGAAATATATATTTTTTCATTGAAATGGCTTGTATTACATTTTATGTAACATGAAAAAAAGATTTTCTTCAAAATGTTGTTAAAACAAATAAAAAGGTTTAAATAGGGTAGTTTATGTAACTCTAAAGAGAAAAACAATACGCTATAGTGTATTGTTCATATTTTTAATTAAAACATTGAAATTCAAAGAAAATTACTGACAAACTCACTTTTGGATGGAAAAACATAGTTTTATTTTCTAAGGGAAGATGGATTTGACATAAAAATATTGTAAAACCCTTAAAAACGTTGTAAAGATGATAATTCAAATCGCATATGTTATACATGTAAAAGGGGGTTTTATGTAAAATGTCGTTAATACTCTTAAAAAACTTTAAAAAACGTAATTTTTTGAATTTTACATAGAAAAAGTATATTGAACATGAAAAAAATGTTTTTTTTTTATGAAATGTGTTTAAACGTCCAAAAAGGTTAAAAATGGATACTTTGTAAAGTTTCAGAGAAAGAAAATGTATATAGTGTTTATTTTCTTGTTTTTAATCAAAACATTGAAATCAATAGAAAATTATTAAAAAAAGGACTTTTGGTGTAAAATCATATATTTTTTCGAAAAAGAGGTTTTCCTTTACAAGTAGTAAATCTCCGAAAAACATTGAAAAAAGGGACATTTATGCGGTTTTAGAGAAAAATAAATATATTGTCGTAAAATAAGGATAAAAGCATAAAAATAGGTAATCTGTGCATTTATAGAGAAAAAAATATTGTCGAGATAAAGAATGTATTTATTTTGTTTTTCTTCAACCACGAAATGAAAATATGAAAAAAACCTTGAAAAAGTCACTTTTTAGGCAGAATTTTCTTCTTTATTCAAATTGCATATATTATACTTTTAAAAGAGGGTTTTCTTTAACATGCCGTTAATACTCCTAAAAACGTTGAAAAACACGTCATTTATTATATTTTTCAGAAAAAAAGTATATTGTGGCAATATTCAGTGTTTTTTGTTTATTGTTTGATGAAAACAATGAAGTAAGCAGAAAATCATCAAAAAATTAACTTTTTCGGTGAAAAGAAACTTTTTTTTGTGAAATTGCATATATTCCTTTGCATATATTTTCTTCTTTATTCAAATTGCATATATTATACTTTTAAAAGGGGGTTTTGTTTAAAAAGCCGTTAATACTCCTAATACTCCTAATAGTCCCTTACTCCGGGACATGGGGCCAGCGTGAAATCCGGGTTACCACAGTTTACCGTCCCTAGGTTTTCTAGATACCCATTAGCGACCAATAAAGGATGAAAACCTGGGTGGGGTCCCCGCCGTCCTCATCCGGGATCGAAATCGGGCCCACGGATTCGTAGCCACACGCGATAGCCACTGCACGGTGGCGGCGCTATGGATGGTAGAAGAAAACCAAAAAAATACATTCTTTTTCTCGGCAATATTTTTTTTCTCTAAAATTGCAGAAATTACCTATTTTTATGCTTTTATCCTTAATTTACGATAATATATATTTTCTCCAAAAATGCATAAATGACCCTCTTTTAAATGTTTTTCGGAGTTCTACTACTTATAAACGAAAACCATCTTTTTCGAAAAGAATATATGATTTTACACCAAAAGTTACTTTTTAGTAATTTTCTATTGATTTCAATGTTTTGATTAAGAACAAGAAAATAAACACTATACACATTTTCTTTCTATGAAACTTTACAAAGTACCCATTTTTAACCTTTTTGGACGTTTAAACACATTTTGTAGAAAACAAGTTTTTCATGTCACAATAAACTTTTTCTATCTAAAATTTCATAAATTCCGTTGTTGTTTTTTTTAGTTTTTAGGAGTATTAACGGCATTTTACATAAAACCCCCTTTTAAAAATATATCATATGTGAATAGAATTATCCATTTTCAACTTTTATCAGGGTTTTACAATATTTTTATGACAAATCCATCTTCCCTTAGAAAAAAACTTGTTTTTACCTCCAAAAGTGAGTTTTCAGTAGTTATCTTTGAATTTCCATGTTTTAATTAAAAACATGAACAATACGCTATAGCGTGCTGTTTTTTTTTTCTTTAAAGTTACATAAACTACCCTATTGAAACTTATTTGTTACTTTCAACAACATTTTGAAGAAAATCCATTTTTCATGTTACATAAAATGTAATACAAGCCATTTCAAGGAAAAATATATATATTTTTAAGAAAAAGGATTTTTCAGTGTTTTTTCTTTTCATTTCCATGTTTTGAATGAAAATGAAGGAATCAGCAAGAAATATATAAACTTATCATGGCAATTTATTTTTTTTTCTCAAATTTGCATAAATTATCCCCTTTTCAGCGTTTCTAGGAGAATTAACACCTTATCTAAGAAAGACCATCTTTTGTTTTTGTTCAGAAAAAAGGAATATATGCCATTTCACGAAAAAAGATTCTTTCACCGAGAAAGTGAATTTTCCATGATTTTCTGTTTATTTCATTGTTTTCATAAAAAAAAAAAACACTGAATATTGCCACAATAAATTTTTTTTTGTAAAAAATTCATAAATGACGTGTTTTTTAACGTTTTTAGGAGTATTAACTGCATTTAAAAAAACTCCCTTTACATGTGCAATTTAAATAAAGAAGAAAATTTTGCTTAAAAAGTGACCTTTTCAAGGTTTGTTTATATTTTCATTTGTTGATGAAAGAAAACAACAAAATATATATTCTTTTTCTCGACAATATTTTTTTCTTTAAAATTGCACATATTATCTACTTTTATGCTTTTATCCTTATTTTACAATAATATATTTTTTCTCTAAAATTCCACATATTGCCTACATTTATGCTTTTATCCTTTTTTTACAATAATATATTTTTTTTCTCTAAAACTGCATAAATGACCCTTTTTTAATGTTTTCAGAGATTTACCACTGTTAAAGGAAAACCATCTCTTTTACGATAAAAAATATGATTTTACACCAAAAGTCACTTTTTAATAATTTTCTATTGATTTCAATGTTTTGATTAAAATCAAGAAAATAAACACTATATACATTTTCTTTCTCTGAAACTGTACAAAGCACCCAATTTTAACCTTTTTGAACATTTAAACACATTTTGTAGAAAACAAATTTTTCATGTTTCAATATACTTTTTCTATCTAAAATTTCATAAATTACGTTTTTTTTTTTTTTTTTGGTTTTTAGGAGTATTTCCGGCATTTCACATAAAACCTCCTTTTACAAGTATAACATATGCGATTTGAACAATCCATTTTTCAACGTTTTTAATGGTTTTACAATATTTTTATGACAAAACCATCTTCCCTTAGAAAAAAAAAAGTTTTTTTTACCTCCAAAAGTGTGTTTTTCAGTAAATTTCTATAATTTCCAGGCAGAATTTTCTTCTTTATTCATATTGCATATATTATACTTGTAAAAGGAGGTTTTGTTTAAAATGCCGTTAATACTCCTAAAAACGTTGAAAAAAACGTCATTTATATTTTTTTAGAGAAAATAAAAGTATATTGTGGCAATATTCAGTATTTTTTCTTTATTTTTTCATGAAAACAATTAAATAAGCAGAAATTCATCAAAAAGTTCATTTTTTAGGTGAAAAGAAACTTTTTTTTTCGTGAAATGGCATATATTCCTTTTTTCTGAACGAAAATAAATATGGTCTTTCTTAGATAAGATGTTAATTCTCCAAGAAACACCGGAAACGGGATAATTTATGCAATTTTGAGAGAGAAAAATGAATTGCCATGAAAAGTTAATATATTTTTTGCTTTTTCCTCCATTTTCACTCAAAACATAAAAATGAAAAGAAATAACACTGAAAACTCCTTTTTCTTAAACTTGAAATTCAAAGGAAATTACTGAAAAACTACCTTTTGGAGGTAAAAACATACTTTTTTTTTTTTAACGGTAGGTGGATTTGTCATAAAAATATTGTAAAACCCTTAAAAACGTTGAAAAATGGATAATTCAAATCGCATATGTTGTACTTATAAAAGGGGGTTTTATGTAAAATGCCGTTAATTCTCTTAAATACTGAAAAAAAACATAATTTATGAAATTTTAGTTAGAAAAAGTAGATTGTAACATTAAAAAGTTGTTTTCTACAAAATGTGTTTAAACGTCCAAAAAGGTTAAAAATGGATACTTTGTATAGTTTTAGAGAAAGAAAATGTATATAGTGTTTATCTTCTTGTTTTCTATCAAAACATTGAAATTAATAGAAAATTATTAAAAAAGTGACTTTTGGTGTAAAATCATATGGTTTTTCGTGAAAGACATGGTTTTCCTTTAAAAGTAATAAATCTCCAAAAAAAACATGGAAAAAAGGGTCATTTATGCGGTTTAAAAAATATATATATATATTGTCGTAAAATAAGGATAAAAGCATAAAAATGGGTAATTTGTGCAATTTTAGAGAAATAAAAATATTATCGAGAAAAAGAATGTATTTTTTTGGTTTTCTTCCACCAACAAATGAAAATATTTCAAAAACCTTGAAAAAGTCTCTTTTTAGGCAAAATATTCTTCTTTATTCAAATTGCATATAGTATACTTGTAAAAGGGGGTTTTGTACAAAAATGCCGTTAATACTCCTAAAAACGTTTAAAAACACGTCATTTATGATTTTTTTTTAGAAAAAAAAAGTATATTGTGGCAATATTCAGGGTTCTTTGTTTATTTTTTTTATGAAACCAATGAAATAAGCAGAAAATCATCTAGAAATTAACTTTTCGGTGAAAAGAAACTTTTTTCGTGAAAAAGCATATAGTCCTTTTTTCTGAACTAAAATAAAGATGGTCCTTCTTAGATAAGATGTTAATTCTCCAAGAAACGCTGGAAATGGGATAATTTTTGCAATTTTGAGAGAAAAACATGAATTGCCATGAAAGATATATTATATTTCTTGCTTTTTCCTTCATTTTCACTCAAAACATGGAAATGAAAAGAAAAAACACTGAAAAATCCTTTTTCTTAAAAAAAAATATATTTTTTCATTGAAATATCTTGTATTACATTTTATGTAACATGAAAAAGAGATTTTCTTCAAAATGTAGTTAAAACCAATAAAAAGATTTAAATAGGGTAGTTTATGTAACTTTAAAGAGAAAAACAATACGCTATAGCGTATTGTTCATGTTTTAATTAAAATATGGAAATTCAAAGAAAATTACTAAAAAACTCACTTTCACTTTTGGAGATAAAAACATACTTTTTTTCTAGGGGATGATAGATTTGTAAAAAAACTATTGTAAAACCCCTAAAAACGTTGAAAAATGGATAATTCAAATCGCATGTTATACTTTTAAAAGAGGGATTTATGTAAAATGCCGTTAATACTCATAAAAACTGAAAATAAACGTAATATATGAAATTTTAGATAGAAAAAGTATATTGTAACATGAAAAATGTTTTACTACAAAATGTGTTTAAACGTCCAAAAAGGTTAAAAATGGATGCTTTTTTCCTTTAAAAGTAGTAAATCTCCAAAAAACATTGAAAAAAGGGTTATTTATGGGGTTTAGAGAATAAAATATATATTGTCGTAAAATAAGGATAAAAGCATAAAAATAGGTAATTTGTGCAGTTTTAGAGAAAAAAAGTATTGTCGTGAAAAAGAATGTATTTTTTTGGTTTTCTTCCACCAACAAGTGAAAATATGAAAAAAACCTTAAAAAAGTCACTTTTTAGGCAGAACTTTCTTCTTTATTCAAATTGCTTACATTATACTTGTAAAAGGGGGTTTTGTTTAAAATGCCGTTAATACTCCTAAAAACGTTGAAAACACGTCATTTATGATTTAAAAAAAAACGTGTATTTTTGCAATATTCAGTGTTTTTTGTTTATTTTTTTATGAAAACAATGAAATATGCAGAAAATCATCAAAAAATTCACTTTTCAGTGAAAAGAAACTTTTTTCGTGAAATGGCATATATTCCTTTTTTCTGAACTAAAATAAAGATGGTCTTTCCTAGATAAGATGTTAATTTTCCAAGAAACGCTGGAAACGGGATAATTTATGCAATTTTCAGAGAAAAAAATGAATTGCCATGACTATTTAATATATTTTTTGCTTTTCCTTCATTTTCACTCAAAACATGGAAATGAAAAGAAATACCACTGAAAAATCCATTTTCTTAAAGAAATATATAGTTTTTCATTGAAATGGCTTAAATTACATTTTATGTAACATGAAAAAGGGACTTTCTTCAAAATGTTGTTAAAACCAATAAAAAGGTTTAAATAGGGTCGTTTATGTAACTTTAAAGAGAAAAACAATACGCTATAGCGTATTATTCATGTTTTCAATTAAAACATGGAAATTCAAAGAAAATTACTGAAAAACTCTCTTTTGGATGTAAAAACATGCTTTATTTTCTAAGGGAAGATGGATTTGACATAAAAATATTGTAAAACCCTTAAAAACGTTGAAAAATTGATAATTCGAATTGCTTATGTTATACTTGTAAAAAGGTGTTTTATGTAAAATGCCGTTAATACTCTTAAAAACTGAAAAAACGTAATTTATGGAATTTTACATAGAAAAAGTATATTGTAACATAAAAAAGTTGTTTTCTACAAAATGTGTTTAAACGTCCAAAAAGGTTAAAAATGGATACTTTGTACAGTTTCAGAGAAAGAAAAGTATATAGTGTTTATTTTCTTGTTTTTAATCAAAACAATTAAATCAATAGAAAATTCTTAAAAAAAGTGACCTGTGATGTAAAATCATATTTTTTTCGTAAAAGAGATGGTTTTCCTTTAAAAGTAGTAAATCTCCGAACAACATTGAAAAAAGGGTCATTTATGCGGTTTTAGAGAAAAATAAATATATTGTCGTAAAATAAGGATAAAAGCATAAAAATAGGTAATTTGTGCAATTTTAGAGAAAAAAAATATTGTCGAGATAAAGAATGTATTTTTTTGGATTTCTTCCACCAACAAATGAAAATATGAAAAAAACTTGAAAAAGTCACTTTTTAGGCAGAATTTTCTTTTTTATTCAAATTGCAGATATTATACTTGTAAAAGGGGGTTTTGTTTAAAATGCCGTTAATACTCCTAAAAACGTTGAAACACACGTCATTTATTATTTTTTTCAGAAAAAAGTATTTTGTGGCAATATTCAGTGTTTTTTGTTTATTGTTTGATGAAAACAATGAAATAAGCAGAAAATCATCAAAAAATTAACTTTTTCGGTGAAAAGAAACTTTTTTTGTGAAATTGCATATATTCCTTTTTTGTGAACTGAAATAAAGATGGTCGTTCTTACATAAGATGTTAATTCTCCAAGAAACGCTGGAAACGGGATAATTTATGCAATTTTGAGAGAAAAAAAGGAATTGCCATGAAAAGTTAATATATTTCTTGCTTTTTCCTTCATTTTCATTGAAAACATGGAAATGATAGGAAAAAACACTGAAAAATCCTTTTTCTTAAAGAAATATATATTTTTTTCATTGAAATTGCTTGTATTACATTTTATGTAACATGAAACAGGGATTTTCTTCAAAATGTTGTTAAAACCAATAAATAGGTTTTAGGGATTGTTGGAGGCGAAAAATCGTAAAATCTGGTACATTAACGTTTTTCAAGAAAACATATGGCTAGCGTTAACATGTAGGTGACTTCATTCTCACCAAGTCTTACAACTGGGAAGAGTTTATTTTTTCCTACAAAAATTATAATAGATAAAATATTGGTGATATCTGGCAACCCTTTAAATCCCCTCTCCTGTTTTACATTGGAAAAAAAACAAAATTAATCCAAAATTTTTGTTATCTTGCTGATAAACTATGTGCCTGGAGGTTGCTGACATTTTCTCCTACCACCAGACACCCACACATGAGCCAGTGAGCCTTATATACTCTAAGTGCCCACCAGACAGTTAGAGGGTGAGGGTGTTAGTCCAGGTAATCGCAGTTATCACAGATTTCTGTCTCTCATTCTTAATGCCACAATGCCACGACCAAAAGCATGGAAGATTGAAAGGCAGAGAGGGCCAGTGAAGGAAGGAAAAAGGAGGCAGAAGAGAAAAAGGCAAGAAATAACACTTTTATAGTTGACACCCATGCCCATGCCTCTACCAGTCATGCCTAACTTACACACAAATTCAGCAGTCTACCCTTGTGAGAATGGAAAAAGTATGTGAGAAGGAGTTAAAGGCCAAAGAAAACAGAGTTAAAGAGATAGATAGGGAGGACTACGAGGCCGGGACGTTTTAAAAATGGCGTGCGGAAACTTTAAAACGACTGTCCTGAAAATTTCAAGTTTTTTAAATATTTTTGTGAACTACTTCTTCATTTATATATCGTTTTTGTTCATATTGGTCTTGTTTAAAAGATTAAAAGTTAGTCTATAATATTACAGGAGAAATTTTTTTTTGCTTATTAAAAAATTAATTGGAAATATTTTATTACAATAACTTGTCAAATTTTTGTTGTTTGCATAAATAATTGAAAAGAAAATTTATATAAAATCACAGGATCATTTCTTTGCAAATCGCTCTTGTAATTTTGTTTCCCAGACTTCAAACTTTCATTTGCTGTACAAAACAGCCTTAAAAATTAAATTCCCATACAGAAGTGTATTTTTTAAATTATATCAATTTAGTAACTACAAAAATACACAACGATTAATACGTACCTAGGAAAAATAAGATGGCTTCTGGAATTAAAGTATTATGTAATGGGTAATAATCCATGAAAATACCAATGGGATTGAAAAAGTTTCAAAAACCTTCACTCTTGTAAACCTCGTACACCCCATTAAATAGTGTAGTTTATGTAACTTTAAAGAGAAAAACAATACGCTTTAGCGAATTCTTCATGTTTTTTAATTAAAACATGGAAATTCAAAGAAAATTACTGAAAAAAACACTTTTGGAGGTAAAAACATACTTTTTTTTTTTCAAAGGGAAGATGGATTTGTCATAAAAATAAAGTAAAACCCTTAAAAACGTTGAAAAATGGATAATTCAAATCGCATATGTTATACTGGTAAAAGGGGGTTTTATGTAAAATGCCATTAATACTCTTAAATACTGAAAAAAAAGTAATTTATGAAATTTTAGTTAGAAAAAGTATATTGTAACATGAAAAACGTGAAAAACATGAAAGTGTGTTTAAACGTCCAAAAAGGTTAAAAATGGATACTTTGTATAGTTTCAGAGAAAGAAAATGTATATAGTTTTCATTTCCCTTTTTTTAATCAAAACATTGAAATCAATAGAAAATTATTAAAAAAGTGACTTTTGGTATAAAATCATCTTTTTTTCGTCAAAGAGATTGTTTTCCTTTAAAAGTAGTAAATCTCCTAAAAACATTGAAAAAAGGGTCATTTATGCGGTTTAAGAGAAAAAAAATATTTTGTCGTAAAATAATGATAAAAGCATAGAAATAGATAATTTGTGCATTTTTAGAGAAAAAAAGTATTGTCGAGAAAAAGAATGTATTTTTTTGGTTTTCTTCCACCAACAAATGAAAATATGAAAAAAACCTTGCAAAAGTAACTTTTTAGGCAGAATTTTCTTCTTTATTCAAATTAGATAATTATATTATACTTGTAAAAGGGGGTTTTGTTTAAAATGCCGTTAATACTCCTAAAAACGTTGAAAAACACGTCATTTATGTTTTTTTTTTTCAGAAAAAAAAGTATATTGCGGATTTCTTCAATATTTTTTGCTTATTTTTTGATGAAAATAATGAAATAAGTAGAAAATCATCAAAAAATTCACTTTTTCAGTGAAAATGAATTTTTTCGTGAAATGGCGTATATTCTTTTTTTCTGAATTGAAATAAAGATGGTCTTTCTTAGATAAGATGTTAATTCTCCAAGAAACGCTGGAAACGAAATAATTAATGCAATTTTGAGAGAAAAAAATGAATTGCCATGAAAATTTAATATATTTCTTGCTTTTTTCTTCATTTTCACTCAAAACATGGAAATGAAAAGAAATAAGGGGTAAAAACATACTTTATTTTCTAATTGAGGATGGATTTGTCATAAAATTATTTTAACACCCTTAAAAAACGTTGAAAAATGGATAATTCAAATCGCATATATTATACTTGTAAAAGGGGTTTTTATTTAAAATGCCGTTAATTCTCTTGAAAACTTAAAAAAACGTAATTGATGAAATTTGTTTGAAATGAAAGTTGTTTTCTAGAAAATTAGTTTAAACGTCCAAAAAGGTTAAAAATGGATACTTTGTATAGTTTCAGAGAAATAAAATGTATATAGTGTTCATTTTCTTGATTTTAATCAAAACATTGAAATCAATAGAAAATTACTAAAAAAGTGACTTTTCGTGTAAAATCATATTTTTTCGTAAAAGAGATGGTTTTCCTTTAAAAGTAGTAAATCTTCGAAAAACATTGAAAAAAGGATCATTTATGCGGTTTTAGAGACAAAAAAATATATATTGTCGTAAAATAAGGATAATAGCATAAAAATAGGTAATTTCTGCAATTTTAGAGAAAAAAATATTGTCGAGAAAAATAAAGAATTTTTTTGGTTTACTTCCACCAACAAATGAAAATATGAAAAAAACCTTGAAAAAGTCTCTTTTTAGGCAAAATTTTATTCTTTATTGAAATTGAATATATTATACTTGTAAAAGGGGGTTTTGATTAAAATGACGTTAATACTCCTATAAACGTTGAAAAACACGTCATTTATGATTTTTTTTTTCAGAAAAAGAGTATATTTTGTCAATATTCAGTGTTTTTTGTTTATTTTTTGATGAAAACATTGAAATAAGCATAAAATCATCGAAAAATTCACTTTTTCGGTGAAAAGAAACTTTTTTCGTGAATTGGTATATATTCCTTTTTTTTTTTAACTAAAATAAAGATGGCCTTTCTTAGATAAGATGTTAATTCTCCAAGAAACGCTGGAAAAGGAATAATTTATGCAATTTTGAGAGAAAAAAATGAATTGCCATGAAAAGTTAATATATTTTTTGCTTTTTCCTTCATTTTCACTCAAAACATGGAAATTAAAAGAAATAACACTGAAAACTCCTTTTTCTTAACAAATATATATTTTTTCATAGAAATGGCTTGTATTACATTTTATGTAACATGAAAAAGGGATTTTCTTCAAAATATTGTTAAGACCAATAAAAAGGTTTAAAAAGGGTAGTTTATGTAGCTTTAAAGAAAAAAACAATACGCTATGGTGTATTGTTCATGTTTTTAATTAAAACATAGAAATTCAAAAAAATTATTGATAAACTCACTTATGGAGGTAAAAACATAGTTTATTTTCTAAGGGAAGATGGATTTGTCAAGAAAATATTATAAAACCCTTAAAAACGTTGAAAAATGGATAATTCAAATCGTATATGTTATACTTGTAAAAGGGAGTTTTTTGTAAAATGCTGTTGATACCCTTAAATACTGAAAAAACGTAATTTATGAAATTTTAGATAGAAAAATTATATTGTAACATGAAAAAGTTGTTTTCTACTTAATGTGTTTAAACGTCCAAAAAGGTTAAAAATGGATACTTTGTATAGTTTCAGAGAAAGAAAATGCATATAGTGTTTATTTTCTTGTTTTTAATCAAAACATTGAAATCAATAGAAAATCATTAAAAAAGTGATTTTGGTGTAAATCATATTTTTTTTCGTAAAAGAGATGGTTTTCCTTTAAAAGTAGTAAATCTCCGAAAAACATTGAAAAAAAGGTCAGTTATGCGGTATTAGGGTAAAAAAATATAATTTGTCGAAAAATAAGGATAAAAGCATAAAATAACGTAATTTGTGCAATTTTAGAGAAAAAAAATATTGTCAAGAATAAGAATGTATTTTTTTGATTTTTTTCTACCAACAAATGAAAATATGAAAAAAACCTTGAAAAATCACTTTTTAGGCAAAATTTTCTTCTTTCTTTAAATTGTATATATTATAAGTGTTAAAAAAGGTTTTGTTTAAAATGCCGTTAATACTCGTAAAAAGGTTGAAAAAAAATGTTTTTTTTTCAGAAAAAAAAGTATATTGTGGCAATATTCAGTTGGGTTTTTTTTATGAAAACAATGAAATAAGCAGAATATCATAAAAAATTCGCTTTTTTCGGTAAAAAGAAACTTTTTTTCGTGAAATGGCATATATTCCTTTTTTCTGAACTAAAATAAAGATTGTCTTTCTTAGATAAGATGTTAATTCTCCAAGAAACGCTGGAAACAGGATAATTTATGCAATTTTGAAAGAAAAAATTAATTGATATGAAAAGTTAATATATTTCTTGCTTTTTCCTTCATTTTCACTAAAAACATGGAAATAAAACGAAATAACACTGAAAACTCCTTTTTCTTAAACAAATATATATTTTTTTATTGAAATGGTTTGTATTTCATTTTATGTAACATGAAAAAAAATTTTCTTCAAAATGTTTTTAAAACCAAAAAAAAGGTTTAAATAGAGTAGTTTATGTAACTTTAAAGAGAAAAACAATACGCTATAGCGTATTGTTCATGTTTTTAATTAAAACATGGAAATTCAAAGAAAATTACAGAAAATCTCACTTTTGGAGGTAAAAACATACTTTTTTTCTAGGGGAAGATGGATTTGTCATAAAATTATTGTAAAACCCTTAAAAATGTTGAAAAATGGATAATTCAAATCGCATATGTTATACTTCTAAAAGGGGGTTTTATTTAAAATGCTGTTAATTCTCTTAAAAACTTTAAAAAACGTAATTTATGAAATTTTAGATACAAAAAGTATATTGTAACATGAAAAAGTTGTTTTCTACAAAATGTGTTTAAACGTCCAAAAAGGTTAAAAATGGATACTTTGTACAGTTTCAGAGAAAGTAAATGTATATAGTGTTTATTTTCTTGTTTTTAATCAAAACATTGAAATCAATAGAAAATTATTAAAAAAGTAAATTTTGGTGTAAAATCATATATATATATATATATATTTTTTTTTGTAAAAGAGAAATGTTTTCCTTTAAAAGTAGTAAATCTCCGAAAAACATTGAAAAAAGGG